>JACEVL010000507.1:3423437-3793437 GCA_020284085.1 Aporrectodea caliginosa | reverse complement strand
AACAGACGTAAACACAAGCAATTAGACGCTTCTAATTTGACCTTAGCCAGTCTCCTATTCAGACTCAGAAGTATGCATATTGTTGCATTTTGCGTTCCATTTGAAGCAGGTGGTATTACGGGTCGATCGTGTCCAATGGAAGGTCGGTTTCTGATTCACACCGGAAGCAGTGTCTGCAGCAGCTACTTCCGTTCCGGGTGTAATGGCAGCAATGTGATTGACATCACGAGCACCTGTTCATCAAAGTCTGGTAAGCATTTTCTCACCAAAGGCAGGCATACTTGTTCACATCCTTATTAAAATACTCAGCTATACACATCAATTTCAGGAAGACATGTAATCTAAATAGCTATACATGCAGCATTCGATACCCGCTAAATCACGAATACATCCTTGCAAGCTTTTCAAGAGTAGTTTGATGTCATATCGTAAAGACCATTGTTTGTTCTTAAGAGCAGGTGATTATCTGCAATGTCTGACGAATTCTCCTTTATCAAACCGTGGCATACATACAGATAAGATAACAAGCGTAGGTCAAAATTATTAAAATGCATATGATTAAATTAGAGTTGGTGGTAACTTGTAGGTCTGCAGCTGGAATGCCTGAGGAAATGGCGAGACGACAAGCTTCGATATCTCGTCGCTCGGACTCTGGGTGATGCGGATGGAATAATCAACTGTTTCGTAAGTTGGTCACCTGCTGGACATATGCAATTTATCCAGGTTTAACGGTGCCAGTAACTAAAACTAAAACGGGTGATCGGGCCTTTCAGTTGGCTGGGTCCACATGCCTAGAACAGTCTTCCTGCGCCTATTCAGGAAGTCAAAAGCCTTTCTGTTTAAAAAAGAAACCGTTTAAAATGTACTTGTTACGTAACTCCGAGCACTAGCATTTGCGCTGACAGTATAGACAGTTCTGTAAGGCATCCTAGAGGTAGCTTGCCACCGACGATGCTCTAGAAATCGTAGTACTTACAATTGCAATTACAACGGTGATGTGTCTTATATCTACATCCGCAGTCTTATTAAGAAAGGCTACTTCAAAAAACACTTTATACGTTCCGCTGACTGTAACTGTGGTGCGTACTGCACTGAGCTTGCTGACGTTATTCTCATTAAACAGAAAAGGTTGCTGTTTTTTGCAAACAGGAGCCCCAAAGGGTTGACTAAGCCTTCCATTCCCTAGGGTCGATGGTAAAATTAGCAGCAGTAGGACAGATCTGCGCCTAACAGGCTACCATACAGTTATAAAATCGACCCTTGTTTAACTTGTTATCATGTGTTCCTACTACCTCTTGTAATCATACTGTGGTTTGTCAGTTTGAATTGAATAAACGAATATTATAATTTATTAATATTACTTATTATTAAATTTGTGCTCTGTCCATAGACATTCCGACGTAAAGGCGAGACTCTCTTGTTCTCTACGGACGTTGCATGCAACGGAGAGGCACCGTTTCTACTCAGAGACGGAATAACTTACGCTCTCGACAAACAGCCTTGTGAGCGATAGTACATTTTTCGTTCGTTCATTCATTCATTCAGAGGATTTATATGGCACCTCTTCAATGAACTCCGCCACAGGCTACCTCCGCTGAGGAAGCCTGTACCTGTCCCAAGCCAGGATAAAGGAGGAGGAGGGTTCTGCGGTGGGCTTGCAACCCACCCAGGTAAAAAAAACCCAGCTAGCAACAGAAACAATGCAGGACAGGGAAGAGTGGAAAAACTGCGTTGCCCGATGTGCAGTTCTGCACGGGAAGGACTAAGGTCTAGGTAAGGTCTTCAATGGAACTACTCAGAGGCACTCCCGACTCCAGCACGTCCAAAAAGAACAGTTTTAAGTGATTATAGAACGTGTCAGAGAGCGTTATGGGAAGCAGGCGCAATTCCAAGGGCAGCCCATTCCAGACCGTCGGGCCTAACACTGAGAAAGCACGGTTCTGCATGGCAGCTTTACGGGCAAATGGGACTATGAGAAACCCCTCTCAGCGGAGCCGTCATACTCTAGTCAGTGCCATATTAAGTCACAAAGTATTCGCAAATTTAATTGGTTCATCGGTCCTTTTTCTACCTGACATGGCTTGATTGTTTCTCTAAATTTCGCTTTTTTTGCAGCAAAATGCGACGTTCTACGGAGTTTACCAACTAACCAAGACGTCGTACACGACAGCCTTCAGGATGTAGACGACAACGACGAAGACGTTGCATCTAGCAACGACGTTTATCACAGCACAGGTCACGTGGACGACCCGAGACGATCACGTGATTATCGCACCTCTCCAGCAGCCAATAATAACATTCGTAGCATCCAAAGGACGCCGGAAATCTGGATTTTTATACTGACGATATCTTTACATTGCCAATTGACGAAAGATTGAATGCAATACTGGAATAAAATGGTTAATTATATGTAATGCATCTTGTTCTGCTAGTTGTGATGCTTGAAACACAGTCATGATAGTCGGTGATATTTGGCTCTGATGCACAGGTTTCTATGTTATGTTCTAATATATATATTAAACCATATTTCGCTAAAACAAATAGGCTACAATGACTATTTCAATATGGCCCTGTATGGTACTGTTAAAAGGTTTCATATTATTAGGTTACAGTGGTCATGCTTCCCGAAAGCTACACGTCGACTCGCGGAACCGAGCTTCTTCAGGTGTTTTCACTTTTCAACTGAAGCGTCTCAACAACTACTGTTTCCGATACCTCTTTTGCATCTTTTGCATGTTGACTCAATATGAAAAGGACTTTAATAGTTGTAAAACAACTATTGGAAGAAGGGCAAGGTTATAGTATCGGGGGCTGAGGGATATAGTGCGTAAGTTTACTGGCGTCGTGAGGGTCGGTTAGGGTCAGGGTTAGGGATTGTGTCGTCATTAGAAAATCATGTACCGTCCGGTGTCCGTGCAGCATGCCCAAAAATCGTTCAGCCCCCTATACTGTAGGTTTGCCAGAAGAAGTATAACCTACATCATGCTACATGAGCTTATATACAAGTTAATGATTCAATGTCAACGTTCATAACTACATCAATGAAGACACACAAAGTATTTTAAAGTACGTTCGTCAGGTGGCTGTAAATCAAAACATCAGCTGCATTTCCACAGTATTCAGATCGAGAATCTAAGTCTACGTTCGGCAGGTGGCGATAGAACATTATAAACATCCAAAAAACGTATTTAATTACACCTGATGTCACACCTGAACTAGTTATCACAAGGATGGATGGATACACAGTTTAACGGCAGCTTATGACAACATAGGCCGTTGCCGCCGACAAAGATTATTTTTGGCATATTAGGCCTACAGCTTAGTTATCACAACATTTCGCAGTACAACATTATAGTGATATCCATTCCTTGTAGGTCAAGCGAGAACTCATTTCACAGAATAGCATATAGTCTTGTCTTATCAATTCCTTTAGTAGGCAGTTATGTAGTAGTCACATAGAAGTCATAGGCATGGGCGTATTTAGGGGGGAGTTTTACGGGTTCAAACCCCTCGAAATAAGTTGCCCCAAAAATGTGTGTATGCAATTACATGCGAAATACAAAAAACTGAACATTTTCTACCATTTCTAATGAAAACCTCCAAAACTTAAAACCCCTCAGAAATTTTTTCTTAGCCACGCCCATAGTCACAGGCACTAAAGAGAACATTCAAAATCGTTATAAAACTTAATCTAGTCTCACTCTCACATCTAAAGTAATTTTACAACCAGCAGTTATTAGACTTCAACCTTGCATTTCTTTGATCAAAAATTTGTCAATCCTACTTTGGCTTGGAAGCTGATGAAAATGAAGATTTCATTCTATGTGAAGCGAAATGTGTCCATCATATGACACACCACGCACATTAAATCGTATCTAAAGTCATCGGCCTCTAATCAGAACTGCATGGTAGCCGTCACGTGGTTGGTAGCAACTATAGCAACATATTACAGCCCAGAATATCCATGTGCTTCTCCAGTAAGCTTCCAGGACTGGACTATAAAGATTCCACAACAGAACATCTGTTGCCACGAATATCGTGGATATAGTCTTATCGGGCACTAGACCTATACTTCGAAACTGTAGACTTAGCATCATTAGCTGCCAATGAAGTCACCATTCTTCGAAGAGTTTAGCATCTTGAAGCAAGCGTCCGAAGCGCTAATCTCCCTGATCTAATGACAATAACATTTACATCAACAGTCTATTGTGTAAACTGTTCGCGCTTGACTTGTATCATTAAAAGGCTAGTTAGCTAATCGTAATCTCAAACTTCTAAAGCGCCACTCGAAAGCCAAGCGCAGGGCACCAGCTTAGAGCTACCTATAGAGCCTTATCATCCTTATGTGTGTTTGTGGTTAAACTGAATGAGAGCTAAAGAACTCATGGTGCACAGAAGTTTTATGCAATTATTCAGTTGGGAAAGAAGATGGACAGGCCACTTGCCGTCTATAGTCTATAACAATTGACTGCCAAACTTCGTGCACCATGGCTTTAACTTTTATGAGATTGAGGTGAAAGTGCTAATTTTGCCTCCGGTGGTTTTGGTCAAAGTAGCCTTAGCCTAATGGTCTCGTGCCGTAATAATAACAGTTGTTGCAGATGTTCGTTGGAATCTCATTTCATGTTACTCTGAATTTGACGGTTGTGTTATTCAATGCTACCAATACTCGTATAGCAAAATCATTGCCAGATTATTCTGATCCTCTGCCGAAGAATAGCGTATACGCCGATCTGGAGATTTAAATGGTGCCGTTATAATAACACACCTTCTGGATCTTACTAGAGGCGCTTAGCTGAAACATGTTTCACGCATTCATTTGTTTAAACTAAACGTCAAGCCGTAGCCTGTTTACTTTCGCCTAATGCTTGGTATAATCTGTTGGAGTCACGACTGTTGCTTTTCAACGGACGAAGCAATGGCGCGGTCTCTTCGACGCCTTATGCCATATGTAGGTCTATTATATAGGCATTAAATTAGGAACGCTTTTCTGCAGTACACACTGAAGATACCTGAACTATAGCAGACACAATGATATTGTAATATAAATATATATACATATATATATATATGGGTGCTCGGTAGTGTATATATACTGTCAGTCGATATAAATCCCCGCCAATGCATAGATTTATGTCCACCTGCACGCCCTATAGCCAGCTCAGCTATAAAGAGTACACTGACCGTACACTATCGATTTCAAGGTGAGAGAGCGAGGGAGAGGACTAGCAATGGCAACTTCACCATTTGCATCGTTGATTGATGGAACTCGTACTGACTAAGGCAATATACTGCTTCCTCAGCTTCTTTATACATATACACATACAATACATTACCATCATTGTTGCAAATACTTCAAGATAAGGGTTGCATCATTAAATACTGTCGATAATTATAATTAAACGTCTTGCTGATGTAAGAGTCTTTGTGTAATGCATCATCGGTTAAACAGACTACGCCACTTTTCGTCCTCTGGTAGCGCCAATCCCAAAACCGGATACTGAAAACGGGCGACGCTAATCGTTTCTGTTATGAAACAGTGTCCTTAAACAGTAGCTAACTAACTTACATTATCAGTAACGCTGTGGTTCTGTTTTCTGTTTTCTAATCGGCTGCAGACATATTTCCTGACCTCAGAGTTATTGTCGATCTTGCGTAAACGTGTCTGTACCGTCAAGGTCACACAGAGGTCAGTGGTCTACCTAAGAATGTCTCTGTGTCCTGACTTACACAGAGCACACCCGAGCAAAGACGTCAATGGCGCTTGGGTTCTCCTTCAGTTCAGATAAACACTGCTTTCGATTGATTGCGCTTTGCTCGAGCGTTTAGACCGGGACCGTTCGCTGAGCTTAGCATCATACTAGTACTGCCTTTTGTATATAAGATAACACCCAACGGTAATTTATATGTAATGTAATGGCTCTGTGCAACCGATTGGTGAGTTATATATAATACACGGCGCTATGTAAGATATTCGGATACTTTTTAATACTTGTCATCCGATCTGACTATACGTCTACCTATTCAGTGACTTAATGCCACTCAAATACCGATGACATACTTGTTTATGAATCAGAAAGACTACATGTAGTTCGCCGCATAGGAGTGTTCCCGCCTGACTCATTAAAATATAATTCCTACAATTTCATCGTTCATCTTTGGAACGCCGTTCATCTATGCATCTATGGAAAGCAGAGAGCCAGAGACAGACAGACAGACAGACAGAGACAGAAACCGACAGAGACAGACAGAGACAAAGACAGAGACAGACAGAGACAAAGAGACAGAGACAGAGATAGAGACAGAGACAGACAGACAGACAGAGACAGAGACAGACACAGACACAGACACAGACACACAGACAGACAGACAAACAGACAGACAGACAAACACAGAGAGACAGAGACAGACAGAGACAGGGAGTGTGTGTGCTTTATAGGCCGACCTCTAGCGGCGTTAGCATGGGGACTATATATATAGCCTGAGGCATGCTTCATACTAAGCAGATGTAGGCGCACAGAGCCCGCGTAGTTCCTGCGTTTATAAGATAAAATATATTGAGTGCCGTGGAGTTTATATGTTTAGATCTAGAGGCCGATGACTTTAGATGCGCACATGCATATTACATAGAGGCGGTCAGACATCGCTGAATAGGTCAACACCGTAGACAAACAATTACTAGTCCGTTCGGTGTAAGTCGGCAGCCTGTTGCATAGCTGTTCTCTTCGTTGAGTGTAAATGGGTTTTCATGCTGTTAATCGCTTTCGAAGTTGCCTGCGATTTTTCGATTAGCCTTTATTGGATGTAAGCGGACAGAATCGGCGAGGTTGTGGCGGAAAGCCTTTGGTCAGATTATACAAGAACGGTGACATATCGGACGGTTATTGGCAGTACAGGTATGTCAGTTCAACTCACTTGTGACCGAGGTTAGATGTCGTTAGTGATTAAACATGTGACTCATTAAAATAATATATAATCCCTACAAGCGCCTCTGAGGAGGCTTCTTGTAGAGGCGCTATATAAATTTCCGGAATGAATGAATGTTGATTGTGTTAATTATTGGAGCGATTGTATGTCGTCACGGTGTTGACAAATCGGACTTCGTTGGCTAAATAATGACTTTATTATTGTAGAATATAGTACATACAATTATTAGCCTTCATTATCTTGATGATTTAGGAGGCATTAAAATGTGCTTAAGCACAGTTTATCGCGATAATGATTGCAGTCATTATTCTCGAAATTGTGAATAGTATTAGTGTGTGAAAAAAAATTATAGTATGTGAATGGTATAATTGTACGTGAACAGTATTATAGTGTACAACATTATAGTGAAAACGTTTGGCTTAGTATTGGTGTTGGAACACGGCTATCCATCCCACAGCGAACGTGCGTAAGGCAACGCCAACCCGCTAATAGCTTTGCCAATCTATTAGGCTTAAGAGCCCCTATTACCGCTAGCGCTAACTATCAGCGAGTGGAAGATCGCAGACCAAAGTACCACTCGAAGTATTGGGAGCTTAGGATTCCGTTAGGAGCTTAATCTTTCAAGATCACTGAGGGCTAGGAGCGAGTCATACCGCGGTCAGAACCCAGCCAGGGGCCGCCACTGTGCCACCCTCAGTGGTAATGATTCGGGTTAACAGGTGCTCGTGAACGACAGAATGCTGAGGCGGGAAGTTGTAAGTTACTTAGATGCTGTTAGAGGACTCTTGGCCTGAGACCTGGACAAGGAATCCTGGTATGTTTGGAAGGATAAGGCCGCTGTTTCTGGTATGATGTGGCTAGGGCCGGAGCCACCCACATAGGGGCTATTAGGGAGTAGGCGATACAGCGAGCGAGTACTAGACCTACTGGCCTAGTTTTGGAAGTCGTTAGTAATAGTATATTAAACTTTGACGTGCCACGCAGAAGCTGTTTAATAGTCTTCTTAGGAGCATAAAAGTATGAACCATAGTATGCTCATGATCCAATGCCCCAGGAAGGTCCCTTCAAAGCCACTGGGGCATAATGGCTCAGTGACCCCGTAACCTCTTCATACCCATCGCCAAAGTCCTATATATAAAATATATACAGGGTCAATGTAGTCAATTGGTCCGTTTTACGCTGCATAGTTTTGCTGACATCACTCCTTCGTTCACTGTTCATGTGTGTGTGTGTGTGTGTGTGTGTGTGTGTGTGGATGTGTGTGTGTGTGTGTGTGTGTGTGTGTGTGTGTGGATGGTGTGTGTGTGTGTGTGTGTGTGGATGGTGTGTGTGTGTTTGTCTGTGTGGATGGTGTCTGTGTGTGTTTGTCTGTGTGTGTGGATGGTGTCTGTGTGTGTTTGTCTGTGTGTGTATGTGTGTGGATTGGTGTGTGTTTCGGTGACTTATGTACATAGGCCTAATTATAAAGCGATGTGCGTTGGCGCAGACTTTCACACGGCATCTGGGTTTGGCTCCACAATAAAACATCTCACATCAGTCACCCTGTCGTGGCTTCACCCACTGCGACTCTCCTCCTGTCATTCTCACTCCCTCTTTCTCCTTCTCCTCCCATCTCGTTCTCTGTCTATCTGCCTGCATGTCTCTCTCTGTCTATGTCTGTCTGTTTGTGTATGTCTGTCTGCCTGTCTGTCTGTCTATCTGTCTGTCTATCTCCCTGTATGTCTCTCTCCCTGTCTGTCTATCTACCTGTCTCTCTATCTACCTGTCTGTCTATCTGCCTGACTGTCATCTGCCTGTGTCCATCTGCCTGCATGCCTGTCTATCCGTCTGCATGTCTATCTGCCTGTCTTTCTATCTTCCTGTCTGTCTATCTGCCTGCCTGTCTATGTCTGTCACTTCATTCGATTGCCCATTGACCAATGAGGTGTGTCTCTCATCAACTCGTTCTCTACCCATTCCCATCCCACGAGATCTAATCCTCTTTTGCTCCCGTTGGTGGTGATGGTGGATGAAAACTGAGTCGATTTATGGCATAGACTTCTTCCCAGACGGCTTCAAACATGAGAATCTCTTTCGGATGCAGAGCTGGTCTTTCGAAGACATCTTTAATGTATAGTTTTCGAAATTTCAGAACCAGTTAATAGTAGTTATGGCTCCACTCAATATCTTCTGTCGTTCAACGCAGTCTTTAATTAATGCCGTGTTGTTCAGTCTCATATGTCGCTATATTTAGATGGCTCATCCACCTTAGATTGTAATGTAATATAATTAGTAACTTATATAGCGCCGATCACAGCAGTAGCCATTCAGTGCGAGTACCCCTAGAGAAGAAATAGGCTTCGAGGAGAGTGAGATGATAAACATACATACATACATACACACATGTAAAGTAAAACATGCATATACATACATGCAGAGTATGACATACATAAAAATTTGATCGATGATAAATGAGTCTTTCTCGACTGGATATAGAGCAGTCCTGGAGTTGAACTCCCAGGGATGCGACTGTCTCTGGGAAGCTGCTAACCTGGACGTGTCTATGCTGAACTGCATGGCCTGTTTAAAATGAACGAACATCGACAGTTGTTATATCATTAGAATAGTCTGCGATATATTCATTGTTTACGACCAAATGATACATTGACCCATAAAAACTACACGGTATACAGGCCTATATATATATATATACACATACATATATGTACACAAATATATATACATACATATATGACTATATGTGTATATATATACACACACACGCACGGTATATATACATATACATGCATTGCACATATTAATGAATAACGGACACTAATGGCTGTAGGAAGAGACAGCGGTGAGTCTTAGACCAGATGCTATCAACAGACACCTGGGCCTCAGTACCAAGTAATCTATTTATAAGCCAACATGAGTAAGCCGAAGCTAATAGATGCAGACACAGGCGTATACACACAGAGACTCAATATTATACGAAGCACATGCAGAGACTCCTGTGCGCGTAATACGCCGATCTATTTATAGAGTTCGTTGCCGTTCGTTTACTAGGATTACGTATAGCATGAGATTAAAACCCGGAGATGCTCCTGTTGTGTGGGTTGAGTCAGATGCTCAGAATTTATTCTGGCATACATAATAATCACAGTGTTTATTATTTATATATGTGTGACTTGTTTAAGGCTTGTGTATTAATGTATGACTTGTAGGCGTACCATATTAATAGCTGTACATATATACACATATACATATATATATATATTTATATACATTATATATACAATTATATACATGTAGGCGTACCATATTAATGGCTGTATATTATATATGATGTATGTATATGTACCATATTATATACATGTATATATATATATGTATATATATGTATATATGTATATATATATATATATATATGTATGTATGTATATATATATATATATTATTATTATATACATGTAGGCATACCATATTAATGGTTGTCGATATATTTGTAATTCCGTCTCTGTATTGACGCAGTCCGTTTTGAGTTTTATTGGTTTAGAGGGGGCTAATGACCTCAGTCGCGTTGATGTTTAATTAGGGTGGTTAATTGGGTGATACGTTTCTCAGGGTTCTCCGTGTGACCCTGGATGTTAGGGTCGTGGGTCTAGTGTCATGTGGGAAGGATTATTCTGGCCTTAGATGCAAGTTACGAATAAAATAGCGAATATTAAACGAGATGAAATAGCGCAATTAGTGGCATCATGTTAGCAAGATGCCGAGTCTGATGCCAATGGTATTGTGGTACTGTGGTAGTGGTATACATAACTGCGGAGGTCTCATAACATATACAGTTTTTGCCAATTTAATTTTTTATATATCATAGGCATGATCATCATGATCATTATCATCATCATCGTTGTCGTGACGTCGTCGTCAAGTAGCTATCACACCGTGCTAAGTGCCCACATTATACGTAGTGTTCTAGATTCGACCATCTTCGAGAGTCGAGACTGCATGGGGTCTGTCACGTGCGCCTGAAACGTCTGCATTTGTGATGTGCGCAGGATGTGGATAGCACAGGGTCACCAGAAGACAACAATTAACAAATTAAAGCGAGACGGTTAGCAAAGTAATGTATATGGGGTAATGAAACACCGTTCTGTGCACAGTGAGGATATAACCAAATTGACACAGATTAAAGAGGACATTGATATAAACTAAACACAACTCCAACTGACTGGTAATCGTAACCTCGAGATTTCTAGGCCCAAAACACGGATACACACACATGATACATACATACATACATACATGCAATGTCATATATATATATAATATTCGTTTACGTTACTGACATGTTGTCAGTCAGCAAACCAGTTACTATAGAGAAAAGAGTTAAATGTTATCGTTAGAAGAACAGCAGGTTACAGTATAGGGTGTGACCTAGGGCGAGTGTTTGTGAAGTACGCGTGGGATAATAAAGTATTTCACATTCTTAGCGGGCAGTTCAAAGTCATGCCATTTTGGGCGGAGGTTATATTGGCGGAAACAATTGGCGCAGTCGCGGGAACCAAGTTATTCACAGGCGCTTAATCAGAATAAAATGGATAGGCAGGTAGGGTAAAAATCGGTTCTAGGTTGAGATGCAAAAGAGTCAAGCAGGCAGACAATCAGACTGCTAAGATACACATGTAGATGGTTCTTAGAGTTGAAACGGGGAAGGAAATAAGGAAGAACAGGAACCGGAATAAGATTTCTGAAAGAGAAGTGTTTTCAGTTTTGAGTGAAAGACCTGTGGAGAGATAGCATACGAGGGTGAGTTCGTAGTATGGATCAGTTTTTTCCAGAGAGGCGGAACAGCTACGGCTATGGACCGATTCGCAAATTTTAGTGATAAGGTGGCGGAAAAGTGCTAGGGTGGAAGAGGAACGGGTTGAGCGAAGTGGTTGGACCGTGAACAACTGACAAAGATATGAAGGGCTTGGAATGATAGAAGTATGCTATCGGAAAGTGTAGGTAAGTTCTAGATTAGAAGACGAATTAGTGCATCCTAAACAAATTCTATAGCTGACTAGAGAATCAAGAGAACCCATGGAAAGCAGAAGAATAGTAGACTATACATGCAGTTAGATTATCAGCCAAGAAGATGAATTACAGCTTTGTAGATAACTTCGTTTGGCAACAAACGAATACTCGATACTTGAGCATTCCCTGTACTGCAGACTGATCGGCAGCTTTTACATTAAACAACGGAGTCTCATGATAGTAGACGAGCAACACTGCCATAGCAAATCTGCTGGATGGTTCGTTCAAAAAAAGACTCCAATGGTGCATCTTATAAAAAGACTGTCAGTTAACCAGATCCATGCACGACATTGCTGTCTGAAATTGAAGGAAAGAGAATACCAATGGAAAGCGAAGACTGCCATATACTATACGAAAGAGCATTAGCAAAGATATGCCAACTTTGCGAAGACGTAGACTAAACACAGAGAGTACTGAATTTGATAGACGACCGAGAAGATATAAGGGGTTCAGCTGCGCACAGGTGGTGCGCGCAGTGATGATTATACTCATGCATCATCTTCTCTATGCATTATGCCGACCATACATACGTAGTTACGTACTTACATTCATGCATACATACATACACAATACATACATAATACAAGCATACATACATATACATACATACATACACAAGTACATACATACAACCTTACAAACTTGCAAACATACATGCATACATATGCATATACATACATACATGCACATACATATATGCATATACATACATACATGCACACACTTGCATACATACATACATGCACACACAAGCACATACATGCACACACTTGCATACATACATACGTGCATACATACATACATGCACACACTTGCATACATACAATACATACATGCACACTACATACATACATACCTGCACACTACATACAATACATACATACATACATACATACATACATACATACATACATACAAGCATGGCATATAATTATATGCATTCGCTCTGAGCAATACATAGCAGATATGAATGCATGGCATTGCACGCCACATTTAAAATGAACCTGGACGTTGCACCTGGAGAATTGATTGGAATGCACGCATCACGTGGTTCATGCGGTGAGGACCACAGCGTTCCTACCAGCGGGAACTTGATTTCTCTGGTAACGTAGATGAAATCCAGATGAACCGAAGGAACCTACATCTGGTCTGCACAGATCGATGTGTCTATTTTATGTGCATGTGTGTGCCTCTCTCTGTCTCTGCCTCTGTCTGTCTGTCTGTCTGTCTCTCTGCATCTCGCCCTCTCTGCATCTCTCTCTGTCTCTCTCCCTGTCTCGCTCTCTCTCTCTCTCTCTCTCTCTCTCTGTTTCTCTCTCTGTCTCTCTCTCTGTCTCTCTCTCTGTTGCCTGTCTCGCTCTATTTCTCTCTGCCTCTCTCTGTCTCTGCTCTGTCTCTCTGTCTCTGTCTCTCTCCCTGTCTCTCTCCCTCTCTCTCTCTCCCTGTCTCTCTCTCTGTATGTTGCCTGTCTCGCTCTCTTTCTCTCTGCCTCTCTCTCTCTGTCTCTCTCTGTATCTCTCTCTCTGTTTCTCTCTCTGTCTCTCTCCTCTCTCTCTCTCTCTCTCTCTGTTGCCTGTCTCGCTCTCTTTCTCTCTGCCTCTCTCTCGCTTAGTCTCTGTATCTGTCGTTGCCACTGTTAAGTGCATACTCTTGGCTCCGTTTCTCAACAGATAGCGAGTAAGTGAGACGGAGACGGAAAGATGGAATGAGAAGGATAGACAAAGATAGCAGAAATGCAGACATAAACAGACAGAGACAGACAGACAGAGAGACAGACATGCACGGGGATGCAGACACAGGGACGAAGCCACACAAACAGCGACAGCGACACAGATACAGAGGCGATATAGAAGCACAAAGCAAAGAGCAGATCCATGGGCGTATTTAGGGGGATTGTTTTCCTGGCCACGCCCATGAGCAGATCTTGTAATACTAGACACTAATGAACATAGTTTCGCATACTAATGCACTAATATATTATGTACAGTGTAGGAGCAGCCCGAACAGAGAACATGAAATGGCAGAAGATAAAAGGCACTTGGCGGTTTTGAACAACACCCGCTCCGTGCAATTCAAACCAGACTCCTGTTGTTGATTAAACAAATGCATATAATAAATTATCCGCGTATATAATTGTACATAATATTGTGCCAGTAATTTAGCATTGTCTGTGAGAATGTTTCGTCGTTTGATCTCAGGTATCCAAAACAGATGATAGATATGTAATTATGTCTGTGTGTTCGTGTTCACACACGCATTCACACACACACACACACACACACACACACACACACACACACACACAAACACACACACAAACACACACACAAACACACACACAAGCGCACATACAAACACACACAAACACACACACACACACACACACACACACATATAGAGAAACACACACAGAAACACACACAGAAACACACACAAACACACACACACACACACACAAACACACACATATAAGACACACACAGAAACACACACAGAAGCAGACACAGAGAAACACACAGAAACACACACAGAAACACACACAGAAACACACACCCAGAAACACACACACACACAGAAACACACAGATGAGAGACACAGAGACAGACAGAGATAGACAGATGTATGCATATATATCAGTCGAAAGCTTTTGGGCGCCATTTCACACAGTCCTTCATTCTCTAAATGGTTGCTAAGTCCAATAACTCATCTGTCATCATCCGCAACCTATACCCATTTCCCCTTCAGCAGTGGCTTCAGGCTGCAGTACAGTTTACACAAACCGTCTGTTTCATTTGAAGTGGTCTGCTCCAGTACGGACTTTCTAAACGAGTTTGAACTTCTTTTTTCCTAAACATTTTTGTAGTCGACATTGGTGAAGGTTCAAGGGAGCTGCAGAAGTTGTTTGGTTCAGCTAATCGAAAGCTTATCGATATCTAAAGATTTATATAGCGCCTCGAAGAAAGCTGCATCCCTGGAACTATCATCTTCGAAGGTGCTCAGTCAATAGAAAAAGTTTAGGGAGATTGGACAATCAGACGGTCGATGGTGTTTGGAATTGGAGGGGTGAGTGTGGAAGAGTAGAGGGAATCCACTTTCCAGTTTCGAAAGAGAAACCTGGACCGATTTTGTAAGAGGTGCAGTATTGGTCCTCAGCTCCTCGGCCTTTCTCTTCCTCTGTTTCGGAAACGCCTGAAGACTATCTTATTTGTTAGAGACAGCACTGACCTGGTTCGGGAACGCCTCTGAAACTCTGAGTGGCGCTATACAAATGTTCAATAACAATTAAAATTACAATTACAATTGGTCAGTGGGTTGTATAAGTCGGATAGCAGGTCAGTTGGTAGGATGGGTGAGACTGGGTCATTTTACTTCCAGTTGTAAAGTTTCATGTTGTTAGTTTTAGAGCTCTAGTGAAAACTGTATATTTAGAATTTGTCAACTGTTTATATTATTGTTTCGGTTTTTCCACACTGACACTGTGCTACTTTTTCGCTATTGTATATACTTAGTTTTTGTAAAGTGTGGGCGTTTGTCTCGCGCTAATAAAGGTTTCTTACTTACTGTTAAAGCTGGTCAGGTGATAGGATGGACTTAGCTGCCTTAATTCTATAGTGGGCATTAGGCTAATTTAATATCAGAGTACAGTTCTCTGCTCGAAGTAAATGATTCATTAGCGAACTTATGAAATTAGTTCTCGTAGCCTATTAATTTGCTAATTTATGAACGATGGCGCTAAAGAAGATGTTTTTTTTCTGTGGTAGATGTTCTCCGCTCGGGCCTTGTACAACAACTCCTCGGAGAGTCCTGAGGAGTTGACTTTCAACCAGGGTGATGTACTCTCGGTCATCCAGAAGGACTTCAATGGACTGGCCGGATGGTGGCTGTGCTTCCTCGACGGGCGGGTCGGACTCGCCCCTGGGAATCGACTGCGGATTTTGTCCCACGCTGGACTGGAGGACGGGGTGCCGACGGGATCAGGACAACAGCCACAGCAACCAGGAGGAGGAGGAGGAACATCAAGGGATGAACAGGAGGAGTGGAGAGAAAGGCAGCAGGTGAATAAGGTCAGGCAGAATCTAAATGTCGAGTCAGTATTACGATGATAAATGTTGTAGGAAGAGAGATAGCGGGAAGATTTGCTTTTATCATCTTTAACTGTAAGCTATACGTTGCGGTTTATCATCTGGCATGATTTGATCAACAATAAAAGCGAATATTCAATTCAATTCAATTTGTTTATTGATCCCAAGAGCAAAACAAATTGATTGAATTGCCAATATCGTTTTTATTGTTGATCAAATCATGCCAGATGACAAGCCGCATCGTAGCTTACAGTTAAAGGTGATAAATGCAAATCTTCAAATATCATCATCAAAATATGAAATGCGGATCAAACTGCTGTGAAATCGGAGGGAGGCAGATGCAGTCGCTTTTGTTAAGCTGGTCAAATTCTTATCTGTTTGCAATTCATGCAATTTTATAGCTCTACTTCAGTTCAACTTCATCAGCGATCACATTAAGGTATAGTGTCTTTTGTAAGCCACCGTACATCTACTCGATCCGATCCCATATATTTTTCCAAGTCTGATCGTTTCGGACCCGATTTGATCTGTGTATGACCATCTTAACAGTATAATCTCCTAGCTGAACTGTAGATATCATCACCACCAGTTCCTGACGCCAGCCATTTGTCGGCGATGGGTACGAATGAAATGATCTCCATTGTCCTCGGTAATTTATCAAGTCCATCGCTCCCCTTAGTGTCAGTTCAAGTTATGTTACGTCCTCATTTATATTATCTAAAGTCTTGGTCTTCCTTTCTTTTGCCTTCGAGTGAACTGTAGACATAGGAAAGGAGAAGTCCAACAGACGATATAAATAAGCCCTGCATGCTATTTTTCCTCCCATCGGACCTGAGTCGGGTCGGGTCGGGCCAGAGTACAGCAGGTTCTAGACCGTCGGAATAAAACCATAAACACACCAGTGACAAATCTGTCCATACGTCATTGAGCTACAATTACAGGTTAGCGAAGGAGGTCCTTTCCACCCGCGATCTCAAGTGCGCCCTTCACCACCCGGGCGTCAGGTTAGAGTATTATCCAGAGGTCCTTGGGTTAGCCAAGCACCTCTGCATGATATAGTAGCCCATGGTTTAGCCAACCTGGCTGGCCTATAAATCTGCACGGGGAGTGAGGCATGCCGGGGTCTGACGGGCAGATGGCAGGACGACCCACTTGTTTTTCACGCCAGGCATCTCAATCCCCCATCCCATCCCTCTCTCCTTCATCGTATTTCCGCGATAAGTTTTCGTCGTTGCTGACAGCCTAATCTCGTACACCATTTCAGCCTCTTAAACGCAGACTCCCGAATGACCTTTGACTCTAAGTGATGCTGCGCTGAGAACGACCTTGCCGAGGTCAGACCATGCGCCCAAGGTCAGAGGCTGTTATGGAGACCCTCCCTCATATACATTCTGTTGGTCAGAATGGTTAGAGACGAGTAATTGTCTGGTTTACATTAAGCGGCAGACTACAGGCTCCACCGCAAGTGTTGCCAACAGCCAGACATAAGACACCTGTCTGACTGGCCACAGTAATGCCTCACTGCGGGACACGAAGAATGCGTGGAATAGTTTTGCATTTGTCGATTTATATAGCGCTTCTTGCTGCTGATGATAATAATAATCCAGACATTAACAACGTAAACATCAACAATTCTCAGGAACCATTATAAGTTCCGAGGGTTCGTGTTACTTCGGGACAATAATAATGATGATGATGATGATGATGATGATGATGATGATGATGACAATAATGATGATGATGATGATGATGATGATGATGATGATGATGATGATGATGATGATGATGATGGTGATGGTGATGGTGATGGTGATGGTGATGGTGATGGTGATGGTGATGGTGATGGTGATGATGAGGGTGGTGATGGTGGTGGTGGTGGTGATGGATGATGATGATGATGATGATGATGATGATGATGATGATGAATGATGATGATGATGATGATGATGATGATGATGATGATGATGATGATGATGATGATGATGATGATGATGATGATGATGATGATGATGATGATGATGATGATGGCCATAATAATAATAATGGTAAAATAACAAGTGACTCGTAGGCTATAGGGCGGGAATGTATTGTGCAAGCCATCAACCCATGGCGCATTAAAATCAAACTGACAGTCAGATCCGTTTTCTGTTTTTCTGTGGTGAGACAGCGTGATAGCCAGTTTATGGTGCCACAGTTTAAGCCGTTGAACGATCTGGTCAGACATTGGATTTCTGTAGCGCCACGCCATTGGTAGGTCTACTTTTAGCAGAGGTGAGGAGACGCCTGAGGGGGTGGCGTAGGATGGTGTGAGTTTTGTTCAGCCAATCATCTGCTTCCAGTTCTTTTCCTTGCGAAACCTGAGACTGGGTGTGACCTCTGGCGAGCGGAGTTCGCTCCAGCTGAGATTACAGGCCCTGTTGGCTGATCGGTTGCAGGAGCGGAGACTTCCAAGGGAAGAATAAACTCTGCTAACATCATACACTTCTATCGCTAGGATACTCGTTGATTTAAGCAGACTGGTTATATATAGGGCGACGTAGAAGAGCTGTCCCTTAAGTTAGCACCGAGAGAGCCATGGGTATGAAGTGTTAGCGACTTCATTTTCTTAGCCTCGGTATATCAGAGAGGTGGCCAGTCCTCTCCCTTGCCGTCTTATCTTCCCACCGACAGTGTACGGTCAGTGTACTCGTTATAGCTGAGTTGGCTAGGGGTTCAGGTGGAGCAGAAATCTCGAACTATACTTCTGCCCTGGCGGGGATTTGAACCTCTGACCTCTCAATTTACAGTCCGCAGCACGCTAACCACTACTGTTATCAAGCACCCCCCTACTAACTATGGCCAATATACACAGTAACCCTGACACTGCTTGCATTAGAGGCACACCAGAGTTTCTTTCTACACGAACGTGCTTCGTTGCCAGACATTTTTTCTGTGAATGTTCTGGCCACACTATTTTAACACGAATTAAGTCTGGGTGTAAAAAGTGATACACTCGCATGCAGGCGCATGTTATTCTGCCTTCGGCAGCTGAATAACTCAAACATCAGCTATGGGTGATCGAGTTCTCTATAATATATCTATGATCAGACAGAGTTCGTGCAAACCAACGGTCCGTCAACCACGTAAATTGCACATCTGCTATGAATTTTCTGCCATTTACGATCTACAATTTTACCATTTTACACGATGAACCAGGATTTGAACTTTCGCTTAATTATTGGATGTATATAAGATGGTGTAGTGGTAAGCGTGCCAGACTGTCGATCGAGAGGTCGTGGGTTCAAATCCCCTGGACAGATTAAAGGTGAAAGAGGAGTAGGAGGTGGAGGTGGAGAGGAGGTGGAGGAGATGGAGGTGGTTTCCATGGACCAATCGCATAAGACATTCCAACATCTTTCTACCTTGCTGGGGAGTTAATCCCCCAACCGCTAGAGTTTCAGTCCATCACGCTAACTAGATTATTGCGCACCCCAAACATTTATACAAGCTGAAACCGTTCTCACCCCGCAGAAAATGCGGCCCTAATCCAGTCTAACGAACACCGGTTATACCCAAGGTTTTCATGCGCCGTCAGGTGTTTTGAATTACAAGGTTTGGTCTCTAGTCCTATTAATGTTTCCATGCAATGCAACGTAGAGCACCATATCATGCACTGGTACCCAGAGGAGTCGATCATTTTGGATTTGTAGACCTTTGATCCGGCAAAGACGAAACCCTCGGGCAATCCTCTGCTTGTTATACACTAGCAACTTGCCTGGGTTCTTATACGAAGTCCGTTCAGGAGGTTTGAACTCGCAATTTGGGAATGCGGAACAGTTTCTCTACCCATTCGACCATTGCACATAAATGATGAAAGCCTGAATAGAAAGGAATAGTCTTTATTGATCAGCGTATAAACAATCAGTTTATACTTAACAAAAACGAACAGCAGCTGTTGACAAAGGAGAATCGTAAAAAGCAGAACTGCTGCCCAAATATTCTGCAATATAATAATAATAATATTTATTCTTTAATGAAGCGCCTGACAAGAGCACTGCACTGTACATGTACACATTACGACGATTAAACAATGTGGGGCGCGGTGGTGTAGAGGTATGTCGGTGCCTTGCAGCCGGAGGGTTGCAGGTTCGAAATCCACCTCAAGGGATATATTTGGTGCCTTGCAGCCATAGGGTTGCGGGTTCGAATCCACCTCAAGCCGCCGCGTAGGGACCCTGGGCAAGTCCTTCACTCAAATTGCTCATGCGCTTCGGCGTGAAACTCCAATTCAGTGTCCGCGCTGTAGTCGGGAGCGCCTCTGAGTAGAAATCTTGAAGGGGTGCTATATAAATATCTGAAATGAATGAATGAAAAAAGAACACAAATTACAGAAGACATAAATCAACTAAGTTGCAGCCATCAAGGCGCAAGCTCATTGTACTTTCAAGTTGACGACGATATTTCTTATACTACATATTTCTTTATTTCTGTATTTTCTTATTTTACTTTATTTTTGAGTTCTTATATCTTCACGACGTCATAATTTTATTTCAGGTGCCGCAAGGATCGAATGTCGACGATCCAAACACTTCGATTGGTCAACAAGAGATGGACCCACAAGAGATCTATGACGTTCCACCGTCGTCACTGCAGGACAGAAAATCTGCCGTTCGTAATCACGTGACCGGAAACTCAAGACCAGAGGAAGTTGTCTACGACGTACCTCCGACGCAGAACAAAGTCACCTACGATTCGCCAAGAGGTCATCGGACACTTCCGGCCAGGTCATCCACCGCAAAGGCTGCTGAACAGACGGAGTACCAAGTGCCGTCCACGATTAGGAATGCGCCGAAGAAGGTTCTGGACAATGGACCGTGGATCCTTTCGGAAAATGTGCCAGGAAGCGGAGAAGGAACTTCGTCTGGAGTCAAGTCACGGAATGGGAATATACATCGGAGTGAAGCAGACGATAATACAAGACTTTCGGCGGGAAGAGTGTCTGGAAATGTGTCAGAGAACATGCGAAGCAACGTGTCTGGCGGTGGTGTAGGCAATGTGCCGAGCAACACGCACGCCACTAAGCCAGGAAGCCAATCGGTGACTTTTCCAGGGAATATACCAGGGAATTTGGTAGGAAATGTGCCGCGAAATGTGCTAGGAAATGTGCGCGTCTGCGTTGAGGACGAGGATGAAACTTCGTCGGAGAAATCTCACAGTGGTGTTGTGCGCTGTTTATCGCCAAATACAATTGGAAAGGAGTGGCAAGGAAGTAGTTCAGGTCAGTTGCTCTATGATTCCATTGGCCCGATGCATCAAAACCTCTCTTCGCAGCAACCGGAAAGCTTGCAGGTCTTCCATCCACAACAGAATCGTCTACACCCGTCTTTCCAGCCAACTAGTCAACAACAATCCTGGAATCAGTCCTGGAATAAGCATGGAAATGCAATGACAATGCCCAGGCTGATCGCGGATGGAAGATCAGAGGAATCGAGATCGCCTAGATTTGGTGGCCACAGAAATGAAGCAAGGAGATCTGCGGAGGTGTGTGTGCTTCGAGTACCAGAACTTAAGAAAAGAGGTGACTACGATAGAGATTCACTTCTTGAGGAGTATTCCGTTCCCAGAAGCTGCGGAACCCTCTCACCACCGAGACCCCATTCGGCCACAAACCTCCACAGCCCTCCTGGTTGCTACGACGTTGCCGTGTCTCCGAAGACTGTCGAAACATGCCGGAGAAGTCTGAACGAACCTGAGACGCTGCAGGGCGTTCCCCGCCGGGCAAGAATCGAGAGCAACGACTCGGAGTTCCAGCTGTCCTTTGTCGACACGGGTATCTACGTCGATTGTCCTCAAGACCCGGATTCCGTTGCCGATCTGATGGATTCTCTCGATCGGACCGTTCGCAGCCAAGTGGCAAAGGTTCGCGAACTCTGTCTCGGGTTCGATTCCACTTCCACGAATCGTCGCATAGAGTCGGACGTATCCCAGATGAAGCTCTGCTGCGTGTCGCTCCGAACGGCGCTGAAGGAGGTCGCCGATCTAGGAACAGGAGTTCTGGCCAATGCCATGCAGCTGACGAGCCGCGACCTGTCGGAAAATATCCTTCAGCAACTGGAAATACTTGGCACTATGTGTCAGGACCTCGGCTCAGCAGTCGACCTCGTCATCAGCTCCTCCCAAGGTGGAACACCAACTGGACGCACGAATCGGGGCAGCCTCAGAGACGCTCTGAACTCCCTCATGACCCTTACACACGACATTGTCTCATCTCTGGCGACCATGACGGAACTCGTCGGCAAGAATTCGGCTCTGATTTTTCCTCAGCCGAAATCGCTGCCGCCGCCTCATGTCCCTCTTGCGATCTGTGGCGGCCAGGAATTTCGAGCGGCATCTCCCTTAACGTCGTTGTCCCAAGAGAGATTCAGAGCCGCATCGCCGCTCATAATGCCTCTGTCTCCAGTTCCTGTTACCGGATATCCGAGGGAATTCGGAGCCAGGTCCCCGATTCCGCCAAATGTAATTCAGATGCCCGGATCAGGATGCGTCCGTGAACTACAAACTCCGTCCCCGGTCAATCCTGCGCATCCTCCTCCAGTGATGAGGGATTTTCGCGCCGTATCTCCGATTCCGCCATCCTCTCCAACAGTTTCCTGTGTATCAGAAACACCGCGAACAGTCGTCGTGGTCAGACCATATCCCGCTAAACTGGAGCCAATGCCGCACATCCGCAACCGGCCGCTGCCTCCGTTGCCATTTAGTCAGGCGACACTTTTAGGAACCAGTAACTCAGCGGAGTTGAACGCCGAAGACAACGACTACGCTGCCATCGCCAACGAAGCGGAACTGGACCTTAGACGGAATGTCTGCGCCCTTGTCGGTCGACTCGCTGACCGCTCTGGGGTCAATGTTGAGGGCAGGGCTAAGGTCAAGGGCGAGGTCAATGAGGCTGAGCTTCTCCGACCGGAGATGGGTTCCGCGACTGGGCGGAACATGGGTGGTGGACTGAGCCCACAGTTCAAGGAGCGACTAGATGCCCTTCGACCCAAAACAGAACAGACAATGAGGATAATGTGCTCCAGATCCAGAGATGCCTCCCCTTCGTCTCCCAATCCAGCAGCCATCCAGGGATACTTCTCCGAGTTCCTGGTCGGCATTGACCGTGAGATCGTTCATTTCTACGCTGACCAGGTCAGAGGTCATTTCGCTGCCGTCGACTCCGCGACACGTGACTTCCTGTTCGCAGTGGGCGAGGAAAAGGTCACCGGAAGTGAAGTGGCGGCGCTCAGTAGAACCGTTGTTCTGGCGGCTCATAAGTTGGTCTACTCGAGCGACGCAATCACAAAGAAGCTGATGGGGGATGAGGAGTTGCGGAGACAGGTGGGTGTCATCGCTAGCGACCTTTGTCTGAGGCTCCGAGAGACAGTGGCCGCATCCAAAGCTGCTGCTGCCGACGCTGCTGCCAATGATGCTGGTCTTGGATGCAACCAGAGAGAGCAGATGCTGAACTGCATGCGCGAAGTGAAGTATCTGTCGCTGCAACTCAGAGACGTCATCTTCGCCCACCTGTTGGAGAAAATCTACTGAGCACCAGTGACAGTGTTAGCTGAATGGGTGGAAGCAGTGTCTTCCAGCTGTTGCCGATTAATTAGGCAAGAGAAACTCATTAAATAAATACATGTATGCCACGGGAAACAGAACACGCAGCTACTACGACACAGCTCCTTCTAGCTCACAGCCCCGTCAAGTCAAAGCCAGTTGACGTTATAAATATTCTTCGGACTTGACAGGCTGAGTTTGAGTCATGAAAAGGGGTTTCGGCAACATTTCGCAGCATGACTCACTTTACTTCAAAAGTATACTCTTTCGTTACAACTGACTCCGAGTGCTTCTACAACTCACATTACCGTGTTGCTCATCGAAACATTAAAATTAACATCTTGAATTTAAAAGCAGCTACAAGACATCAACAGAATTTTAAAGTAAGGCCGGGATTCGAATTCTGTTATTATGCTAGTCCTCGTTCCTTCAGTATGAGTAAATTGAATTGTCAAATACAAATGTTTAACACGTTCTTTGCAAGTTAGCTTTTTATACGATTTTTATTGTACATTTATGAGCCTATTTTATCAAAGCATTTATACTGACTCTAGTGCTTAGCGAGTTAGCGTCTTGATTATACACTCTGCGAAGTCTCTCACACCATCAGTCTTCTGAAACATACCCTGCATGTGGTTGGCGGGTCTTTTTGCAAAAGTCTTAACAGGACAAAATCTCTCAAAACGGTAGGAATGGTATGGTGGAATATGGTTGAGTGAATGGTATGGTGGAATATGGTTGAGTGAGGTAGAGTGAGAGAAAGTCATTATCATCGTCGTCGTCATCAGTGCCTAACGTCAGCCCTTTGGAGGCGAGGAGTTCGAAACAATGGTTTCCATTTTCCTCGGTGCTGCGCTATGAGGAGTGAAATGTTTGACTCTTCCAGCATGCCCATAATTATAGGACTACATTCGCAAATCAAACCAGGTAAGGCTCATAATAAGGTCTAATAAGTGTGCGTGTGTATGCTGGAAGAGATAGACTTCAGTGTAAGTAATAGATTTGACATTGACAATCGCAATCGTAAAGTCTAAACTTCTAAAGCGCCACTCGAAAGCCAAACGCAGGGCGCCAGCTTAATCACGAGCGATGAATTGTAATGCATGGCATTGCATTATTTTGTGTTACATTGTAGGATATTGTACAAGGAGGTAGGCCTACTAGACGGAGACCGTAGGTCTCCGTCTAGTAGGCCTATGACTGTGAGTGATCTGCAGTATCGATAGGCCTATATTAATTCCGGAATAAACTATAGTGCACAAAACTTCCGCACAATACCCTATAACGTAACAGAAAACAGTGCAATGCCATGCAATATAATGCAATAAAATACGATACTAAATGATTCGCCAGATGGCTAAGATTGCCGTTGTTCTATGGCCCTTATTGCTAAGGAATAGAATAGGCAAGTCTACATGACCCAGCTTTTCTCTGGTGAGGAGAAATTTCAGAGATTTCCATTATAATATAGCTCTCTGGTTCTGCTCATCTGGATCAGTAACCTGATTATGGCTTGGCTTTGGTGCACCATCGATGGATACCTTGTGCATCAGACACTAATTGCAATTGCAAATTACAAATAACTGTACATTACATTACACTACCGGCTGTTTTAACAGATTAAGTCAAATTGATAAGACTTGATAATTTCAATCGTCAATCCATTAACAAATCTTAGAGACGCATTATCTTCTCTCGATGACAACAGCCTCACAGATTTTAAAATTAATAGACAAAACAAATATAGCGACATCCATTAAAACACAATTAAATTATGTGCGTCCTTATTTATTTACTTGCCCCTAGATGCCTCTGTGACTTCATACGTCGGCCTATCTCGTTTGCTTCCCTTCGCCCGCTCCGCTCTACGGATCGTCTTGACCATTTTGTTCCTCGTGTGAGAACGGCCATTATA
This sequence comes from Aporrectodea caliginosa, assembly GCA_020284085.1. Lineage (NCBI taxonomy): Eukaryota > Metazoa > Annelida > Clitellata > Crassiclitellata > Lumbricidae > Aporrectodea > Aporrectodea caliginosa. The sequence goes on along the minus strand of JACEVL010000507.1, from coordinate 3,767,874 downwards.
GCCCAGTCCCGTGCCTTCGCCTGCATTGACCCTTCGCTATGGAATCAACTTTCCACCCTGTGGCACCACCAGTCCACCATACTGTTCAGTGACCCTGCTACATATTTTCGCTACCTCAAAACTTGTCTTTTTTCTCGGGGACTTTCGCACTGGGAGCGCCTCTGTTTGGCGTGCATTGTGAGAGGCGCTTTATAAATCTTTAAATACAATACAATACAATACAATACAATGCATGAAGACCCATATAGGCCATGGCCTAAGTCTTTCAAGGGCAAATGACACGTGCAGCGGAGCCTCACAGCTTCAAAATAACAATCCAACAATTGTACTACTTTCCTTAGCAATTGTTTTGCGGTGAAATGCGGCAAAAAAGTCATTCTTATCAAAATTATCAAGACCATCTGGCATTTCTCACGGCGATTGTACTTTATCTATGATGGATATATCGGCGATGGATATATCCTATATTTACCAAGATCTACGACTACGTTTCTAGACAGTTTGTACCGTTCGTGTAACTACTTTCAACATCAAACAGAGTTGGAATCCCATTAGGCTATAATCATTTATTAACTGCAAATTAGAACGGGCGTCTTCAACGTTGCCATGGTAAGTAACAATAATAAAATATTCGCTTGTAGGCTAGGTCTATATCTAGGCTGGTTATAAGAATTAACAAGTTTAGGCCTACTCCATTTCTCATATGCTGTTTCAACCTGTATAATTATTTTCATGTTAATTCTGATAGGCTAAATAAATTAATAAAATATGATCACGGCAAGATACCGAAATAATTTTATCATCGATTCACAATATTTATTTGTAGGTGTGTGACACTATAATGTGTGCATGTATGAATGCATAATAATTATACGATAGCTTGTATGCATGTATTGTATAATTGTATGTCTGTATACATGCATGAATTAATTTATGCATGCAGGTATGTGTGCATGCATTTGTGCATGTATTTATGTATGTATGCATGTATGCTTATACAATATACAATACAAGTGTATTTGACATTGTCCTCCTTCTAAAGTTCAGAAGGGCTGAAGACCATACGACGGAACAGAGTAATTTTGAATGAAGGATCTCAATATAATGGATGGACTACATTCATAAGAAGCATACCCCTGCAAGCGTTGACTTATGTCATTGCGGTGCCGGGCTTATATATGATCACACCTGCCGAAGTTCTCTCATATATCAGAACTTGGAACGGACTGGAGCTGTTGATCGTATGATGATAAATCATGGTATTGGATTCGGTGCGAGATAGGATTGTTCGATTTTCTAGTCTGAAGTGTAGCTCTTCAGGACAAAAAGAGCAAACGAAAGAGAGAAATCGGATGCAATAATTATTACGTCTTCTTCGGTTCTTAGTTATAATATTACAGCAATTCGTGTTCAAAATAGCAGAAGTAATAATGTTTTCACGCACACACGTTCACACACACCTACACACAAACCTACGCGCGCACACACACACACACACACACACACACACACACACACACACTAAAACGCGAGCCTTTGCCTTCATTGGCACTATGGAACCAGCTTCCTCCTTTGACACATTCCTGCTTAGTAACTGGTGGGCCAAGTGCCTCTTTTCGTGACCTCTTTCTTTTCTCTGGGTCTTTCGCACTGGGAGCGCCTCTGATTGGTTTGCACTGCGAGAGGCGCTATATAAATTGATAGATACAATACAATACAATACAATACACACAAACCTACACACGCCCACACACACAGACACACACACGCACGCACAGTCGCACACACGTTCATTTGCTCATATATAAACAGGCATGCATATTCAATGAACTATATATCTATATATTGAAGGTTTGTTTTAAACAGAATTCGCTGGTTTTCATCTTTGCTGTTCTAGTCGGATGTAGCTCAGGTAAGTTATGTATCAATGTTGCCAATAAAAGTGAAATCGATTGAACGAAAGAACAAAGCGAACGAACGGACGAATGAACGAATGAACGTATGAACAAATGAACGAACATACCACATAAGGAGAATGAAAGAAGGCATGATTGAGTGAGCTCAACAAACAGAATCGATGAACAAGCAAACGAATGGGCGAAGAGCTTAACTCATCACTCGCATGCAGTCCGTCAGCTACTTTTTCTCAAGTAGTTACCCAGATAACCAACCACGTCTATCCGCCGTCGGTAACACGTCAAGAAACTTATCAGTTTCCGACGTCGGATCGACGTCTTGCCGCTCAGCGGGTGCTCATAGATCCGGCGTGTTTTTCCGACGTAGGCCCGACGTGTTTTTCCGACGTCGATCCGACGTGTCTAATTCACGTCGGCCCGATGTGGGTTTCCGACGTCAATCCGACGTCTCTAACTCACGTCGGGCCGACGTCGGAAAAACACGCCGGATCTATGAGCACCCGCTGAGCGGCAAGACGTCAATCCGACGTCGGAAACTGATGGGTTTCTTGACGTGTTACCGACATCGGTCCGACGTGTCTAATTCACGTCTGCCCGACGTGGGTTTCCGACGTGTCTAACTCCCGTCGGCCCCACAATCAGTTACCCTGCCCCTTGACGCTTTAGCCCCCCCCCACCTGAAATCCTTGTGCCTCCACTCAGAGTCAAAGGGGAAACAGATCAGAATAAAACAACTGTTCTCAGAATAAAATAACTGCTCTGTTACTGGTAAATTGTAATTACATCATATCCATAATTATACGCTATGTAAAGTACAGGTATATTACAGAAATCATATCATATGTAGTTAGCACTTAGCAGTGATTGATAACCAAAATACTTAATGAGCAGATTGAAATTAATTGGGCCTACATTTCCCATCTGGCCCTGGGACTATTACCAGCTCTGCAGTCTGCACATACCTGATGATATCCTAAGTGGCTAAGCTCAGATGAAAAGGTATAGATTTAAGCTCTAATTCACATACGAATTATAAACAGCCCGTCAGCTTTATTCAGTTTCAGTTTGACAAATACATGTACAAGCTAGAATACATAATAATTGTATGCACTTTATGGGGTTCAAGACAGGCTTGCTGCGGCACAGCTACCTAACCAGAAAACCCCAAAGGGGAAACTGGACGTAGGATTTTCCATTGCTCTTTCAGCAGAGTTGGGATTACTCCCCACCCCCATCTTGGCCACATTTGTTGTGGGACATACGTGTTTTTTACATGTCATTATATAATGCTCGTGATCTTTATATACAAGATAATAGTTCGTAATGTTGCAGTAATATATTGAAATCTATTATATAGAAGTAGTAGTCTTTAACTTTATATACAATGTATGTATGTATCAGAGCACTTGTATAGCGCCGTTTAAGTAACTCACAAGGGCGCTGCAGCAAAGCTACCTAGCACAATGTGATAGTTCGTAATGTTCTTATTATACAATGTTCTTTATCTTTATATACAAATTAAGTAAGTAATACACCATTCTGCAAATGCACAATAGGACATGAATTATATAATGAATGATAAAACATCAAAGTAATAATATTAATAATAATAACATGAAAATAGTAATACGTTTGTGAAACATGTATAGTAACTGTACATAATCCGACTGATAATCCTTTGCTAGTCAGAGAGTGGAATATTACAGTTGTGTGAACAAGCTTTAAAGGAGTATCCAGTTTCACGGTTGTGAGTTCGTAGTGTTCTTGTTCTTGACTCGTTCGCCGATAATGAACTCTTCCACGTAGCAATTCTACGAGGGTCACTCTGCCACAGTATTTTCGGCACGAGTACTGCAGTTGAAGGCATCATTAGCTTTAGTGACAAGTGTCTCAATTGGGATACCAAGTTCCAGCGGATGGTCCTCACAAGCAACTCCAGTACTTTATCCGCAGACATGGAGGAGTTGCTGGAGCTTTTGACCACAGCGCTGAAGGAAAGGCATTCCTGATACACAGTGTTAAGTACAGTTGTTTAGAGGTGTAGATTGAGATGCCATTTTCGTTTTGATCTGTGCCCTGTCCCTTAGAAGAACTGTCGGCTTCTTGTTTGTCAGGGCCTCCTTGTCAGCAATGCTCCGGTAGTACTTCGCTATACAGCTAAAAGAGATACAAAGAAAACAACATGTAAGAAGTAGCACAAATTCACGAGTCTTAAACATTATCCATGGCAGAACCTGTGGTTGGGCATGGCATGGAACATAGTTGCCACGTGCTCACTCGTGCTCGGGAGCATGTGACCTGTATGGTCTTGCGGCAACACGTAGTGTGTTTCTGCACTAGGAGAATCCCATTAGTGGTGCGCCTTTCCTTACCCATTTTCCTATTCTTGGGCTCCTTAGATGGAATTTTGGGTGCTTTCACCCTTAACGATCATCTGTTCCAAGTGATGAATTTTCAATCTCAAGTATCCATGTCAAGAGAACATGGATTCAAATGCAAATGTAACATGCAAAATTATTAGCTATTAATTTAATAGAACACATCTGTCCAAGACCAAGATTGTAAGGTAGACGGACATAATGCCCTGGACATAATCGCTCAGGCTAGGACATTATCCAAAAGGCTCAAATATAGGCCTAACCACCCCAACCTCAGCCAAGTACGGTGGATAAACTCACCGGGTATACGTTATATCCAAAAACATCTACAAGAATATCTTTTGATTTCTCTGGAAAAGTTTATTATACTAGTCGTCCAAATTTGTCCAAAATAGTTACAAGCAATGGCAAAGTAACAATTATCCTACCTAAGAGTACATCAAATGTGCCTCATACCTGTAGTGCCCATTTTGGGCACAACATTATAAATTTAACTAATGTTGTTTCTAAGTCTGCGCAGAGTATTCTCTATGGATTTTGTTCCATCTCACCAACTTGGCACAGCTGTGGCAATTTTTTTTACAAATGAACAACATTAATAAGACTTAACTTAAAATCTAACATTAACAATTCTGAACTTTAGACCTAAATGACATTAACAAGTTTTAACTTCAGAAGTGACTAACAATCTAACAAGTCTATACCTTAACAACATAAACAAGCAAGCTGACACAATGAGCAAAAACTGGGCAAGAAATGTTTATCAATTAAATGCACAGAAATAAGCTAATTGCACAGAGGGGGCTTTATGTCCGGGGATTATGACCTAGACAAAATGGGGGGGATTATGTCCGGGAGGACTATGCCTTACAACCGGACTGTAATGCACAAGTTTGTAAGGCATAAGATTGTAAGGCATAAGGCATGAGTTGTGAATAAAGCTGCCACTGACAACGATACGTGAACATTGGTATTAATAGTTACCTGTGAGCTTCAGATGTCAGAATTCTTAACATCTTCTGTGTCGCTGAAATTCAACGAGTTCTGATCTCTTGAGGTGGACCGCGGCTTTGCAGCCATTCCATGGTGACGTTATCAATGTCTGTATTCATTGCGTTGCGAGTCAGTCCATTTGCCCTGACAGCAGCTGTGCACAACACATTTAATTAAATGCAAAGTTAGTGAATAGGCATAGCAACTAACATTATCACACACATTGTATCATTAGGTCATCATCATATTCATCATCATCATCATTCATTCATTACGATGATTTGTATAGCCCCCTTCAAAGTTACTACTCATGTTCCTGATGTCATACATTTGGCCAGGATGTGTGCCAATAAATGATCAAGATTTATGATATAAATTAAATTAAACAATACTAAAAAATCAAACAATGTCATCACCATCACCACCAAAATGGAATTTCACATTTAATAAGTTTGGTGCATGACAAATTTGGGATAAGAATTTCTTTAAAAATCATCACCATGTGCGTAGCGAGACTTAAATTCAAGAAAAGGCAACTTCACAGACCATTGGCAAAATCCTGCATGGTCATTGGGGTCATTAGTCAATCAAGTTCCAGTATATAAAAAGTCATGCCTCAATGTAGCTATGCCTATGATCATCACAGCAAGTTAAATCAAAACATTTTCAGGCCATAATATTAATAATAATATTTATTCTTTAATGAAGCGCATGTCAAACCCACTGCGCTGTACATATACAAGTTATGACGACTAAACAATTCACAAGAACACAAATCACAGAAGACATAAATCAACAAAGTTTCAGCATGCAAGGCGCAAGCTCATTGTACTTTTACTGTCACTAAGGAATGAAGGCATGAGCTAAACCCAGGGGAGTCTTACGGGAATTGAACTGGGTCCGTGAAAACTTCACGCAAGAGTGCTATCCTATATACTCCCATAGATCCCAATATGCCCATTACGTTAAAATACTGGAAGTCCTCGATCATTAAACACATTTCGAAAGCATTATTTGCCAATATAAATGTTATATTGAAATACTAACCATGAAGAACTTGTTTTGGCAAGCATGTAGTATCGGGGTGCGGAAGTTTACTGGCGTCGTGAGTGTTGGTTAGGCGTCGTGAGAGTCGGTTAGAGTCAGGATTAGGATCGTCATTAGAAAACATGGTACCTTCCACGCAGCATGCCAGTAAACTTACGCACCCCGATATGACATGTTTGCCCTTCTTTTAGCCTCAGTGATTTGAAGCTGTACATACCACGTGGCCCACAAAAGTTTCATTGCCTTGCAAAATCAAAAGTTCATCAGCAAAGAAATCGTGCTGCATAATCATTTAACAAATGAAATATTTCTCAATACATATTAATATTAAATTTATTTGAAATCTTTATAATAATAAAAATCTGATTTAGGCGTTTGGGCCACGTGCACGCACAGCTCCCGATATGTGATTGGTAGTTTGGAACAAATGCTTGGGAATATTACGCAAAGGATATTAATTAATAATTAGAAGCGGGATCCATGAGAATATATCTTTGCTTAAATAAAAGTTGCATTGATGAAAAATATTTTTTCGTCAAATAGAAGTTGGATTGATAAAAGTAATTTTTTCAAATTAAATGGAAGTTGGATTGATGAAAAAAATCTTTATGAAATGGAAGCTGGATTGATGATAGTTAAGATGCACAAAGGTAGACTTCTTACTTACCAACGTCAAGAACGGCATTGAAGACATTAGAATAATTTAGCAACGTAAAATGCGACTTTACCATGAAACCTACATAAAGAACGTTAGGCCTTATGTAACGCTACAAATTATAGTTATAACTTTTAGTAATATAGACATGCATACCTCCCTCGACATTCGATTCGAAAAGAACGTGTCCGCCATTAGTCCGCAGATGATTGGCTATCGTGGCCCACGTGATCTAACTTCAAGCTAGCAAGATGAACTGCATATTAACCAACTCATCGGCAGCTCGTCATAATTAAGGCCAATACCGACCACCGATGAGATGCCGATGTAGAACACGTCGGGCCGTCGGCGGGCCTATGTGGCATGGCTTACTGGGTAATAATATAAACGCACGGAAATGTGTCTGTGTGCGTCTTGTTATGCATCGTGTTACGGTGTTTCGCTCGAGTTCAAGGGGGCGCTCGATTTCAAATAGAGTACAGCGAACATAAGAAGCACAGCGATGAAAAAATTCTTCACCGTCTTAGGACGGGCAAACAGCTAATTAGCATAACTAGTGTATGGTCGATGAAGAATGCTGATCCTACCATAGAGCCGAACCCTTTGGCCTTTAAGATGAACAAGAGGTGCCATACAAATGAACCTAAGATCTTCTCCTTCTCTCCAATAACATTGGAGAAAAGGAGGAGCAGAGGAGATCTAATCGAAGCGTCTTAGATCAGGCCTATTGATTTTTTATTTGTCTTATGATGTTTGTACGCAGGAGTGCGGCTCTTCTGCAACCGGTTTAATAAAGAATATACTTACTTACTTACTTACTTACTATCACTGGCAAGGAAACGCCACAGTGGGACAGGAAGAGAGTAAGTAGGGCAACTCGGGGTCACAGTTATAAATTATTTAAGAAATCGAAAGGAACATTAGGGCAGAAATTCTTCAGTGCAAGTGTTGTAGACTTGTGGAATGGTTTGGAACTTTGGATGATAGTTACTGTAGCCTACTTAGTGGACGCTATCACAGCTTTTAAGAGGTAGCTGTAGGAAAATTGAGCTATTAATCGATCTATAGCCTAAGTTCATTTGCAGACGTTTTAACACAGACTACACTGAACCACTTAAACCCAGATGCGAAAATCTGTACATAACTTTGTGGGGACATATTTCTTCGGAGGCCGGATTTTGCATTGAGAGGGGGAGGGTGGAGTTAGCTCTAGTCAAAACTTCGAAGGGGACAGGGACCCTGTGCTCCCCCACCCCGTGATTTACGCCACTTCGTAAAACCCTTGCTATGTCATATGTCACTGTATGTTGTAGGGCTGAAGTTCATTGCCATCGGTGATTGGGGTGATGATAATGATGACCAATACAACGTCGCGACAGCCATGAGCAACTGGTGCGGAAGTCACACGTGTGACTTCATATTCTCCATGGGCGATAACTTCTACCCGGACGGCGTTTTCTCTAACAATGACACACGCTTCGACACCACCTGGCGCTGGGTGTATGACCTGCCCAACATCGATACCCTCACGTGGCTCATCACCATCGGTAACCATGACTACGGTATACGCGACGATCGGGAACTGTACCAGATAGAATTCGGAGAAACGGAACCAAGATGGTACATTCCATGGCTATGGTAAGAATGGGATTCATTTATTCACCTATCCATCCATCCATCCATCCATCCATCCATCCATCCATCCATCCATCCATCCATCCATCAATCCATCCATCCATCCATCTATCCATCCATCCATCCATCTATCTATCCATCCATCTATCTATCATCTATCTATCTATCTATCTATCCATCAATCCATCAATCCATCTATCCATCCATCCATCTATCCATCCATCCATCCATCCATTCATCCATCCATCCATCCATCCATCCATCCATCCATCCATCCATCCATCCATCCATCCATCCATCCATCCACCATCATCCATCCATCCATCCATCCATCCATCCATCCATCCATCCATCCATCCATCCATCCATCCATCCATCCATCCATCCATCCATCCATCCATCCATCCATCCATCCATCCATCCATCCATCCATCCATCCATCAATCCATCCATCCATCCATCCATCCATCCATCCATCCATCCATCCATCCATCCATCCATCCATCCATCCATCCATCCATCCATCCATCCATCCATCCATCCATCCATTCATTCATTCGTTCATTAATTCACTCTCTCACTCACTCATTCATTGTAATATTCACAGTCGTCGTCGTCGTCGTCGTCATCACCATCACCATAATTATCATAATCATTGTCCGATCTCATGATCAAGACCATTATCATTCATTGGTATATATACAGCATGTAGCCTATATATTCATATACATGCGTATGTAGCCTATATATTATTGTTTGCGTAAGTATGTATGTTATTCTGTATGTTGTGTTTGTAATTTTGTATGTATGTACGTATGTACGTAAACGTATGCATGCAAGCATCTATGCATGTAAGTCGGTATGCACGAGTCTTAATTGTCAATAGACGAGAATGACACAAACTGAAGACAGTGTAGAGGAGCGTAACCAAGAGCTACGAGTATCTATAAGCATATACAAGTGCGGGGATAAGATCAGTTTCATAGTGCTTATACACAATGAAACTGATTTTATCCTTTCATGTGTCACTAAAATTGTCTTCTCTACTAACATCATCTCAATGCATCGCTGACGCTGATACTTAAATAAGCAACTACGGTTATTAGTGGTATTACCACTTCTGAGATTGTCCTCAGGTACGATTACCAGGTGGTTGAAGGCGATGCCACAATCCACTTCTTCGTTATCGACACCACTGGACTCATCTCTCGTAAAAACAATCCTGACCTTCAACTGCAGTGGCTCAACGAAACGCTGGAAGCTTCCATGGCTGACTGGAAGATCGTAATCGGACACGCTCCACCGTATTGCGCCGGAGGTCACGCTCCGAGAAATCCGACCATAGTAAAATATATCGTTCCAGTCTGCGAGGCTTATGGAGTGGACGCATATTTCGCAGGGGACGATCACAACCTGGAACATATAACGGAAACATTCGACTCCAACATTGATTACGTGATAACTGGAGCAGGAGGACGAGGTCTCTACGAGTATAGTCCAGTGGGAGGTCAGATTCTGGAAGACTGGGGTCTGACTGTCGACTTCTTTGGATACTACCACGGCTTCGCCTACGTTGAATTTACGAAGACGACGATGAAAGTAGATTTCGTCAACTATCTTGAGGAAATCGTCTACACGTTCACGCGCGTCAAATGAGACATTGAAAAGTCTGGGAGTTTTGTGAAAATTAATTAAATTAATTATAGTCGTTAGACTAAACTAAATTAATTGCCCGGTATTCATAACTTTCACCATTAGGCAGAATTGAACCGTTTTTAAAACATCGATATAGAAGTAGGCTAACTAAAGTAAATTAGTCAATGTAATTACATTTCATTAACTAATTTCTTGAGTATTAGGCTCCTGTTTTGAAGAATTTAGACGTTCATAAGTAGCCATTTTGACAAAAAGCACATTTCAAATTCTTCAGCAACTTAGACCTAATAGGGCCTAGATAACACTAAAAGGCATAAAACTATTTCATTTTGGGAAATGAAATAATTTTGAATAACTTATCGCAAAGTATGTATCAAATTTGGAAAGACTGCGCAAATTGTGTCGAAAAATATAAAATAAATTAGAGTAAACATATTTAAATTACCGAAGGAAACCCTAATGGAAATTTAAGCAAGAAAGGCAACTGCATTTTTCAATAAAGTGTTAAGAAAAACAGCAAATTTAGAGGATTAAAGGCATAAGAACAGTTAACATAAAGCATTAAAAAATAGGAAAAGACATGATATTTAAGTGTTGCAACCATTAAAATGATTTACAGGTTTTTGTTAGTCTTTTATGGAAACAGAAATCTCTAAATAGTCTTCACAATTGTAATGTAATATAGTGCAATTGAACATTTATATAGCGCCCCTTCAAGGTATCTACTCAGAGGCGCTCTCTGCGCTATAGCCTTACAGGCGTCCATGGACAGACTGTAGAGACGAGTTGACAAACAAAGACAGTCCATAGGCTACATGGACCACAAACGCCTGTATAATAGCCAAGCTATTATGTGCCAGTGTATTCTATTCTATTCTATTCTATTATATTCTATTCTATTCTGTTCTATTCTATTCTATTCTATTTATGGACTTATAAAGCGCCTCTCATGGCAGTACAACCTATAATCAGAGGCTCTTCCAGTGCGAAGGGCACCTCGAAAAAAGAAAAGTCTTAATCAATCAAATCAACTTTATTGTTCACCGCTTCAATTCAGTGTTTACATGTAAAGACAGATTTTTTCCAAAATGCAGTAACAATGGGTAATACCCTAAGGAACTTTAAGTTCCGCTAACAGGATAGCCCTAGTGCTATGTCAATCAGTCTAGTCTATACAGTTGCTCAATTAGTTATTTTTATTATGACTTCATTTCTTAAACAACATCATAATCAAATCAACACACTTATAGTTCACATAGTTGCATATAACGTGACCAGAAGTATTATTATTATTATTCAGCAGCAAACACTTAACTAGATCAATTGTCAGGAGCACACAAAAAACAACTATCTACACAGCAAGACATATATAAAACTACTTACACCTAAGGTAATTACTGATTCAGTACGGACATCAGATGCGCTTTGAGCCTGTTTTTAAATTGGTACGGGGTGGGGAGACAGGTGAGTTCATTCGGTAGTGCATTCCAGAGCACTGGCCCGTGGTATCGAATACTATGTTTCCTGATATTGGTGCGCATGCTGTGCTGGTGATATTTCTTTGAGGCGCGCGTGTGATGGTCATGCACTTTAGAATTTATATAGAACCAGCTGTCGAAACTTTCGGGTACTAGATGCATATGGACCTTGTACATGAATAGTCCTACCTGTAGTTTATTTATGCTTTCAAAGGGCAGTATTCCCAAGCTCAGATATAAATGTTTAGAGTGTGCTCTCGGAGGCGCGTTGCATACAACTCTAAGAGCGCGTTTCTGCAGTAACGTCAGACAAGTCAAACGAGTGCGGTAAGTGGATGCCCATATAAGGTTGCAGTAGGATAAGTATGGATATATTAACGAGTAATATAGATTTACAAGTGAGTATCGCGGAAGAAAGTGCCGTATACGAGAGTTTATACCAATATTTTTAGCCAACTTCTTTGATATTTCAGCTATGTGTACTTGCCATGATAAGATCTCATCTATATGCACCCCCAGAAATTTGGACGAGGCTACTCTAGATATACTCTGTTTGTCTATGTTGATAGTAAGTTTATAGTCGTGCTTGAAAGCTTCATTGTTCTTGGAACAGAACAAGATATAGTTTGTTTTGTTGAGATGTAAGGAAAGTTTATTTGCTTTAAACCAGTTATTCACCTTCTGTAGCTCAATGTTTAGCTTATCGACTAGTTCGCCTAATGATTTACTGGACATGAACAAATTGGTGTCATCCGCAAACATGAGAAACTGGAGCGTTGTTGAGGTGTGCGATATATCATTTACGTATATCAGAAATAGTAATGGGCCTAATATAGAGCCTTGCGGAACGCCACATTTAACATCCAGCATGGGCGAAGCGTGCCCATTGTATGAAACGCATTGTTTTCTGCCCCTCAAATAGTCTCTGATCCAATTTAAACATATGCCCCTTATCCCATAATGGTTCAGTTTCGAGATTAGAATTTCATGGTTCACCGTATCGAAAGCTTTTGATAGGTCGAGGAAGATGCCTACGGAAAAGTGGCCATTGTCTCTGGCTTCCGAAATTTTATCGTACATTTCCATGACTGCCATAAAGGTAGAGTGGTCTTTCCGGAACCCGTACTGTCCTTTGTATAATATATTATTCGCTGTTATGTATGTCATCATTCTCCCATATATAAGTTTTTCAAAAAATTTGGAAAAAATATGGCAAGATCGATATAGGTCTGTAATTTCCAAGTTGCTTCTTGTCACCGCTTTTAAAGATAGGAATTACTTTAGCTATTTTTAGGCTATCAGGACTAAAATTATGTATGTCACCTTTGTATCTTAATAATAAACGAAATCTATAGGACCAAAGCAAGGACTTTAACTACTAACAGAACAGACAGCCTGCAATACAATGAAGAGCGGAGTTTGCCAGAGGTAGCTGAGATAGGCCGTATGGACGACAGCCGGACGCAGACATAGTTTGGCGGACTCGATCGTTTCCGTTGTCTGCGTGTTTGTCTCTAATTTTCTTTTCCAATGTTCTTAAGGGAATAACCAGCATTATGACGTCATTTTCATAGACGTAATAGGTCCATTAATGTAGATTCCTCTTAAAAAGTCTAATTTGACGTCATAAATGCTTCTGGACCACAGACGTCATTTTATGTAGATAAAGAAAACTGAATTTCATTATGACGTCATAGCTATTTTGACCTTAGATTAAAGATCCCGCAGATCCCGCAGATTATGAGCATGCAGACTGCAGAGGCGTTGCCTTGTCATTTAAGAATTCTGAAACAAGCTGACAAAATACCTGAAGACGAACGAGGGCATGGTCTGAAGATGTTTGACGTGGAAGAACGAAGAGGAATTTGCAAATGTAAGTGATTCGATTTTATACGCTTGATTTACCGTATCCTCTGTCTGTCGAAGCTCCGCTGGTCCTGACCAGATCCCTGCCTGGCTACTTTCCAACATGGCTCACCTCCTGGCTGAACCGATTAGCCTACACGTATACCCACTCAACCTCTCGATACATAACTCCTCTGTTCCTGACCAATGGAGGTCTAGCTCCATTACCCCTATTCCTAAGATCCCAAACCCAGCCTCTGAGGCTGATTACCGACCTATTTCTATCACACAAGTATTATGCAGATTGTTAGAAGAACTTATGGTGCGCCTATATATCTATCCTATCCTCACTAATCACGTTGAGAACCCTCAGGACCGTTCCTTTGCTGACCAATTCGCCTTTAGGCCTTCAGGTTCTACCGCATAGCCATCACTGACTTTATTCTCAACTCGCTCAAATCTGAACCTTATGTCCGCCTAGTTTCTCTAGATTTGGACGATCAACACTGGCCTCTTTACCTATACCTGTTAATATTTTAAGCAGGATTCTCTCCCTCTTGAGCAATCGTAGTCATTGCACCAAGTTCCGCGGCGTGATCTCTTCCTTGGCTTATATCAATGCCAGTATAATACAGGTTCTGGCATGGGTCCAGCAAACTTCTTGCAGTGGCCATCTCTGGTCTAAAACCTCTCCACAGCTTCAATTATATCTTCAAATGTGCTGATTGGCTGATTGCTATCTTTGATCTTGGCTTCAAATATCTCCACCAAGGACGCAGAATTAGATCACATTAGTGCCTGGGCTCGCAAATGTAATCTCCATCTGAACCATTCTAAATCCAACGAAATTATTATTACCAGGCCAAATGTGAATCTTGAACAAGTTCCTTCAATCCTACGTGGCATAAAAAGGGTCATATCCCTGAATATAATTATTGAGTATTGAGATTTCCGCAAAGCAGTGGCGCTACAACCTAGCCGGGAGCCCTTGGACACTCTAAGCTTGGGGACCTTACCCATTAACGAGACTAAAGAGTGAAAATAATGAGAAGGAAGAAGGAGAGCAGTTCCGTAAGCTAGCCATGGGTATGAAGTGTTAGCGACTTCATTTTCTTAGCCTTAGCATATAGCCTAGTGTGGGTGGCCATGCAGTCCTCTCCCTCGCCGTCGCATCTTCCCACCGACAGTGTACTCATTATAGCTGAGTTTTATAGGGCCCATAGGGGCGTACGTGGAGCAGAAATCTCAAACCAAATTTCTGCCTTGGCGGGGATGTGATCCCCGACCTCTCGACTGACAGTCCAACACGCTAACCAATGTAACCATTACACCATCGAGCTATTTAAAACTGATATCAGGTAAAAAAAAAAAGAAATGACAGTGTTAAACGTTATCCTCAATAATCCATAGTTTAAGTCACATAATACTAATAGTTCAAGACGGAACAGGAATATAACCGAAATGCATTGGCCAATTTGGCCTGTGGTTTTAGTCTACTTACAGTCTTACTTACATGCATAGCATTATTAGCCAGTGTACAATGACATTGCGGATTAGAGAATTACATATTCAATGAAGAATCACGAAGAGAGTACTAGGCCTACATCGTGCCAGGGCTGTTAAAGGCTTGGTTTTTTGGTTTTTGGTTTTTTGGGCTTTTTAAACAAAACAAAAAAACAAAAAACCGCAAATTTTGGTTTTTTGGTTTTTACAAATTTCAAAATTATAAATGCCAAGAAGTCGTCTTTTCAACTCTCTTGGCAATTGTTGTATTGTCTTTGTTAACTTCGTTTTATGACATTCTACGGTTCTAGACTGTTCTAGTCAATTTCATTTATAGCCTATGCATCTGATTAATTTGAACGGTATTATGCCATTTTTCTGAGTTTTATGATCCGAATAGGAAAATCTCAACAACAACAAACCAAAAAACCAAAAAAACAAATAAAACCAAAAAACCAAAAAACGAACTTTTCATTTTGAAAAAAGTTTGTTTTTTGCACCCCTGCATCGTGCACAGTACGATAGTCAATAGGTTTCTAGGTTACCCTGATGAGTGTATGAAGTGATGAATAGTTCAGAGGATATTTTAATTCAAGTTAAAAATTGTCTTCCTTGATTTAAAAAATCTAAATAAAACGAAATGTATTGGTCTGCCGCCTATAGGCTACATGCTACTGCGGCACTGCATACACAGTAATTCAGAGAATTTCTTCACGCATTTGGCTAGCTTTATTGTTCGCAAAATGCTTCTATCAAGTCATACATTTTCAATTGTTTTGTACATTCGTTTTTGATCGCAAGAAGTGTAAGGCCTTCCAGCCTGTCCTGTGAGATAGTGGTTCTAAGATACGTCGTTATGATTTACAGTTTGGAGAACGAGCGCTCCGCACTTGCAGAGCGATAACAGCACACAGGCAGTAGCCAACTCCGGCATACGGATTATGTGATGTGAGAGCTCGATATGAGTTTGAGTATGTTCAACACAGTTTTTGCTGTTTCAAGTTCCTGCTGAACTCATGTTAAAAAGTGTTGGGTCCTTCGGACTTCGGGGGCCCTTCGGACCTCGGGGGGGGCTGGACTTTGTCCACCCTCGTTATATCGTTGTTACGCCACTGCCACAAAGTTCGGTTTTTCTTCCCATATCCAAAGAATTTGTGTTCGGGCCAAGCAATCACTCCACGCCCATCGAATTTTGTTCTCGCATGGGCTTTCGGGAGTCAGGCTTTGTGATGTGGTCCGGGCCACCACTGACCTTCTAACAATCGCTCAGTACTGAGCGAGTGTTAGAAGGTCAGAAATGAATTTTCCCCGAGACTAGAGGAACGTAACGAGAAGTGAGGAGACCGCCGTTTGGATAGTTCATCTAGATATCGTGTAGTGGCAGGAGTTTCCAATGGGAAAAGCCCAAGGAAAGCGATAGATATTTGAGACAAAAGATACAAGTTAACGATAGGTGTGTAGGTCTATAATTATGTATGTTTGTATGTATGCAGGGATCGACCTGATTATGGTTTGTTTTTGGTGTTCCATCGGATAATGCCTTGTGATGTAAATTACTAATTACAATTACTAAAATAATTTCAATGTCATTAATTCTGGGAAGAAATATATATAGGGGACCTACAGGCTACAGCCCTACAGTTTGAGAAATGTTGCACCATATTTTCTGAGTGGTAATTTTCTTAATTTTTATAGTTCTCTGTTTTCCTTTTCTGTAGTTTCCAGAAGGTACGCTGCTGTGCTGCGACGGTTTAAGTTTCCGGCCTCCAACGGTATAGTGTTTCGACATAAGTCCAGCTTACACTGCGGTGACTGCTGAAGGAAGGAAGCATCTCTGTAGCCTCTCTGTCCTCTGGTGAAACCCTGAAAGGCTGGTTCGTACAGGTAAGACCTACCTTGATGGTGTAAGGCACATTGTGACATTCATTTTTACTTCATCTGAGTGTTTCTTGCCTTACTTATTTTTAAGCCTACCTAGACTTCAGCTTAAAACTTTTCTCTAGCTTTAGCTTCCATCTCGGCTATAATGAGTACACTGACCGTACACTGTCTGTGGGAAGAGGAGACGGCGGGGAGAAGACTGCCAACCGTCCTAATATGCCGAGGCTAAAGAAGGAAGTCGCTAACACCTCACCCACAGCTGTCTCTCCTGATCCTCCTCCTCCTGCTCTTCCTGCTACTCTTCCACCTCTTCCTCCTCCTGCTCCTCCTCCTCCTTCTCCTCCTCCTACATGACTCAAACGTTCCTGCTTAACTACCTATCTCAACCAAATATTTAAGTGCATTTTAAGACATTTAAAAAATGTTTGCTGAACAGTGATAAATGCCACATAAAGTATGCACAGCGGAAGTATGTTCCTAGAGACATGAGAAGATACTATGGACTTGAGTTGATATACAGAAGCGCAGTAAGTGCCCAACTGCATGAGCAGCTGAGCTCAACAATCGCTGACCTGGTTGACTAGAACATGCAGCTTCCTGCTGTAGGCCTATGTCAGTGCGGTACCGACCAGCAGAGATTGCCCCAGCCGGATAATCTTGTAGGCCTACTTTATTCTTTCGTATAATGACACTATAAATCGGTCATAACGTGAATAACATTTGTGGTCTAACTGTGTTTCTGTAGGCACCTGTGGTTGGCGGCGATGTTTCTCCCTATTGGCGAGATGGGATCGAGTGTGATGAATGTTACGTTTGCACTATATGGCTCTGTCAGCCTCTGTGTCGTCTGGGTTTGTGTTTGTAGTTGTTTGTGAGTAAGCGGCTCCATGGGCCTCGAGATCTGGCGTGGCCTAATATCCCGTAAGCTCAAGGGGTTTGCTCGTTCGTTTTTGTGCGTCAGTAGTTTGTTAGTAGTAGACCTGCTGAGCCTCTGGCGTGGCGTAAAACCCCGTAAGCTCGTTACATGGCAGGGAGCCTCTGGCGTGGCGTTATACCCCGTAAGCTCACTTTGTCTTTAGTTCTGTGTTGTTTAGTTTGTCGTTGTCCTGGAATGAGCCGAGGGATAAGAAGGAAGATGAGAGAAGACTAAATTAGAAGGAAGAAGAGATGGAGGTGGAATCGAGATGGACGTGAAAATACTCAGAGATGTCAACTGCAAGCTTCCTCAGACAGTCGGCAAGGAAGTCTGCGGATGCGCAGTTAAGCAAGCTATCCAATATCAGTGGACATTTTCCACAAGACAGAAGACCAACTCTTAACCGTCAGAGCTTTAGACGCCTACACCTATACTCTATGAGCGCCATGGGCACCAGCGGTGTTCGATTATCCTTGGGCAAAGTTCAGAGAACAGTTGTGTAAACTTTGTTGATATTAAAAGTCATCAAGAAGTGATGACAATCATGTCAGTATGATGAACTTGCTGAAGCTATATTTCAGACTGAAACTCTAGTAGGCCTAATCAGGGCATTAATAATTGTTGAATTTCTCGTGATTAAAACATTTATGTTTTACGATATTCCGGGTGTTTGTTCGAGTTTTCGGCGAAAAGTTAAATCACAGTCGTTTGGTAAACTCGTGCACTATGAGCACTGCAGTGCAATGTCGGTTACTTCAATTATTCACAGATCTACATGGGCGTTTGATGCCGATCAGGTTTGTCATCCAGTTCAGACATCTTTAGGCTCATTCTGGTAGACCTAAGATGAGAAATTCGGGTTTCTCTTCATTTGTTTGTATTGTCGGGAAACCCGGGGTCTTCTAGGTTCCTCTCCTTTACCGAGTGCATCGGAGCTATATGTCAGGTTGGCCGAAACCTCTGATTTCAACGAAGGATTCGTCCTCGGTCCGGCTCTCGTGGTAAATCGAGAGGCTTGATTCGAATAGGTCACCAACGACACACGCACAAACGAACACCGCTTTATTCGTTCTTCACACAGACGCTCGACAATGATCATAGGCCTAACTCGTGAGGTATTTTACGAGAAACTGCGTCCCGACTTCATAGTACGCAAAGCTGGTAACCCTATTATAGTACCAGCCCTACTTTTTTGATAAGTCTTCAGAGGCTTAGTAATGGAATTTAAGAATCTAGGCCTATCGGCTGAATTTAGAAGCTACAGAGACACAACCCTGAGACACAATGAAATCCATCAGTGAGTGAATCAGCCAAGACTGCAGGAAACGGATTAATGCTTTCCCGGTAGTTCTTTGGTTTGCTTTACCTACTCCAGTCTTCAGGGATTTCCCGTCTTGCATCACGTGATGAGACCTATATATTCTGTCAGTTAATCCCCTATCGTAGGTCTACATAGGTGGACCGACCAAAAGGGTTAGCCTACTGCTTAATTCCCGGTGGGTCCTTTCCCTTGGTAGATCATTGCCAGAAGACTTGTGCAAGATTAACCTGAGATAATGGCATATAGGCCTACTACGCGAAACCAACACTATAGGTGGACGCTAGCAGAAAGTCCCCAGTTTGGGGCGGAGGCAAAATGCGGGGTAGATGGGGGCTGACTATCTTGGCAGGCCTAAGTATAATCAAATCAAATCAAATCTCTTTTTTATTGAAGCCAAATGAAAAACACATAACATTTCAACATAAAGTATCAGGATTGGCCGCAAGAGGAGTCCCAAAAGGGATCAAGATCCCGCTAACTACGGACACCTAGAACAACATTTCAGAAATATGAATTAGCTAAATCCTTGATAAACAGTGCAACATCAAGTTTCGTACAGCAATGCAAACAGTATAGTACATATTACACAGTAAATGATTAACTCGATTCAAAACACTATGAAAATATAAAGAAAAAAAGAAGAAAACCTTAACTAACAGTGAATAAAATACAGCCCGTAAAAACAAAGTTTTTACTATATCCATCTAGTATCCTATAATGCGTCTTACTATAAGCAGTTACCTCTACAAATATATAGTCCGCGTTCATTTTACGACATAGCGTGCGTTTAATCAGGCAGCGCGGCCGTTTTTTGCGGCCAATCACAACGCTGGCCAATGACAACGCTGCGTATCGGAAAAGGAAATTTTTATTCCCCGATTCGAAAAGTTGAGTCCCCGATTCTATAAGCTAGCCTTTTTGTGGGAGCTGAAATTTTTATAGAATGAAGTGTCTGCGAGGTCGAGTCTATCTGCCAAGTTTCACGACGATTGAATGATTGTAAGTGATCGAATTAGTCGTCGCAAGATTTGACTTTTAGCCTGTGGCTCAAACATTCAAGCAAGCAAGCAAGCAAGCAAGATTTCCGCAAGTTAAACTAGATGGATAAAAAAAAATATCCGGCAGGGTAGGTTATAGCTAATTTCCATTAATCAGGTAGATTAAAATGTAGACCTAGACGTTTTTTATGTAGCGACCGTATGACCTCGATCTTGCTCATCATTCAATGAATCATCCGATAGTCCCGCACGTGTATGGAACGTGCTATAGCCTGTTATTTAAATATCGGAAGTGGCCACCATCGGCATACAAACCTGCATCTGCAGGCCTACGCACAGAGGGCATAATAAGTACGACAGGCCTAATGTGATTTGCACGATTCATACTGTTTGGACTATTTTGCTGTAGATAGTCCTAATAGCCTAACCTGGAGTATCTTTGGGCATGCTTATGGTTGCCAGACGTACGGCAAAAGGAGGACATGATTGTCCTCCGTTTTGGCCTCATGTCCTCCGTCCGGCAGGCAAAGCTAAAAACCCGAGAAATGTCCGGCTTTTTGTATTATTTCCTGTATTGGGCTATTGGCTCTTATTTTATGGCAGTTTTAACGACTTTACACGCGAATGATGTCCACAAGTCCCCCTAGCTACCAGGGCCTGGTAAGGGAACTTCGGGAAAACATGCTGACCCTGTGAATGGAATCATTATGACAAAGTACAATATGAAGAATGTTTCTTGTGAGAAGTTCTATGCGTATGTTATTGGTAACAAGGAATTGCTGCGAAGAGTTGGCTCCTCGTAGAAATAAATAAATAATAATAATAGCCTTCGTTCATTATTTCAAACTGACACATCGCAGAATGATTACAATTCATAGTGTGAATGGATGACCCCCTCATCACAATTAATTAAGTTATTATAGGAGTCGAATTTAACTGTTTAGCAGCCATGAAAGGTGCCCATCACGTCCTACTGCTCATTTCACCAACCCCATCTGGCGAATTAAAGGCTAAGTCGACCTTTGGGAGGGTAACGGGAAGCGATCCCGCGTTCATGCCAATCTTCTGCTCTACGCGCCAGAGTGTTACCATTACCCTAGGCTAACCCCTTCCCGATACTAAATACTGTGCGTAAGCTAATCAAGAAGGTGCGATTGCTTGTATATATAAGTACTTTACAGCATTATGTTAAAAAGCCTCAATTGCTTTTTGTTGCTGAAAAAGAACAATGTTTATAATTTAGGATCCGGATTATAAAAGTTCCCGTGTTCCCGCCTGAACACTAAGTCATTGTCCAGTTCTATAAAATAAAGTGATAGCGTTACATAAATATACTTCCGGATACGCACAGTAAAGAATCTAGACAAGACAGAGATTGTGACAACGTGCGTAGTTTTTCTGTGAAATTGTTATTATTACTAAATCTGGCAAAATGAAACTTATTACACATAATATGATTACCTCGAGTTTTATAAAAGGCGTGACAAGAGGGTTCCCACTTGGCATTTCGGTGAGCAGCAATTTTTGGAATTTTGGTTCTTACTAAATGCGAAAAACGTGATGTCTTGGAGTAAGTATGTAACTAGTATTATTATTCAACTATGATCGCATTAAAATCAACTTAGCAATGCTGAACACATTTTCCATGAAATGCACATGCTAGACGCTTTACATTTTCGACGATATGCAGTCAATTTGATTGAGGTAAAAGTTTTATTTTCTTGTGTGTACGACAGTGGCGTAGCTAGAGTCTAAATGAAACCCGGGCAGCAAACCATCTCAACCTTAATTATAATTTTAAGTAGGAATTGAAATACATCATTTTTATTAATTCGATCATGGCAAGTTAGCAACTATTATAATGTTATTATAATTATAATTAATTCACTGACTATGGCAATCAACATTGTAACGCCTTGCTACCAGATAAAAAATATTAACATTGTTACATTGTGGGTATTGCTTGCACAACCCGGGCAGAATTAAATGCAACCTGGGAATTGCCCTGGTGTGGTTACGCCACTGGTGTACGAACGAACAGATTTTTAACTGAGAAAATCGATATAACGTAGCGTGTTAGGTATAATATCGAAATCTTTATCAGAAAGATTTGTACCTGCTGAGAGTCTTATTTCGTGTAACAACACTGGGTATGTTCTTTCCACACACGCACTTCTGTCACCAAATGGTGTAATTTGGTGCTGAAATATGCTAGTCCTGAAATGCCTATATCCTAATGTCCTTGTGTCCAGGACATTAGGATATAGCCAATGTTGCCAGTTCAAGTGCTGAAGAACAGGAAAATGTTTACCTTGCCTAATTTTCACAAGAGACATCATGGGAGCTTTGGTCATGGATACAGTAATGCCCTACGTGAATCTATACATGGGAATAACGCCGCTACGCAATTGGTCAATTCATGTCAATGCGGAAATTAATAATGCGGTGGAAGGTTGTTTGCTATGTTTTTAATGATGACACTGACCCTAACCGACCCTCACAACACCAATTGTGAAAATGTCGCATACTTCGATGTCCACCATTTCAAAATCCTGATGGAAAAGAATAAGTTCACGTGACGTGCTCTAGCCAATATTGTGAATGTAATGCTAGGGTTCCGCTCACGTCCGAGACGCGAATGGATCCATTACATTAATTTAAATGTAATTTAACAGATTATGCTGCATTTTAGCATATCTTCTTTGCAGAGACACTAATAATATAGTTATTTATAAGTAGTGAATTCAAGTATATATGCCACGAGAACATTTCATGGTGAAAACAAATTCATGTAAATATGCCATTATGGTAAACTTGGATTACAAGTCGCCTATGGCCAGTCTAGACTGAGAGAGAATAGAGTACGGTGACATCCTCACAGCGAATATTCCTTAAGTAAGTAAGTAGCCATAGAAATGTGCCATAAGAATGGTGCGATGAGATTCTTTCACTTTGTGTTTTACAGTGTTTTTTGTGATATCTTGAATGTGGCACAGCCGCATGAATAGGGTTAGACGATTTTAAAACTTTCGCAACATTTAGTTGATGCAGAGGTGGTGCATAGAGAGAAAACTGATAAAGAATTTGATATCATGTTTGCTATTTATGTATTCAGGCAAGAAAGTAATAGACAGTTTGGCACAAGTTGTGATTTGCTTCTGGCAAAGCATATTTCGACTTGAAAAGTTTTTGCTAACATTCATGTATTTTGGAAACATACCCAATATTTTTTCAGGAAATAAATGTTCTTTCACAACTGTGTATTATTGTGTTCCATACTCATTGATTACTTACTTATGGGAAATATGTTGTGTGGAGATGGTATTGCTTCATTTTTTCGCCATCTCATTCATGTTCAACTGCAAAAGAAAAAGAACTAACTATTTGGGAGAAATTGAGGCGCTCAAGGACAGACTGTTGTTGTAATTGCTTGTTACAAGTTGTACTTAACCTGCTGTCTTTTTACTGAGATTTCCTTAGCGACGTAAAGCTTGATTCCAACTCGTTTTTCAAGAGTTTCAGAATATCTGGAAAGTTTCCGTATTTGAGCATGCAAGGTGGCAGTGATGAAACTAAGGTGGCTTGGACCAAACTCAAATGTTTTAGAACTTTAATGACAAGCTGCTCTGGTTTTCCAGTCACTGAAGTGCTAATATGTGTTTCAACTGTAATAAGTTAATGTAAACTAAAAAAGTTGGTATACTAGAGGAGAAATGAAGCTGAAGTACAAGTTTATCAAAGTTGCGATTTAACATTGTTAAAAATATATACACATTTTATTAGTTTAAATTATCAGTAATTCAGTATCCTATCTTGTTGCAGGCATCTGAAGTGAAGGTCCAGGAGGTGGAGTTTAATCCAGATTTCGTAAAAAGAATGTTGCCAAAACTGGACTGGACAGCACTTTGTTCTGCAGCTGAAAGCGTAAGTTCTAACAAAAACTTTGTTTAGACATACCATTTTATGGAAATAACTGGATGTGTGTTGCAACTGATGTGGTGACCTTTTCTATTACGTATTCATTGCATTTAAATAGTTTCAAAATATGGGAACAGACTTATTGAGACTGCTACTGTATTCCGGTATGTGATGAGAGCTGTTTAGAAAAATGTTCAGTGATGAACTCTTAAGTGTGAAAGTGGAGGCTATGATATTTAAGCTCAAAATGTTAAGAATTGCTGTTTGCAAAGTGGCCGCCAACGAATGTAACTGCAGCTGAATTTCTTGAGCTGTGTCCAAATACATTAAGCTTTGTTACGTGGTTGTGAGTGATAGACATGTTAAACTGAGCATTTTATGATGATAAATTCATATTCTGTTGAAATTATATAGACGTGTCCATACTTAGCGGGATCTTTAATCCCTTCCGGGCCTTCCCTTGTGGCATTCAACAATCCATACTTAAAAGTGAAATCTGATTTGTAATATTATTGTTTATTGTTGTTTGGCTACAAATAAACGATTGATTGAAATATGAATGATCTTTACTCAGCTTGACTTGGTGACTTATTGCCTTTTGTACTTGGACCTGTGCAGCACTGTTTTATCTCCCATTTGTGCCAAAATTCACAATTTTTTTGTGTAACCTGGAAGAAAGGTTTTCTAAATTAATATTAACACATTCAGGTTATGCTGCAATCTCCTGGCGATATTGGTTATATCTGTTTTTGATACAGACGTGTTTCCCTGATCTAGGGCAAGGAGATGGTTGAATGGTAAGACGCTGACACGAAGATCAGAGGAGCACCGGTTCGATATCCACTAGCCCCATAAGGGTGACTCAGCCTTCCACTCCCTCTGTAAAATGAACAGTAGCACAGATAGGAACCTTGCAGGCTACCATACATTTAAATTTGTTTCTATTATATCATGTAATCTTACTGCGTAATTGTCAGTTTCGAATTAATAAACGAATATTATTATCAGGTTTCAACTCGGATTCTCCAGTGAATTCTGTCTTTGACTGGTGTCAATTCAAGCAGCCATCGACTGATGCCACGTTGCATTATATGCTTTATGATAAGGGTGCTTTAGAAGTTACTGTATTAGATTAGTACCTCACCTTACCTTACCATTATTTATAATTGACTTAATAAAGTTGCTTGAATCATTGCAGATTGGTCATTTGGGAGATCTACCAAGAGAAATACCGGCTGATTACGAGGCAAATGAAGAGTTCTTGAAGAAAGCACATCATGTCATGCAGGAGGTGAGGCTACCTACCTTTTCCACTTTTTCATCTGTGATAAGATGGATGAATATATGCAAATTGTCTTGGAATGTGCTGAAGTCAGTTTAATTCTCAAATGCCACGTTGATTATCTCAGATAAGCTGGATGCATATGCAGGTTGTCCTGGAAAGTGCCTCAAGAAGTTTAATTCACAAATGAAGTGTCTTCCTGTAGTTAAGAGTTCATTCTTATTTAGTTTTGGACTGAAAACCCATCTGTTCCAACTTATTAACCTTTGACCACAGAGATTGTGACTTGCTGCAAAGCAAAGAATTGACATGTACTCGATTTCATTGTAAAATAAACATTGAAGTCGTATGGCTGTGCTAGAAAAAGTCGTTCAACAAAGACTCCGATGGTTTGGACAATGGGCATGTAGACAGAATGCCAGTTGACTGAATCCTGCACAGTGCATTACACTCGAGATTCGAAGGAAAAGGAAACAAAGGCAGACCAAGACTACACTGGTAGATAATATAAATGAGGACATAACATAACTTGAACTGACACTGAGGAGAGCAGTTGACTTGAAAAATGACCAAAGACAATGGAGATCATTTATTCGTACCCATCACTGCCAAATGGCTGGCATCAGGAACTGATGATGATGATGATGATAAAAATGATGAATCTTGATTGAGAGTGTATTATCTTAGTTGAACCACTTAGAAAGGTGTTATATAAAGGCTTCTTATAGGATTAATTAATAAACTAATGGTCTTTTCTGTCCTCTTTCAGATTGAAATTAAAGAAGGAGAATTAATTTGTCCTGAATCCAAAAGAAAATTTACGATAAAAAATGGAATTCCAAACATGTTACTGAACGAGGACGAAGTTTAACTGGCAGTGGAACAGTGGAATGACTGAAGAAGTTATAAAGTTGTGTCTTGTTTTATTGTCATTTAAGTACTGTGACATGTGTGCTTTAGTTTTCTGTACAATTAAGTGTTTACACAGATTTCAGGACATCTGTGTTCCAATTGTCAAACATGTAAATCTTGGGATTATTCCATTGCAGGATTTGGATGCACTCCAGTTGTGATGTATCAAACCGAGTAAAATCTGTCAGGATTAGCATATGTTGTGGCATTTGATGACTGAATCAAATTATATATCCAAGTCTGTGTTCTGTACTCTGTTTTTTTCTGAAAGTGTAATGTTCCTTCTCTGCGATGAACATAGGCAAATAGAAAAATGTAATGTAATGTAATTGAGCATTTATATAGTCCCCCTTCAAGATATCTACTCTGTACTAGCCTATGTAATGTTAAGTGTCAAAAGATGAAGATGATGGTCATTAGAGAGCAAATGAATGCTGTGTTGGACCATTTTAATAGTAATAATGAGCCATATTCTTCTCGCCTTGTACCGAGTGACAATTGTAAGTAAATTAAGTGGCTTTAGCAAATCAATAAACATGAACCTGGGTGCCACTTCTCATCTCGGAGACAGTTACTGAGGGGAACCCGAGTGCATAAGTTGTGTTGGAGCAGTTCGAGGATCTGGAAGATGATGATTTTGCCATGTGCCGTGAAATGTTGGAAATGCTGCAAATCCAGACTTGACAACTTGGCCACAACAAAAATCTGGACGACAGTGCAAAGCCGACACCCAACGTTGGATCATGTAGAGCATCATCTGGTGTGACCCTCTCTGGAGAATTGCGGTTTCCATGACATGATGCCAGCCATCTTTGCTGGTGCTTCTCCAGGCCATGTGCAAAAGTCAGTGGGTGCATGTCGGACTCCACCATTTCGTGTGTGTCGAGCCCTGGGCGTCCAGCTGGTCACTTCCAACTTTGTGAAGTTTCCTAAAATGTGCTATACACGTAAGTGTTCAGATACAACTTCTTGGGAAACCTGATATGGTTTGTAGTGCTATGGTATAGTCCTGTTCACTGTCGAGATGTTTACAAACAGTTGGAGCCTCCTTATTTGGATCATCTCGGGTTCACTAGACCTCTGCGTTGGTGACATCAACCATGGAGGGAATACTCGGGATTCTCGTCAGACACCACTGTTGAATGGCTTCAGTTAAGTTATTGTCCAGGATTTAGTTCCATACAAGGAGACAGGCAGTGTATAATAGTTTGGTGTTCAGCAAGACGCTAGTAGGCCTACTCAAATTCCTCATTGTATGTTGCTCGTGTATTCCTTTTGGCAATGGTTGCAAGCCGCCGATTATTACGTTAGGCCTAGGCCTACTTGATTTGATCTAGCGCTGGTGAGTAAGCTGGTCGTGGTGTGGCTTTTATGTAGCCCTGAGGTAATTCGGAGATTTACACAGCATAATTGGTCTGGTCCAGTCAGTTGGCACTGAGATAGAGTTCCAGTTAACGCCTTTTATCACGTATAGAGGTGGTAGAAAAGAGATGAAGCTGGGTGGTTGATACTTCTGCCTCAGTTATTTATAAGATATTTTCATTCATTCATGGATTTACATAGCACCCTTTCAAAGTAACTGCTCATGGGTGCTCCTGACCAAGCCCCAGCTGAAAAGAACAGTCTTAAGATGGGAATTAAAGGTATCCGTAAAACCCTAGGCAACAGGCACAGAGGAAACAACAGATAAAGCATGATGCTGCATAGGGGACAAGAAGCTCACTGCGCAGAGGAGCGGAGGGAGCAGCGACCCCCAAAGACCCAGAGGGGAGCAGCGTACGTGTAAGCTGGGACTGAACTCAGGAGGCAACGCCACACCAAAGCAGAAACGTATTTCTAGCGTACTTAATTAACGAAATAACCTCAAACGAGCGGTAATTGCGTTGCGCGCTTCTCCGCAGAGGCCCTTTTGTTGTTTTCGGCCAGTCCATCGTGTCTCTCTCTTCTCTGTCTGTCTGTCTGTGTGTCTGTCTCTGTCTATCTCTGCTTCTCAACCCCACACTGTTGGAGATGCTGCTGTTGGCCTGTGGCTGCTTATTCGCCTTGTACTGCAAACTCCACTTACTTCACACCTGTAGCCAACTATGATTATAATGGCGGTTAATCTGTGTGGGTCCCTAATGTAGGCTACCTGCCGCTGGCTACTTGCAGATTTAGACCTACAGCGCAGCTCTGCAGCATTTCCCAAATCTTGTAATATTGTAATCGCAAATTTGTATTTCGTCGCCTAAGAGGAACTACTTATTGGCGCGAGTTGAACGTATAGTTTAAACTTAATAATTATAACTTATTCCAATTTAGTGTATTCGAGTTCGACTATGTGACTTCCGTTGTAGTATAACCTACACGAGAGGTCACCGATCTCATACGATCTAACACGCTTACTGTGTCTGCATGTGTCTGCAGTCTATCTAAATGTTTACTCGTGTGACAATCATACGAAAGGCCTTTTCAGAGACCTCCTCTAACACGCTTCCTGTGTCTATCTGAATGTTTACTCGTGTGACTATCATACGAAACTACGAAAGGCCTTTACAGAGACCTCCTCTAACACGCTTCCTGTGTCACTGTGTGTGTCTATCTGACTGTTTACTTGTGTGACTATCATACGAAAGGCCTTTACAGAGACCTCCTCTAACACGCTTCGAATCTGGTAAATTTAAAGGGTTAGGCCTATATTGGATTCTCGTTAAATAGTAAACTACATAATGTAGGACCTATATTAATATGTTACATTCGCGAGCACACCTTTAGGCAGCCGACGGTAACTTTTTATCCGAATTAGACTCTGTTGTTCCTTCAGGGACAGATCGAGCGATAGGTGCTCTTAACGAACAATAAATTTTGGGTTACGTACAATTGCAATCGAGTTTCAGCACGTATAGGCAGCTGTGCAGTTAATTAGATTTTAAATTGGAAACCAGATCCAAAGCACGCGCAGGTTCCGATTACAGTCAAACCCAGATAATGTGAAGCCCACGCATGCAGTGGACGCGACAATATAGGATCCAAAGTACTCAGTATATAGGCCTGTCACTGATGTGCACATTCAACAAGATTTTGATCTTCATTGTATTGTATTTGTTAATTTATATAGCGCAGCTCACATCAGTGGCCATTCAGTAGCGCTCCCAGTGCGAGAACCCCTATAGAGAAGAAGAAGGTTTTGAGGAGGGAGAAGGCTGTAGGAAGAGACCCAGAAAGAATGGTAGGGGCCTAACACGTAGAGAGGAAGGAACGGCATTCCATAGGGAGGGTCTATAATAGTGGCAAAAGATTTAGTTTGGGCCATAGTGGTCCTAACTCGTGACACATAAAGAGTATGCCTGTCCAAGGAGCGGAGAGGTCGATGAGAAACTGAACAGAGAGGGAAGCGAATGTAGTCCTAAGATATTTAGGAGCAATGCCCAATTTGGACTTAAGGACCAGGACAAGAACCTTGAACTGAATTCGGTCTGTAAGAGGAAGCCAGTGCAATTGATTGATCATTATCGAGGAGATATGGGAGAATTTAGGAAGGCGAGCAATCAATCTGACAGCAGCATTTAGAACTGGTTGGATAGGGACAGGCGGACCTTGGAAAGGCCTATAAGAACAGAATTGCAATTGTCAATTCTAGAACAGACAAATGCATGGACTATTGAAGTCAAGGTGGATGACGAGACAGATTCGACATCAACAGTCAACCCCTCTGACTTGACGCAGTGCTCGTGAATAAGCTGGTGCAATGCGCATAGCTTTTGAATAGTACGACCGCTATATAAGTTAGAGTTGGAATAAACTGGAATAAGTTAGTTTACTACTATACGAATGCAGCAAAGAAAGGACACTTGGAAGCAGCCGGAAAGTGTACTGGAGGCCCAATGTATGTATGAGCACTTGTTATAGCGCCCCTTCAAGATTTCTACTCAGAGGCGCTCCCGACTACAGCGCGGACACTGAATCGGAGTTTCACGCCGAAGCGCATGAGCAATTGCGAGTGAAGGACTTGCCGGCCAGGGTCTCTACGCTGAAACTACGTCAATACCAAACATGGGAGGGGTGGCTAAATGTTACAAGTGTGGGATGCATGCAGCAGTCGCTGGACCAGAATGGGTGACGCCATCATACAATTTACAAATTATGTTGCGCTGTCATTTCATTCGGCTTATAATATTATAGCCTACAGTTGTATGCGTGTGAGTATAGAATGCAGCATTTGGGTTTGACTGTAGGCCCATAGATTATTGTGAGGCTTTAGATTGCTCTAACATATTTTACATGGTTATTTTCATTGATAGCAGTGTAGACCAGGCCATTGGATGTGAATAGACTCTCTAGGCTGTGTAGGCTTATAATCACATTGGACACTTCTGTCTATGAACCATTGCGCGCTTGTCAATTTTGTTACGTGATTAGTCTATCTTAAGCAAAGTTGACATAAGCTTTAAAAGCTTAGTTGGCATATGTCTAGGTCAACTGCCATTTTAAGTTATTAAAATATTATCTGGGTGTACCTATTCCTGTCTTTAAAAAAAGTGTCTAATTAAGTCCGAAGGATTCGTAAATATCTATTGCGTGCCATAGTTAACATTTTCACATTCGCTTTAAGTTAGATATGGAAAAACGCAGTAGGCCTCCTACTGTAGATGTGTTACAGTTTGATGTTAAAGCGCACGTTAGGAAGATGTCATCGTTACGTCATCAACTGCTCAGTCTCAACAGCGGGGGCCAGGAAAACGGGGAAAGGGTGAAATCGGTCTCTACTTTGGGAGCTGCGGGGAGACGAAGTCGAACCCAAGACGTTTTGGTTCAAAAGGTATGCGCTATTTCTCAATCCACAGTGAAAACTGTTTTGTGCCCGTCTGTTATATCGTAGCATGTTATTCGAGCCTTGGTTTTGAGGTTGTCATGATTGTTTTAACAGAGTGTACGGAACAATCTCACGCGGTCAAAGTAACGCTTTCTAAACTTAATCACTTTAAACATTCTAAGTTTAAGAATCTGCGCTAAGTGCCGCCTTTGCATAGTCTACGTGAACAGCAAAATTAAGCGGTAACGGACGTAATTTGCATCTATAGCCAATAGGCCTATACTATTCTTCATAAGTGCGTAAAAGAGTAGCTAGACCTAACACGTCTGAAAATGATTATATTGACGTCTCTTTAGCAGTGACATTTCTATCTTGAAGTCCTTATATAGCGTTTATTCTTAAATGTGGCATTTTTTCCTACGGCTGTAAGCTTGTTTATGAACAGAACTGCACTTTGGATACTAATTTGAGCTCTTCGTAGTACTATGCAGAGGCAAATTAAGGCCAGTTCCGCCAGCGCCTGAAAACCTCTCCCTTTATCAGTGTGAAGACACTGGCCTGGGTCGGAAAAGCCTCTGATCTTGAGTGACGTTATATATACTGTAAATACTCGATTGCGATTAAGATTAGGATTGTTGTAATAATTGTGACAGAGACTTCATCCTCTGGTCAATCTGAGGCTTGTGGCTCGAATTTCAATACTTTTTCAACGGCTTGTGAAGTCACAGACTTTCAGGTAAGTTTCTCTGTAAGAACCGTCCAAAGGTTCCCTAGATCTGGTTATTTAAGCTCTTCATTTTACTGCTATGACTATGACCCTAATTCTTTCTCCCCTATCATCCCTATGCCCCCTTTGACATACAATAACGTCTCTCATTCAATAGAAATTTTTGTTTTTTGTTTGAATGTATTAAGCTTGCCATGTTCAGTGTTGTGCGTTTGCTAGCGCTTCTCATTAAAGACTATACTTATTTTAATTACTAGTACTTACTATAGTCACCCTGTCAACTTTTCCATGGGCATTAGATGGGCCCCTTATCGGCTCTATACGGGTCCCATAATGGAATATGGGTCCTATAATATGGGCTCCGTGTGGGTGTGCTGGCAGGATAAGGCTCAACCAACGATCAATAATTCCCGTCCAGAGTTGACAGATGCTACAATGGATGCTCAGATTTCATATCTATAGGTAGATGGACTTCGAGGATGTTAGACGATGACTAACTGTCGTAATCATAATCGTAAACTCTAAACTTCTAAAGCGCCACTCGAAAGACTAGCGCATGGCACCAGCTTATTCACGAGCGAGTCAGAGGGGTTGTTCAAAGAGTAGTCCGAAGGAGGTCCGACTCCGGTTGCCAGTGGGTCAGAGGGGGCAGAGTAGCTGCTAAGGTGGGTGTCGTTTAGGTGAAGAACTGGAAGGTAGAGAATCAGATGAATAAAGGTAGGAATTCTTGAAGAGGTGAGAATGTATACTTTTTAGTGGAAAGCCCAAAGAGTGATGGATAGAGGAGCCTGAGGCAGATGATGGTGGGTTATTGCCACTGATTGGCAATGATGGCGGAGGAACCGAAAAAGTGTGGCAATCAGAAGGAAGATCGTCCCAGAGACGTGGTGCAGTGCTGGATATGGCTCGATTGGAGAACTTGAGATGAGGAGTGACCAGAGGTCGAGAAAGACTGAGACAGTCACCAGGCTGAAGGGTAAAAACGAAAGACACTAATTTGCATAATTATATTTTAAATGGAATTCATGTCTGGTGGTCCAGCGGCCAAATGTACAACAAGATGGAGCCACTGCTGAGGTCACTCTACTTCCCCGAATCAGACAACTTAGAGAACGATGCGGGGCTTCTCTTTGACGTCAGCAGATTCAAGACAAGCAAACGGGTACGAAACAACGATCATACTTTAGAAAGATATCATCCTTTTACTCTTGCGGTATATATAAGCTGCTCATTCCAATTAACCACAACTGTTACAGGCGTCGATTTAAGAATTATGTTATAGACTATGCGCTGCAGAAGTTGTCACGCAGTCATGCTGCGCCGTATGCATGCAGGCTGGTGCTTTTTTTATAGAAATTATACAACTGTTACAGTGGTTCCCAAACTGTGACCTGCAGGCCAAAAGCGGCCTGCAAGTTGTTTTGAGGTGGCCCGTCAAATCTATCTCAGTGCTGAAAAATTTCTGGCTATCTTGTGTAAGACCTCTTTTAATTCCTGTTAACGCCCGGTTGGCTTTAGGCCTTGGCTATTTATCTCAATTATTTTTAATTCACAGTCGAGCTTAGGGCCTACAGTATAGCTCGATACCATTAAAGCTCGATGGCCTACACGGTCTAATACGGATCTCTTTTTTTACAAATTTCCAGATGATAAGATCCGCGAACTGGAACAAAATCCTCAATAGTTTATTTCTAATTCAGGTAAATTTGTCAATTAAATTGAATGCTTCAGTAGCAACACGAGTTTGTTGTCATAGTTGAAGAACTATTACTTAGTTTTATCTATTCTGTGGAAAACATAGAGCCTATTTGGAGAAAGGATGCCTAGCCAGCGAGACTTACACAATGGCTTGTTTTGGCTCTTGGTGCAAAATGTGTGGAAACCACTGATCCATAGCACACATTAATGCAGCTACAACCTGGCCCACTAGGCCTACGCTTTTCTATTAGAATGCGGTGCTTATCTGGAATGGGCTCCCTGTTGCGCTCCGCCTAGTTCCTAGAGGTCACACCACTAGGCCTATACGTTCTTTACGTTAGTATGAGAACCACTTGAAATAGGTGCTATTTAGAAATATTAAACCACGCATCTGAATGTGATTATTATTATTACGTGAAGCACGTTCTGTCTGACGATACAAGGAAAGTCCTACTGAAGCCAACTGCGTCCAGAACAGAACGAGAATTAGCAAACGTAAGTATGGACGAAGACTTTCAATTACCTGTAAAGGCTTTTGTTCATTTGCCTGCAGATGCCGTAGTTTATGGAGGTTGATGGTAAAACTTTTTAATACGCTTAAGGTTTGACAAGCATAACAATATTTATACGAGCTTACCAACGCTGTAACTCAAGCAATCTTTGGCATTTGTCGTAGCTAGCCTCTGGATATACAACTTTAGCCTATCCAGTATAAAGATCTTGACCTGACGCGAATCCTTACCCTACTGCTGCCGATCTGTTTTGATTTGATTTGAGCGCTTGTAAATTAGTTGATTTTATAGGGCCGTTTTAGGGTCGTCGTAGGCCCTGGGCACTCTTGCATTCGTAGACCCAAATGCCACCAGCTCTGCATTAAAGCTAAACGCATGATTACGCATTGACATTATTTATTGACGTAGACCTACTGTTTAATCATGATTCACGGACACATCTAGTTTTGATTTTAAATCTCAATTTACTTTTTGCACTGTTGATTATTTAAATTTAATATCCTGGATATATCCATTAAGGTCTAATGCAAAATTTTATGATTTTTCAATATCTCGTTTTCAGACTTGCGTAGGCCTCTTAAAGGTTCTGAGGCCACAGTGCCTTTAGATAGCCTATGTAGATTATGAGTGCTTATGGGCGTAGCCATGAAAAAATATATTTCGAGATTATTGAGTGCTTAACGATTTGTGTGTAGGCTCAGGTTGCACTGCGCGATATCAAATCTTTTACGGAATTACCAATCCGTATGCAAAGACAGATTCTGGAAGTTGGTCTCTACCAAAGGTAACGCAGTCAATGTCATCATTTCCTTCGTTTTTCTATTAGTACATTACGTTAGATTTTGTCCATAGCATCCATAGATCTCTTGTAATATTGGGATGCTTCAAACTTCTTCACAACATGTCGAGGATGGCTGTATTTTATATCGACTTTCTTTAGTCATCGCAACCGAGGTTCAACTCACAATGCATTCTTTGAGCGACAAGTGATATAAACCAAGGATGCTATGCTGTCATGTTGCTCGGGTCATCCTGTGCTGTAGATCTTAAAGCGACATACTGCACTGCTCAGTTAATTACAAGCTTGTGCCTACATCGAACTATCTGTTGAACTCGTAGGCACAAGCTTGTAATTATTATTATTAATTGAGGACCATGCATTTCCTTCACGAGCAGAAGTTGTGTTTTTTTTAAAATACCTAGCCTTAGACAGGAGGTGATAGACTCTATCACCTCCTGTCTAATAAGTACGAAGGTCAGATAGACCCAAAGTGTTAAAGGTTTGATTGTCTGTGGGTCAAAACAAAGATTTGAATTGTTTTAGATTTGAAGCCAGGAGAATTATTGTCATGCAAGGCGACCCAGCTTCTGCGTTCTATTTCATATTATCTGGAGCAGGTCAGTATTAATATAACGATCGCAATTTTAAAAACGACACTGTTCAAATTTCAGTATGCTTCTTAAAGATGAAACATAGACCTATGTATAAAAACATTATCAAAATAATTTAAATATAGGGCATACAATGATTGTATTACAAATCTGCCATTGAAATGCCATGTCATGTTGGCATCTCGATATCAACTGCTATGCAATCCGTTTGGCATGCAAAGATACAACTCACAAGATTTGGTCTATTATGGCTAAGTTTGCATTCTTAGTTGTACTTAGATGTGATCCTTAGGAACATTAAGCCTGCAATCACTACCAACCATACTATTACCACCACCACCACCACCATCACCACCACCACCACCACCACCGCCGCCGCCGCCGCCGCCACTGCCACTGCTACTGCTACTGCTGCTACTACTGCTGCTGCTGCTTGCTGATGCTACTGCTGCTGCTGCTGCTGCTGCTGCTGCTACTACTACTACTAATAAAAATGAATTATGAATGTTTGTCTTCATCTGTGCTTCAGCCGTTGTGTTAATATCGGAGGGCGACTGGACAATTACCAGACCAGTGGCCACTTTGAAGCGAGGCGTCTCATTTGGGGTGAGGCCATGCCCTAGTACCTCGTGCGGATGAAGTTTAGCAGCCCACATTATTATTATTAACCAGCCACATACATGTATTGTCATGTACTCATGTATTGTCATGTACGTGCATCTTTCGTGTTGTTTGATCAATCGACGGTATTTAGAAGTTGAGCACTACTGTGATTAAGCGTCTAGCGACCACTTTAGTCAATGATGCTTTCATATCAAACTAAATTATAGGCCTACTAATAGATTCCGCAACACTTGACGAGGACTTACAGTTCCAGGTATGATTTCTTAATCTCCGGATATTATTTAAATCTCTATGAATCACGACTACTTGGATAAGATAAATAAATAAGTAAGTTTATATATTATAAAAACTCCTATTTTTGCTATTAGATGGTAACTGCAAAGAACATTAGAAGAAGCTTGCCATTTAACTCTGTTTTTGTGCACGTTATTACCTCGACTGCATAATATTTCTATAAGTCTGTTCTGACAGTTAAGCGCATATAAATAGATTGGCCATGTAACTCGAAGGCCTCACTGAATTACTCTCTGACACTTGTTCGTTAATTCCGAATCAGGATAGTTGGTCCATTGCATGGGTTTTACTTTTACAGTTGTTGGTAAGAAGTTTTGGACTGCACTTCGCCAGTTCTCTTACCTTCTTTCGGCTCTAGATTCTATTCTCTTGAAATTGCAAAAAGTCCACCGCATCCTGTTTCCTGATAGGAGACTACCAGTTACTTCTAAGATCTTGACAGAATCTGTCCTATAACGTATAGAATGTAATTTTACCTGAAAGTGACCAAAGATTGACTCTTTACGTTATTACATTACCGTACGTCTCCATCGAAATCTCCATGCTAGATTTGTTTAGATCATACTCACTTATAGTGACATTCTTGCTTGCCTTGTTTATTACTGTTCTTGCACATTTATGAGCATCGAACATTTGCGGTTGATTTACAGGAACTGGCGATTGTAAATGGTACATTTCGCACTTCGACCATCATAGCCAAAGAAATGATCGAACTTCTTTGCATCGGAGCAGAGGTTCGTATTTCAGTTTCAGGTTTAGTTATTGTCGGTTCTTCACTTAGCCTACTTTGATTCGCCTGATTCGTTTTTTTTTAGATACACGCACTTGACTAGTAGTTTGTGTGTTAGCGCTCTTGAATGAGTTGGTGTTCATTAATGGCTTAAGTTCCAGACAGATGATGCGTCGGACAGTGAGTTACTTTGAGTCGTTTGACCTATAATATGGCAACGGATGATTCCTCGTCCACGTATTCATTCCTCGTACTATTGTTCGCAGGGTAGTTTATCGTTATATGTCAGACAAAACGTCCTTTGACGCCAGAACAGCTCTTGTTATGTGAGTTTCCTTGGAAAAGTGTTAGGAAGCGTGCTAACTTTAATTATCCTCTTACCTTTTGTTTAAATCCCTTCAGAACAACGACTACGACCTAATTACCTGTAAACTCTATTTCTTATTCATACAGTTGTGCAGAGTCTAACTGTAGCACTTGCTTTGCTGTATCGTGTGAGAGTCGCATCTTTTCTTAACCAGGACTTCCGACGAATTTTCATGCTTGGAGGAAGAAGAAACACCGCTGATCCCGACCAGCTTCAGTTTCTACGGTAAGCATATCCTATCATAGCAGAGTATCTCTGTACATGTGCGCCCAGTCAATCAATCAATCAATCAATCAATTAATTAATCATTCCATCAGTCAGTCAACCAATGAGTGAGTGAGTGAGCCAATTAAGCAATCTATCAACTGATTGGTCGGTTTTCGATCAGTAAGTAAAACATCAAGCTGGTTAATCATTAAGTCAAATGTTCAATTAAGCAGTCTCATCAGTTAAACAGCTCTCAAACATTCCCTATTGTTCAGTCCATTCAGCTACTTTTCCTCTCTGTCACTCTGTCTCTGTTTCTCTCTGTCTCTGTCTCTGTGTGTGTCTATCGTTTTACTACTATACTAATACACTGGTAAGCGTCTCACTACCACGTTATGCTAGATAACTGGGCATTTGACTGATTGTCTTAATCTGAAAGAAGCAATTGATTTGCTTTCTTGTTTTAATGATCAAGCAATCTTCGTTTTCTTGACGGTTGGCCATTGGAGAAAATTACATCGGAAGAAAGAAGGTGCATCTTCCACTACTTCAAGTAAGTAAATTGATCCATCTTTTAAAAAGGTGATCAGAATGAGTCTGAGTTGTGATCTTACTGATTAGGATATAATTATAGTGTCATACATCCACGTCGATGATGTCATAGACCGAATTGTCTTTTTACCCCAAATTTAAATCCTTGAAGCCAGCTAATCTAACATAGTCTAAATTGCAGACTCCTGTACTTAATTGTAGAAGTGGAGAAGTTCTGGTCAGGAATAGCCTCTTCTCGGACTGGATAATTATCGTTAAATCGGTAAGAGTATACTTCTTAACTCCGAGGCGTCCATTCTGTTTTTATGATCTAATCTTACCAAATGAAATCAGAGCAGCTCGAATCTAGCTGACGATGAAGTCCCAATCCCCAATCGTTGATAGCCCTAAGGAGCTTTAGCTGTTGCTTGGGACTGGCACTGCCTGACACGAACAGTTGCGGAGCTGTCACTGTGTAGGAACCTTGAGCAAGTCTTTCACGCACAATTGCTCAGCGTCATAGATATTCTATCGTATCATCATGTGCGCACATGTGAGCTTTTAAAGAGGGTAATATCAAAAGCAGTATTATTTTATCAAAGCTGTGACATAGATCATTATGTTCCTCTGACCTAAACACTTTTCTTATCCATTCGGTTCGCAATATTCTTGTTTTTCAGTTTAAGTATTCACCACTGAGCTATTGTAAGATGGTATTACCATAACTCCAGTTGACTGTATCGTATTGAATACATTGAATACATTGTTAAAAGGGGTGACCCTAATTAAGCGGGGCTTGTGCCCCTTTTGGGTCTTCCCTGTTCCCTAGCCAATGCACTGATATGTCAGTATTCACCTTGTTGTTAATTGTTATAGCATTGTGCTTCTGGAAATAAAAGTTGTCAGTTGTCAGTTGTCAGTTGTTGAATACATTATTTTGTTCTTTTTCAGGGAAGTCTGCGAGTTCTGAAGAAATTACGACGAATCAGGGCGAAAGAGTCAAATAAACGACGATGTAGGCCTCTGAAGTGTGAGATCATAAAATCATAATTATTACTCATTAATTAATAACTTCTATTGCGTCCGTGTCTAATGTATAAGGGATCAAGCGATGGCGCACCGAAACTAAACCGTAATGAGCAGAAGCGTAGCCAGGATAAAAATTGGGGGTTCCATTGGACGTGGTCACTGGTCAGTTTTGAAAAGTTAAGTTTTTTCGTATTTCGTATATATAAGAATTTTTTCGGCAATTTAGACAAAGAGGCAGCCTATGGTGGATAAGCATTTTAAAAAGGTAAAACTTAATGACATAAGTGACAGGGCAAAAACGAAACGTTCTTGAACCAAGACAACTTCTAGTGCTTCGTGTGACCATAGAAAGACAATATTGATTAAATAATAATAAGTCAGATGTATAAGGACGGCTTCGAAGTATAATGGTTGGTCCGAGTTTGATAGTTTAGAAACTGTGAGCCACATGCCTGATCTTAGGCTATCTAAACAGGTTCTCTGCTATCTTGACTATTATGCCTTGCGTTTCTGAAGTGGATTAGAGTGGTGGAAACAGGTAGGACGTACTGTTCTCATTATACGGGTTTCAAACCTTCGACCTGTCAGTAGCTAGCGAAGGGTGCTAATCATACAGACTATGCCATAGCTGCATCAAACGGAACCCGACTTTTTTCAAATTCTGTCTCATTTTTACTCAGATATAGGCCATCGACGAATTCTGAAGGATGACCTTTCAAGTCGAAATCTTCCATATCTCATTTCTCCTCCTATGGATTTTAATGATGGTCCAGTTTTCGAAAATGCCACTCCCAAACCCGAACGAAAAATCAACAAATCGTAGGTAATTTTCAATCACAGATGACGTACATGTATATCGAAAGGCGAATTTCTTAGCTTTATACTTTTCTCTTAGTTTTTTCTACTTTTCAAATTTTCTATTTATTAATGTCATCCGGCGATTTGGTTTGGAGTGAGCACACCGTTTGGTTGCCTCAGAAATCGTCACAGCGAGTTTTGCCTACGAAACGATAAAGTTAAAAGGGTAATTAAGACTTGGAAACTAAAGTAAGAGATCAACCAAAAGAAGGCCAAGAAAATCTAAGAGCGCCAAACGCTTATAGCCAAGCGCAGGTATGAATTCCTGAAGTACACGATACGCTGAGACGGAAACTAAACTAAGATTGATCAGCCATCCAGAAGGCCAAGATTCAGCCTGAGAAAACGAAACGCTTATAGAACATCAGTGGTGGACCAACGTCAGAATTACAAGCATGTGTCGCTCCGTAGCCATCTTATTTCTCAAAGCACCGCTTAAGTATTATCTCTGGTCTATAGTTTCAGAAACCGGTTTCTGAAGACGCTATCAGATATAATGTCAGCTAGTACGGAAATCTATCCGATCTCCGTCGCTTGTGGAGAGACAGAAGCTGGAAAGCCTGGATTTCTAGACGGAGTTTTATCGGTCGTCTCGCTAGAGCAGCCCCGTATTCGAGGGGGCGTCTCAACGGGAGCACTGCATAAGGCAGAAAATCAAAAGGCAGAAAATCAAAAGGCAGAAAATCAAGAGGCAGAAAATCAAAAGGCAGAAAAATAATAAGGCAGAAAAGTCAAATAGAAACAGAAGAATCAAAAGGCAGAAAATCAAAAGGCAGAAAATCAAAAGGCAGAAAATCAAAAGGCAGAAACTCATGAAGATGTTGCATAACAAACTCAATATTTCATCCGTAGTGTTAGAACACAAAAAATATAAAGCGCCATTAGCGTTATAAATGTCCTGATTCACCAACTATTTCAAAACATACAAAAATCGGCCTGTAATGTTATAATGTTCGATGTTCGATGATCTGCTGACGGCCCCTTCAGAATCTTTCCATCTATGTCTGTGTTCGCGGTGATCGAACAACCTAAATCACGCCATCTCTCACACTTCCAATACAATAGCCTACAGCGCTTCCACCACCGTTCTTTGGCGTGTATGTCTTAGTTAATTGAAACAAGTAGGCTAATCACGTACTGTCAGCAAACGTTTACCTTTCTGAGAATGCACAAAGACTCCGATTTCCACACTCTCTACGTTAGCAGCCATTTTATATCCTACATTCGTTAGACAATTAATCGTAAATGATTCTCAAGTTCTCAAGGTAGGCCTATGTGCTGCTTTATATAATGACATTCGTATAGTCTGTTTGCTCTCGGGTGGCCTCCAGAACGTGCGAAACGTTTATTTACTGAAAATTACTTCAAAGCATCTGTTTTGACAAAGTCTGGTACGATTACTGTTTATGTATTGCAAGTAACTGACCCTGTATTTTGATTGTTGATTTCATACAAATTACTTCAAAGCAGCCGGTTCAAGGCATCCAGGCATCCATTTACAAAAGTGGGGTGGTGTCCACTGTTTCAAATCTCAATCAATGCCTTCTTATTTTCCGCCTTTTCAGTTTCTGCCTTTTCATTTTCTGCGGTCAGATTATTGTTTGTTTAATGCAAATAACTGCCGTTTAATTTTCTGCCTTTTGACTTTTCTGCCTTTTGATTTTTCTGCCTTATTATTTTTCTGCCTTTTGATTTTCTGCCTCTTGATTTTCTGCCTTTTGATTTTCTGCCTTTTGATTTTCTGCCTTATGCAGTAGACCCGTCTCAACAATCACCAGCAGATTGGAAGGTGCAACGAAAGCCAAGGAAGAACTTCCGCCCGTCCGAAGTAAATTTTGATTTGATCGTGTGTAGGCCTATGTATGTGAGTATGCATGTATGTTGTACAATCATGAATGTTGTATATATGTCTGTATGTTGTTTATGTATGTTGTATATATGTATGTATGTATGTATGTATGCATGCATGCATGCATGGATGTATGTATGCATGTTTGTTTGTTTGTTTGTTTATGCTTATAGCGCCTTTTTTATTCACAAACGCGCTGCTTAGAGTTGATCTATATATAGTTGATCTTAACAAGCACGACTGTATAAGCTGCAATCTAACAGTAGTGAGTGATATTGGAAAATCGAATATTACAAGAGCCCTAAACATCGCCATCTGACATAGGCCTACTTTAAAATGTGAAAGTTTTTACTGGATTTAATTAAAAGTGTCCTGTTCCCCAGTATGTCTATCTGGAAAAGAGGGTCTACGTGTTTCAGGTGAAGATTTCTCCAGAAAAGACGAGAAAGCGTGACGTGTTGTTTACACGTCGTTTCTATGTTATGGATGTACAAAAGGTCGATTTATTTAAATTAGAAGCCATGCTGTCCATTATTATATATTCGTTTATCGAGCTCTTGCTGACATACCGCAAAGAAAGAAATGTTAAAGAAAAATAAGTAACTTCTGTTTTAGAGAGAGACGATCGGAACTGTTGTCTTGTTGACTACAATCTCGATCTGAGGGGAATAGGAACAATTGCCAACGATTTGGATCGCCATAGAAATACGTATCATGTACGCCAATGAAACGAAGATATACCTCGTATTCGTTTACACCTTCTACACCATGATCATCATCATCATCACCATCCGCCACCACCACCATCGACATCATTGTCATCATTGTCAGTATCATCATCATCATCCTTATCATCCTCATCATCGTCGTCGTCATTGTGATCATCATCATCATCATCATCATCATCATCATCATCCTCATTGTCATCATTGTCATCATCCTCATCACCATCATCATTATCGTCACTGTGATCGTGTGTTTCATAATTTTCGCAATCGTCATCATTGTCAAGATATCACGGAATTTGGACCTTGTAGACTACAATCATGTACCATTGCAAAGCATTTGGCCTACACGTCAAATAACATTATTTTATCCAATAGGCCTAACTCGGTTAGTTTTAGCGTTTGTGTGGCATTGTTGTTTGCTGATTTGCAGCATTAATTGATCGATGCCATATGCCTTGATCTGAGAACGTTATAGAAGTCAGAAGGTTAGACGATATCAGATAGAAGCGCGAGCTCGTTCTGATAATTATACGCAGTCAGCGTTGTCTGATTTGTCGCTACGTAGCCTAATGATTTCTCTTCGTCTTGTTTCAAGGACAAAGAAGAAGATGATTCAGTGTTCGTGCAAGTTCAGACTCTGTTGAAGGGACAAGTCTTCGTATGTAGGACTACTTGACCTATAATAATTATATCCAGTTATAATGTAGTCCTATAGACCTATAGTCACCTAAACACGTAGTCCGATATATGTAGTTCAAACTAATTTTGTGTTTACACGTAGGTGCACATGTTATTATTATTAGTAGGCCCATAAAAGTTGTTCTTTATAAATATGCCAGAGTAAGCAGCCCCATTAAAGTAGGTCTATCTAAGATGATGATAGTGGTCCCTCAGCGCATCTCATTTACAATTGCGTCCTTGGTGACGTCTCTCGGGCTATGCACCCTCTTATCTGCCGCCCTGTTTCCTCTTACACTGGCCACCGAGCGTTGTGACCTGGTGACGATTCCATTTGCTCCTTCTGTTACAATGCAGTCCCGATCTTTCTCCGATGGTTGGTCCATCAACATGGAATGGGCTTCCCTTGGCCATTCGCCTTCTTCCAAACGTCTCCTGGTCTCAGTTCCATCAGCTTGCCTAAGACTACCTTCTCCGCTTGGCCTGGGTCGGGAGCGCCTTTGAGTAGGGGTCTTGAAGGGTGCGCTATATAAATTCCGATTGATTGATTGGTGATACCGTTGCTTATGCTGAAGGCCTGAAGCTGACGATGATGCTGATGTTGATGGATGTGTTGTTGGTAGTGGCGGTGGTGGTGTCGAGGATGGTGGTGATTAAGGTGATGATGGAAGGGTAGTGGTGATGATGATGATGACGACGACGACGACGATGACGATGATGATGATGGCGATGATGACAATGACGATGATGATGATGATGATGATGATGATGATGATGATGATGATGACGACGACGACGATGACGATGACGATGATGATGATAAAGATGATGACGATGATGATGATGATGATGATGCACCTTTACAGGGTGTGGCCGACTTGGTTCTTGGTGACCAGCCGAGCCTCGTTGTCGTGAGTAGTGGAGCGGAGTGCATTCTCCTGGAGAAGGCCTTCTACCTGGACAACGCTCCCAACGAACTCCTACAACGGCTCCGCTTCCGCGAGGTATCCACGCTCCACCGCTCCACCTCATCGAGAACTAATCAAGCGCTGATTAA
Organism: Aporrectodea caliginosa; assembly: GCA_020284085.1. Taxonomy (NCBI): domain Eukaryota; kingdom Metazoa; phylum Annelida; class Clitellata; order Crassiclitellata; family Lumbricidae; genus Aporrectodea; species Aporrectodea caliginosa. The sequence goes on along the minus strand of JACEVL010000507.1, from coordinate 3,723,467 downwards.
TTATGAGATTATTAAGAAGTCCCTCAAGGACATGCAGTTCTAATAGTCAATTGTGGCGACTTGTTTGTCCCTCTGCACGCACTTCTATTATTTAGATATTCATGCATAAAATGTCGACGATGATAACAGTGACGTATCATAGTCGACAAATCATAGCCAACAAGTCGTAGTCAACAACGCCTCTGTAGTTGTAATAATTATTGTAATCGGAAATTTGTATAGCACTGTTGCAAGAGAACCTAATAACTCCGCCACTGTTTGTAGACCCAAGCCTGGATAAAGGAGGAGGGCGACGCTAATGGTCTTTGTTACCACACAGTGTCGTTAAACAGTAAACAAGCAAGCTAATCGATACTTACCTTAGGCCTGCATACCTACGGGAGCTCTGCTGCCTTGCTTCGGCCTACAATGGACGCCGATCTCTACGTTCTGCGGTCCATGGCGACTTGCTCGTTCCCTTTGCACACACTTCCACTAAGCAATACCGGGCTTTCTCCGTCGCTGGCCCAACCATTTGGAACGGTATTCCACTTCCATTGGAGATACTTCTGCTACCAAGGATAAAGTCCGCGTCTTTCACTTGTCTCCAAACCCGTTCTTTTCAGCCGCGGCTGGACCGGGAGCGCCTCCGAGTATAGGCCTATCTTGAAGGGGCTTTATATCAAGTTGACTGGCTGACTGACTGACTGAACGACTGACTGATTGACTGACTGATTTACTGATTGATTGATTGATATCAGTCTCAATAACTTTAAATAATCATTGATAAAAAGTTCATATAAACACCAGAAAATGTCCAGGTAACCGGTTTACTATCAGCTTTACGTACCTTTACGTACCTTGCAATGGGCGGATATTTTTGCGACCTTTTGATAGTCGCCCTTTTGATCGTCGCCCTTGTGAACGCGCGCTCTTCTGGTAGCGCGCTATTCTGAAATAAAAAAGCGCCAGGTAACCTAATTTGAAATCTCCAGTGATGGCTACAAAATGAAGAGCCCGAACAAATTATTCCCATCCACAATTATTGTTTTCATTTTCATCACGATCTTAACTACAATAGCGACAGTTGATAATAAATCTGAATAGGATGACAGAGACGAAGACGATAGCCTATGGATGATGAAGATGAGGATGATAGATAACGAAATAGGAAGATAATGACGACGACGGTAGCGCAGACAAATGATTCTTTTAAGGCAGAGAGATGTTCCAATGTATCCTTGTGTGTGTGTGTGTGTGTGTGTGTGTGTGTGTGTGTGGTTGTGTGTGTGTGTGTGTGTGTGCAGTGCATATTTTAACTGTATAACTATTGGGACAATAGCAGTTTTTGGAATTGCCCCAGTAGTTTTGGTGATTGTCCCAAGTGATACTCTACTTTCAATGTTAGTTTCCAACAACATTGAGTGAGTAGCAGACTTTGTCCCAGTAGTCCAAATCCGTTAAAATATGTACTGGTGTATGCGTCGTTTGATTCCAGTTGCTTCTGTTGTCTTGTTGTAGTGTTGTCCTTTTCCGTCCGACGATGAGCTCCAAGAGAGACTGAGACTAGCGATGCAGTGGTCCAACTACAAGAAGCAGGTTCTCACGTCGACCACGAACAGAATCAGACAAGCCAAGATCAACGTTAACCTCCCTGACTTCCGGTTCTTCTGAACCACCAACCTTCCCTCCCTCCTGGTGTCCATCCATCCGCCCATTCACCAATCGGTCCGTACGTTAATCCAATTACCACCCCAATCGCCAGTATTTGTACAGCAGCCATTCGCGTCGCCATTGACGCTCTTAGAGTAGCGTCGTAAATGATTTACGGAATTCACCTTACGTTTACAGTGTTTAACGACATCTTATGGCTGCAAGAACTGTTGCCGTCGCTTCCACCTTTCTCCAGGCTTGGGATTGGCACCAGTACCTTTCTTGTTCGCGGACGCAAGTTGAGAGCGCTGATGATTTTTGAGCGGCGCTATATAAATGCTCGGTTACAATTTCAATTAGAATTACCTTGCCTTTCAGTTTGTTTATACCGATAAGCAAAAATTTAATGGTTAACAACGAATCAAAAAGTCGTATTTCGTCTAATATCCCAAAGCTTCAATAACGCGTCATCTGGTCTAGGATATAATTATGATGAGCTCCATGGTGACGGTTTTTATAGGGAATCATTTAGGGAATCATTTCTTGGGTTGAAATGATGAATTTTCTTAGGTCAGAATCTGATATCCTACGTAATAATTACACAGTGACATCTTTGTAAAGTCTGACGTCATCGCCGATTGTTTTCATAGTTACGACATCATCACTTTACAGTGACGTATAGTTATTTACAAAAATCACGCTGACGCTTTTATAACGCATTGGCGTTGCTTCAAGAAATTTGAAGATAAAATTATCATTTTAAGACGCATAATTAATTGAACGCTTTAGTTACTTAATTGTGTAATCTAATTGAACGCTTTAACTAGTGCAGAATTCTTACGTCAATCACGTAACATGAATGGATGAATCCGCAAGTTAACGACATCTTATGGAACAAAGGACGTTTGTTTATAATACGTTGGCAGAAATTTTCAACAGTTTCTATCGTTTGTATGGCATAATACAGTATTGTTTAGTCACGTTACAGCGTCACAACTTCGTTTATACGCGAATCCGTCATGGTTACGTCACAATTGCATTGTGACGTCATCGGAGAGTTTCTATGACCTGCGCTGCCGAGCGCCTACGTCATTGGCCTGTGTCTTTTTCCCTCGTGGCGTGGTTGAGCGGCCGAAGTGGACAGTCGACGGGCAGAGGCCCTGGTCCCCCTCCTGCTCTCTTCTCCAGAAGGGCGATGGATTCGTTGAGGTAGCTCAGCGTGGCAGTCAGTCCGGCCACAATCGCCGGCGATCCGAAGCCGTGAGTAATGGCCGAAAAGTGTGATAGGTGGCGCTGCAGCTGCGGATCGAGGATTATGGGAAGCTGTGTGTTTCCAAATGGAGATCGGTCCTTATTTAGGAGATCGAGAAGCTCCTTCAGCACTACTCTGCAATGATCGCACAAATAAAACGGCTGATCTTAACAATAGTATTTATGTAGGCTATAGGCGTTATTAGGCTATATTTCTTTTTAGGCCTATATGGACTGCTGAGAGCGTTAAGTCTAAACTATTTGCAAGTATTGACCCCGGCCCTGCTTGATAACAGATTTCTGTAAAGAACTCTATGTGCAAATTAAGTTTACTAATTGTAATTGTAATTTCAATTGCGAATTTATATAGCGTCACTGCAAGAGAGAATCATCAGAGGCGCTCCCGACCAAACAATAAAACCATGATCGAAGAAAATGGTCTTCAAGCGCTTACGGGAAAGACGCATAGAGAGGCTGAGGAGTTTATGTCGCAGGTTGTTAGACAACTTATTCCAAGTAATGCAATTTAATGTGATGTTAATTAGCATGTAATGTCATAGACTGATGCGTTGCGCATTAGACACTGGCGCAATTACAAATTAATAGTTTTAATTAAAAGTTACGAAGTGCAATGTAGCCTATAGCATGAGGTCAAACCGTCAAAAGTCGTCTTGCAGTGATTATAGCCTACTAATGATTTAATACTCTGAGCCTAATGGAAAGTTTGAGACAGATCCTGGTTACATTTTGCAGAAATGGTTGATACGACAGACATCACAATGCCTAAGCAGAAAAGAATAAATTCTAGATTTTAGAACAAGATTTAGAACAGGGTTATGTCTCAGCACAGAAGTCGTGGCTGGTCCTTTAGAACAGTTAATGATTTTAATTTTGTCGGAGAAGAATTTACTTGGCGGTAATGAGCATCTGCTTTCGCTGCCCGGCTTCGCCCGCTTTGTAGAGTCGGCTGTTGTAGTCGGCCGTTTGTCTGGCTGGAAACTCGGTTTCACACAAGTAACCGAAGTCTCTGGCAAGTCTCACCGCTTCACCTGCGTCATTCAACACATATTATAGGCACCAAACATAGGCTTAGCAACACATTACACGTACACGCAAACACACGCACACTTGTGCCTCTCATTATTTCTTTTTCAGGATTGGATTTGACTTGCACTTGGATTTCGGATACAGTTCAATTGGTAACTCTAATTTCAAATAGTATCGCATTTCATGCATTAATCCTTATCTTTGGATAAGTTTTCAAACTTCTCTCCACATGTTGTGTAATCGGGTAGAGTAGAGAATAATATTATTTGTAATCACTAAAATGCAAATTTGTTCATCAAATAGACCTAAGCCTATTTAAGGTGCAAAATTTTTTAGGTTCAATTCATGGGCAGATTCTTCCCAAAAAATATAACGAACCTTCGACCAAGGACGTGAGCAGAGTGATGGAGGAAGCTTTCCTTCTTCCAGGCGGAAGAGTTAGCCCTATTTTCTCCAGCTTCTCCCGTAACGCCCTTCCTCCGTTCTTCGATTTCGCCCTAAAACAAGCAGTAAGAAAAGCCGAGTTGTTTCGAGAGGAATCCATGCAGTAAATAAATTTCTGGCATCTCTCTGGTTGCTTCTTAATCTGCAGTCACTATCTGAAACCTTGTCTTTCCCATTTCGTCCCTTCGCTGTCATAAACCGAATGATAATAATAAAATTGAAATAGCAATAAACAATAATAATGATAACAACGAAGGTGACGATCACGATCGCGATGATGCTCGGTAACTGTTTTGAGTCTTGATGGCTCAAATGAAGGCCTCCCTCTCAAAAATAAGAATGGGCATTGTTTTGTTTCTTCTGGGTATGACAAGTGGATGTACGGTACCCTTCAGTCCAAAAAGTGGGGTTTGTGAAATCTGTTCAACAGTATAAAATTGAGTCGTTAAAAGGAGTTTAGTATTGCAGCCGATACTACAGGTAATTTATTAATGGTAAAGCTTTTAAAATCCCTGCCAAAAACTTCAGCATATTCCAACTGAATTGATTCGTTTCGGTTTAAAGTCTACGAACAAATAAGAGAATAATGTACAGTGGTCTGCGTAGCAGGAACTTCGATCATAGGTCACCCCCGGCAATATTATGAGAAAGGGAGGGAGCCAAGCGATTGTTCGGTACCCGTCAATGCTCGAGCTGCAAAGAGGCGTTTAGGCGACACTGTGGACTGATATACGTTCCCATGGAATTATATTCAATTATTCAATTATTCAATTATATCAATCAATCAATCAATCAATTTATATAGCGCCTCTTCAAGGTTTCTACTCAGAGGCGCTCCCGAGCCAGGCCCGATCATAGAGAAAAGTCTTCAGTTGTGTATAGAAGGAAGTAGAATGAGTACGAGGGGATAAGCGAAGGAAGGATGGTAAGGATGATATACTCTGCAATCGAGGGAAGAATGAATGGAAGGGAAGAGACCAAAGGAAGACCTCGAAAGATGCTATGGTATTGGATGAGGAAGGACGGTAACAGCAAGCTGAAAGAGAGGGCTAAACAACGAGACGAATGGCGACATTGGACGTATACGAACCTGCAGCTAAAGGCAGAGAATCGGAAGAAGAGAAGTACTTTCTTCTCTGCTTAGAACATTTTTAGGGTTCTGTGCTGCTGACTTCACGTCAGTGACAAAATCAAGAGGTTATTGGGTCGACTATTTATTTAAGAGTTTGATGATGTCCCGTTGACCAAGTCGCCCTTTGCTGGAGCAGATATTTAAAAACTATTAATTATTTCCATTTAACTGGCAATGCCACTTTCTGTAATGGGTTGCGGTGTTGTCAACCTAGAAATTCAATATTAAATTAATATTATATATAATTATATATATATATAAAATAAATAAAAATTTATCCGCAACCTGTCAGCGTCGTGCTTTCTTAGTTGTAGGTCCTTCTAGCTGTAATGGTCTCACGTTGGAGATACGCCTGTTACCTAGGTATAGGCCTAATTCATCTACGTTCTATAGGCTCCTTAAGACTTACCTGTATCACCGTGGTTGGACTGGGAGCGCCTCTGAGTAGGCTTCTTGAAGGGGCGCTATATAAATTCCTAAAATGAATGAATGAATTATAGATATGATATTCTCGTCGCCAGTTGTGCATGCCTAACCCCGATCTCTAGTTCTCTACACCGGATTGACCCCGTGTTGTGTGTATACTACCGTCTGAGGACCCCTCCGAGGATCGATGCATTGAGACATTCTGGAGACGAGAGGCGTCGCTGGACTTCGGCCACTGTGACCTTGTACTTGGAGGTGGAACTGAGCAGGGACAGTCGTCCAGGAACGGAACAGAAGACGTCCCGCGGAGCCAGTCCACTGCCACTCCTAGTCGTCGAAGAAGAAGTCTCTCTGGACGCGACGGAGGAGTCTGTCTTCCGATTGTGACTCACTGTGTCATTTCAACACGATCCATCGATTATTTCATGTAATACGCAATTCATATATATACGTATGCATGTATGCAGCCTATGTATAAAACTATAAATGTATGTATATATGTATGTATGTATGTTTGTATGTATGTATACATGTATGCATGTGCGCATGTATTCATGCATAGAATATGTGTATGCGAACATTTATTAGCGCATTTTCGCCTCTCAGTTGCGCTGAAGAGCTATGACAGAATAAGCTTAGAGCTTATACTATGTGAGAATTTGCTATCGAATCATCAGAGAAAACCCAAGCAATTAAACTCATCCAACAATCAGTGAGAAGTAATCCCTAATACAAAACTGACTTGAAACATTTTACGCAGTTCTACACAGTATACACCATAGCAAGTGTCCAAAACATAACTCAACCGCTCATTAAAATGAACTAGGGCATATTTTTTGCATCATTTTCTCCTGCCCCTATAGGTTTATAAGCCTACAATTATACAACTGGTCGCAACAGCGCCAATGCAATGCGGCATGTTCTCTACCTTTTCTTGTGGTTCCTTCGTTGAGTCCTGCATTCGGGAAGTTCGGTCTTCGAAGCATATCATCCTAATCAGACAAACAGAATGATCGCCAGATGACACATTCGTCTTCACGCAGACTTACAAAGTGGCGCAATTTGAAAGACGTGCCAAGAAAATACAGAAATGCAGAAACAAACGCAGTGAAATTGACAATAATAAATAACAAATGTTGGAATCAAATCACGCTTTTGACATCATGTAATATATATGTAATGACATTTTTAGAATTGAGATTTAGTTAAAGAGATTGCTGCATAGGCTACCTTTTGACTGGTTCATTGAATTACCTATTGGCGTATAGAACTGACTGGCTGTCAAATGACTGACTAATGAATGACTGATCGATCGATCAATTGATTGATTGATTGATTGATTGAGTGATCGATTGGCCAGCTTACTTACATGTACCTACTGATTGAAGAACAAATGAATGAATGAATGAATTAATGGTTTTGGTCGGATGATTATAATAATCTAATTAATTAAATAACAGTGTTAATTTAATCTGTTGCTGTTTTGTAACCTGTATCTGTGCGATGCTTGTATACGTATTTTCTTGTGACGAAATCAGATTCGATTCTCCGTTTAGTCTCAAACTCGTTTCATCACAAAAGTTCATTCCGAAGTTGTCCAGTTTCGACGCCCCGAACGCCATGGTTGGTTTCTGTCCCAGGTTCGTCACTGAGTTTGGAAGAGGTTCCCCTGATAGGAAGTCGTAACGGGGTGCTTGGTGACCGTAATGTCCCTGTGATGGGTAACCACCGCCAGACGGCACGTAAGCGTAACCGTACTGAGAGAGGCAGGGATAGGGGGCATCCTGCGGGGATAGGTGGCCGTTTGCCGATGGATACTGTATAGGGGATTGAGGAACTGGATAGGGCGGAGGGAAATAAGGAGGCTGGTAATCTGGGAGTCCAGAACTGAACGTCAGACGACTGGGCTGGTTGCCTGGGTGTAGAGGGAAATCGGGTTCGAGACACGCAGGCGGCTGCATTGTTAGGCGACGATACCTGCAGAAAACAGAGGCCGATGAGTTTAAGTGGTTTAAGTTAGGTTTAACGGTTAACTGGATTCAAAACATAGCATTACTGTGCAGTACGTAGCATAAGATCACATAACAATGGTTTCTCAGTGTTTTAGAAGAATTTTGATCTCTTTTTGAACCATTAACTGCATAAGACCGAGCGTACGTGTGAGCAGTTTGCCTTGTTGTGTTCGTTTAGCATCGATCATAGGCCTACTCATCAGGCCATGCACTGGATATTTCGTATTAAATTCTTCATTACACCTCCTCCACTTAGAATTGACGCGGGCTGTCGTCGTCGTCGGCGGCGTCATCATCATCATCATCTGATTCATCTTCATCATCATCACCATCATCATTGTCATCACCATCACCACCACCATCATCATCATCATCATCATCATCATCATCATCATCATCATCATCATCATCATCATCATCATCATCATCATCATCATCATCATCATCATCATCATCATCATCATCATCATCATCATCATCATCATCATGATCATCATCATCATCATCTTCATCATCATCATCATCATATTCAGGATTTAAAATGTGTCCGGAGAAGACCTTGGAATTTATTAAAAATATACAATACTAGAGCTTGGTTATTATAACCTTTTGTTGTCGTCATTATTTAAGTAATTATTATTTGCTTAGGTAGGCCTACTACGATCTCCAAGAATTAGGAACAGCATATTTTCAGAGAAAGTCGTTGATGTTGTGTTTTGTGGCAAAGGCGCTGTGGAAAGCAACAGTGCGTTGAAGCATACATTCATATATATATATACATACATAATTTACATATATACATATTATATATACATACATATATATACATATATACATACATATATACATACATACATACATACATACATACATCTATCTATCTATCTATCTATCTATGAGATTTATATAGCGCCCCTTCAAGGTTACTACTCAGAAGCGCTCCCGACCCAGGCCCGGTCAAAAAGGAAGGTCTTAAGTAATTTATAAAAAGAAGAAGAGAAGTCTCGTGGAAGAGAACGCAGATCAGAGGGGAGACCATTCCAAAGAGAAGGACCCACTATCGAGAATGCCCGACGCTGTCTGGTGGCAGAGCGAGCATGCGGTACCATAAAGTCACCTCTAGAAGCCGAGCGCTTATACAGTATACATACATATATATACATACATGCATACATACATACATGTACATACATACATATATACATACATATATACATACATACATATATATACATACATATATACATACATACATACATACATACATACATACATACATACATACATACATACATACATACATATATACATACATACATACATACATACATACATACATACTTATATATACATACATATATACATACTTATATATACATACATACATACATACATACATACATACATACATACATACATAGAGCGTCGGTCATTATTTGTCAGGTCCTTGCTATCAGCGGCGATCTCTATTTTCCGGTCACTTTGAAGGCTTCCTTTGATCTTCCGTTTCGTGACACCTCAGTCGTCAATCGAATGACAACTGCCCCAAGGGTCAGATGGACAGTTTGGCTTCAAAGACCTCTCTTTCCTTCCTACCCTCCTTCGTTGTTTCCAACATAAACAGTTGGGAAAACTTTCAATTTCGATTCCAATCAGAGAAACCCGCAAACAATCCCCAAATAGGATAAACCAATCAGACACGAGATGGACGCAGAGAGAGAAACAGGAAACTCACTGATAATCATAATTGCTGCTTGCTTTTACCATCTTCTGGGAACCATGAGGTCAACAAGAAACTGGAATAGGCTAAACCAAGTGGTTAAATTGAACCGGATCTCGCCGGATCTCCGACACCTCGGTTTTGACATCCGCCACTCATACTATGAGATCCGCCACCTAAACTATGACATTCGTGTTATCCAAAATAGAGAATAGCAGTATCAGTTATCAATCAATCAATCAATTTCGTTTATTCACAACACCAAGCTGACAGGTCGCAACTTGTTACAGGTAACAGATGGGGAAAATTGTCTAAGCTCTGACAGTTAGTTATTAAATGGGTTGAGATAGCAAATATTATCTTTGCTCTAACTAAAGAAGAATTAGGCTAGTGGCAATGTTAGTTAGGGCAACGAACGATGGTAACCAATATGGTGTAGACCGGAGATAATGTGTTTAGTAGATGTTTTTAAATAATACATATAGATTCGTCAGATTGGCTTAGGCTTCAGATTGCAAAAATTCGGAGATCCGCCACCTCTGGGTGAACAATTTAACCGCTGGATCATAAACCGTATATAAATAGGCGACGATTGTACTGAAATTATGTTTATGTATGTATGCATTGTATAATTTGTATTGTATTGGGATAGTCCTATTTATAGCCTCTAGCAGTAGATATTTCATGTTGAAATGTTATGTGACTTGATACGGCTTCAATCAAAAAAGTTTTGAATGATTGATTGATTTGAAACTATTCAAAGGCGCTCCCAGTGTGGATGTATGTATGTATGTATGTATGTATGTAGGCCTGTGTGTGTTTGTATCGTAATTCGTAATCGTAATCTCGAGATTTCTACAGCGTCAAACAATTGAAGTCGCGGGAACCAGCTTATTCACAAGCGCTTACTCAAAGCAAAATCGAAATGCATCGGGATAGAAATCGTTCCCAGGTCAAGACCCAAAGAAGTCAGGCAGGCAGACAACAGACGTCAAAAGTAGATGGAATTTAGAATTGAAAACAACAAACATCTCCGGATATTGTTTGGATCGCCTGAGTGATCATTATAATACCTCGGGCAAAAAATAATAATAATAATAGCCTAATAATAATAATAAACTAACTGTAATCAATTAATATGGCGATGTTGCGGTGTTTATAAGCATGCTTCTGCAGCATCACCAAACTCAGAGTTGACGCTGAACATTCATACTCTGCGATCATTATGTAGGCTACTCTGTAGGCCCCTATAGGACCTATACCCAATGTGGAAAATATGAAGCCCAAACTCTATGAGCCTAGATTTTTCTTTTCACAAGTCAAGTCTTGAACCATAGTTTTTGCATGTGACTGCAAGCGGAGACCTCATCCAACTTTGCGCGAGTATTTTTTGCGAGTGGAATTAATAATCGGCTTTCTCCTAGAGCTTGAGTATCGTTTATGCTATAGTGAAAAGCATTTTGTACTTCTTTGTTGTTGCAAACTAATCAGTCTGAATGCAGTATGATGATCATGCTGAGCGTGGAGAAAGCGCAAGATGAGGATCACGATACTAACAATTAAGAAAGGGATAAGATTTTTCAATATTAAATGCATTGAACCATTAGTGTGGAATACATCACCTGTTCATATTCCATGTTTGTCGATTTTACAATTATTTAAACAACAACTGCGCAGTTTCTTAAACGACACACGACTGTAAATTTGTAACTTGTTTTATTGCTCAGCTAAGTTTAACTTTCTGTTTAGTGGGTCATATAACAATCCAATTATTTTTGTTGTTGTCATAAGATTTTGATACAGTCATGTTTAATTAGAAGGATAACTGTTCTTCGTAGCCATCTGTAATGCCTCTAATTGGTGACCCTATTCAAGCGGAACTCTGTTCCTTCTGGGTCTACCGGTTGTTTCTCAATACACATGACAATGTTTCACGTCTGTATTTTCTTTTGCTGATTTTTGGGATTCAATAAACGAAGAATGAATGAATGAATGAATGAATGAATGAATGAATGAATGAATAAACTACTTACCTATGGAAGCGTAAAATAATCCTGCGAAGTTATCTGCGACTAGAACGGTCTGTAGTTGAAGCCTAGGTGTCATGACCTTACTCCAATGTCGCAACTTAATACTGATCAGCTGTGCTAAGAAACTCTCGACACCAGTCAATCGCTTAAAGAAGGTCCAATGCCAGCAGGTCCTCAGAGAGAGGGAGTGAGAAAGACAGCGAGCAATTGTCGCTAATACGATGAAACGAACAGTTTGTCACCATCAGAGGACAACTTGGCAACGTGTCAGGACAGTGACGAGCAGCCAGCGCCAGCCCTGCAGTGGGCCTTAGTCGATTGCTAGAATGGATGGTACTGATCATGCGCCGATCGCTGACAACCCCGCCCGCGTTCAGTTGCGTCCAAACGTCTCTTAACGACTACGCCGTCAAAAAGTCACTTGCCGTAGGCTACATGACAACATCCACGGCATAGCATCGATGTAAGTCATTTCATACGTACATTTGTTGGCGTGTATAACTAGCCTATATAAACGGACGGCAGGCAGACAAACAGAAAGACGAGCAGACACAAACATGTAGCATAAGAGATACAGACAGATACAGGGCCGGATTAAGACTTCCGGGGGCCCTAAGCCAAGAGCCGGGTTAAGACATCCGGGGCCCTAACTCCTAACCCTAAAGCACAGCCAATTAACAAAGTATAGACTCTATGGGAATAGGAACACAAAGTTCTAAACGTAGCCTACCTGTATACGATAAGCTGTTTTTTCTAATGAAATATAGGGCCTAACAGACATGTGAGTATATAGGCTATGAGTCTGTGTCTCTGTGACTAAGGTAATCGAGTAAGTAATACTGTAACTTATTAGGGCTGAGAAACGTTTCAGGGTAAAAGCGCTATATTATTTTAAAATTATACAAAATTAGGAATTTGCTACAACAATTTGATTTCATTTCTCCGGGCCTTCAAAAACGTTGTGGAACTGGTCAAAAGGAGGTCCGAGTCCGGTTTCCAGATCAAGAGAGTGGGCAGGGCAGCTGCTAAGACAGGCGTCGTTTAGGTCGGAAGAATTGGAAGGCGGAGGTTCGGAAGAGTCAGAGTAGGAATTCTTGGAAAGGTGAGACTTCAGTTTTGAGTGGAAAGCCAGAGGAGTTGATAGACAGAGGAGCCTCGAGTATGAATGCATGGTGGTAGTTACAAAACAAATGTCCCCTAAGCTAGCCCTAAGACAACCATGGGTATAAAATTTAATGATCTCTATAGATAGGTCAAGTGGTGCTTTCTTTCCAGATTATAGGCCCTATAGGCCTACAATTTTCGTTTGGTTCTTTTTCGTTGGGGAGGGGTGCTCGATAGTGTGGTGGTTAGCGCGCTGGACATCCCCGTCATGGCAGAAAATTTGATTCGAGATTTCTGTTCCACCAGCACTCCCTAGCCAACTCAGCTATAATGATTACACTGACCGTACACTGTCGGTGGGAATATGAGACGGTTGAGGAAGCCACCCGCCCTCATCAAGAAACGAAGTCCTAACAATTATAGGCCTACCCATGGTTGTCTTAGGGCTAGCTTAGGGGACTGAAACCAAAAGGAACATTAGGGCAGAAATTCTTTTTCATTTTCCCAATCAGCTGATATACAACTTCTAAACAAACTGGTCGACCTATTCATTTGTTCTGTACCTAGGTGTGAGCCATCATGCATTCATTCGCGATTTCTACAGTTGTAAAAGCATTTTCTCATCCTGTGGTCGAGGCCATTTTAAAACCTTTTCCTCTTTCATTCGTTAACACCATTTTTCAACAATGCTTCTAAAGTCATTTCATGTTGACAAACATTTCACAAACTTGCCTTCAAAGTTTCCGCAGTGACTTAGGCCTACGACGCTTTAGTTTGTCTTTTTTGTCCGTTTACTTTACCGTAGGTCAAACTGTTACCTTATATCCTTATATGATTACATTATTAGCCTAGTTGGAGACTTGGAGCAAATAAAGCATAGGCAAGTTTGTGTTGCAGTGTGACAGAGAGAGAGAAAGAGAGAGACAGAGAGACAGACAGACAGAAGCAGAGACAGACAGACAGACAGACAGACAGACAGATTGTGTGTGTGTGTGCAGTGTGTGTGTGTGTGTGTGCAGGCAGACAGGACTGGCATACCTCCTCTGCTACCTGTGAAGTGCCTTGGTCCGTAAATAACGGATCGTCCGATGCATTTCAACTGAAATGCCTTCAGGGTTTGACGACGACACAGCCACGACATCATCGACCAAATAACGACACACATTAAACAATTGCAATAATAATAACAGGACGCATAATAATTAATCATATGCAGTGCACAACAGTTGCTTGAGTTGCAGGCAGCTAGGCAGGCAGGCAAACACCCAGGCAGGCAGGCAGGCAGGCAGGCAGGCAGGCAGACAGGCAGGCAGGCAGGCAGACAGGCAGGCAGGCAGGCAGACAGAATGGCCTATCGTTATGCACAAGAGTGCAAAACCTTCAAGGCAATGTGCTGACAGCAGGTAAAAATTATTAACTCAACTTTAAGTATGATAACGACAATAGTCACCAGAGACAAAGATACAATATTGAGGTTGTACAAATCACTGGCCAGGCCACAGTTGGAAATTGGAATACTTCCAGGTATGGAATCCATATCTGAAACAGGACATGGATGTCAAAAACTGGAGAAAGTGCAAAGAAGAGCTACAAAACTGATTTTGGGTTACAAGGATTTGAGCTACGAAGAAAGGCTGAAAAGGTGTGGACTAACAACATTGGAGAGAAGGATGAGCAGAGGAGACCTAATTGAAGCCTATAAGATTATTACTGGAAAGGAGGCAGTGCAGAAGGAGAAGTTTTTTGAATTAGCACCAAACAAGGCAACTCGGGGACATAGGTATAAATCATTTAAGAAACTAAAAGGGACATTAGGGCAGAAATTCTTCAGTGCAAGAGTTGTAGATTTGTGGAATCGTTTGGATGATAGTACTGTCTCAGTGGACACTATCACAGCTTTTAAGAGGAAGCTAGGAGAGATAGGATATTAAGCATTCCAGGTTAACTTGTAGTGGTTCTAACACAGACTACACGTCTTCTGAACCACTTTAAACCCTTGCTATGTTATGCTATGTTATGTTATATTCAGTCTGTCTCATTCTGCCATTGTCTGTCACTCTGTTCCTTTCCTTGTTTGTTCCTTTCCTTGTCTGTTTATCTGCCTGTGTCTTCATCAGCCTGCCTGTTTATTCATTTTTCCGAGCATTTATGTAGCACTAGGGTCGATAACTACTCAGAGGCGTTCCCAACTCAACTACAGCAAAAAAGAACAGATTTCAAGTGTTTATAGAAAGTGCATGCAGAAACCCTATAGCTACGACGACACACTTTCTCAGAGGTTGGGTCATCTACCTGAAACAGACTCCCTTTGGATGCCTGTCTGTTCATATGCCTGTCTGTTCATTAGCATTCATGTTTCATCTGCCTGATTTACTGCCCATTGGTTTATCTACCTTGCTGTTCATCTGCCTGTCTGTTTTTCTGCGTGTGTGTTCATCTAACTGTCCATTCTTCTAACTGTCTGTTCATCTAACTGTCTGTTCATTTAACTGTTGGTTGCTTATCTAAACAATAAAACAAACTGTGGTTAGCAAAGTCTTTCAACAGAACAGTGATATATCATATAATTTATGAATACTGTTTCATGAATTAGATCGATTTTAAGAATTAAAATTAAACAAAACTTTACAAAATTGAAAAGAAGCAGTAAGACAAGTCTGTTAGCCAGTGGTTAAATTGCTCACCCAGAGGTGACGGATCTCCAAAATTGTGCAAATCTAATGCCTATGCTTGTCTGACAATTCTATAACCGATACTCGCTATTCTCTGTTCGGAAACACACAAAATAATACTACGCGAAACAAGAATCATATGGTCGATTACTGTAGCAAAAGCATATCTAGGTGTTGTCTTTTCTTTTAGGTGGCGGATCTCACAGTTTAGGTTCCAGATCTGAAATGTAAGGTGCCGGATCTGAGATCCAGCGAGATCCAGCTGAATTTAACCACTGCTGTTAACACAAACAACGAAGTCTTTGTTTGGCAGAACAATGTGAAGTTTGAACGACTCAGTAATGTTCCTCAACCTAACCCTCAACAGTCTAAAAGAAAGACAGTCTCAAAGACAGTCTCAAAGACAGTCTCAAAGTCTCAAAGACAGTCTCAAACATGTAGTATGAGCTTAAAAACAATCTCAACCTGAACATTTGTTACATAACCATCTATCAATGAACACCTGATAGGTTCATTTTCTTTAGAGATCCAGTAAAATGTCCCTAAATACAAAAAAGACACACACATATAAGGGGAATCATGTGACAAAGAGGTTTGACCATTACATTTGTCACAGCTCAATGCTTTATGCAAAACTGCAGATGTCCTAAGCTGTATATTTCAGTCAAAGAAACACATTACACTGATAGAGAGAAAAGTGCGAACTTAATTCAAATGACAACAGTCCATATATTGACAGCGTGTACTTGGAAGTGTCATGGTGGCAGCCTGCTAATGATGCATTCTCCTTTCATCTCTGTCACTGCGGTTCAGACCTTGGTGCATAGGACTCGAGTTGGAAGAGGTAAGCAATAAATGATCAATGATAAATAACATTTATATGGTACTGTAGCACATATGGATCCAACCAAAAGGGCGCTGTACAAGAGTTCAAAAATCAATGACAGTCATATGATACGTTACAAAGATAGGTCTTGAGCTGTGGTTTGAATGCTTCCAGATAAAGAACACTCTTCACATGGTTGGGAAGATTATCTTATGATACTTTTAATTCAAGGCTGAAGCACAACGTTAGAGTAGGAAGTCTGACCCTCAGTCACGAACTGAAGTACAGCCGAAAGCATGATTTGCAGTCAAGAGAACGACCTGTATATAACAACCACATGATACTGCTTCTGCAAAGTTTGTATCTTGAAACAATCAAGTTTGTTCATCAAACATCCAAGCTGCTTAGAAATTTCAAAACATAGGGACAATTATGGCACATATTCAAAGTCACACCATGCACATATAGAACTGACAGCACTTAGCATAGCAACAATATTCAGCATTTTACAGGGCATTTGGGTACTTTAAGAGCATACAACATTATAATAAGACAATTCAGGTGTCGTGACATGAGATGTTTAGGGTATTCAAATACTTCTGGTCTTAAAAGAAAATTCCGAACAATTCCAAGGTAATTAAATTATATTTAGGGTTGCAGTTATATACACATTCTGATTACGATACAACTACTTCCAGGTTTAACAAGATATCTAATGTATGTACAGTTTACTATTTCTAGCATCTTACATAATCAGGACATTACAACTATTGTTCACACTGTTTCCAGAATATTCACACGATATTCTAGGCGTTAGTAGGATATTCGAGATAACCATAACATGATTTAAGACAACTACACATACGTCATAATATTCACAGCATATTCAAGAGATCTTTGAGTATTCACGATTTTTATAGGATATTGAAGGCAATCGCAAGATATTGAGGATCTTCATGCACAGTTTATAACATTCAACACATTCAAAGTATCTGCACACACCACTGAAAAGAGTTTATCGGTACATATGACACAAAAACCGAAAATTACATCGACTAAAGACCTTTCAACAACTACAATCAGAGAATTAGAACACGAGTTGACATGCAAGTCAGCAGATCAATGGAATATCAGAGTTGGCCATGGACTTTTAATCTACCACATTCCAAACAATCATCACTCCAAAACACTGTTGAGTTCACAGATATAGCACTGCAGCTGTCAACCCAGCTGCAGATTACGTCAAGTGTGAATATAAAGAAATCAATTGCAACTAAAAAAGCATCAACAGATGCTGTTCACTAAAGAGTTTTGATCCACAGCATATACAATGTAAAAAGAAGCAGCAAGGAAAAGCGTAATCATACATGGCCTCTGAGAATGACGGCTTTAGCGTCTATCTGCTACAATGATATACCTGTAAGGTACAAATTTAATCCAATATCTTTAGCACCTCTTCAAGGTTTCGACTCAAATGACCGAGAAACAAAATTAGTTACCAGTCAGAGGGGGAAAGTGCCAAAAGACACTGGATTACGATGCCATGCAAAAAGATGAAATAAGTCAACAGCAAGTCAGAAACAAGACTGTATTGTAAATCTACAAACATAAGTTTCAACACTTCAACGACGAGCGTGTACTCAACTGACTGGGAAACCAATGCAGCTCGTCGTTAAAGTGTGAAATGAAGAACTCTAAACTTTAGACTACCCATAAAATTTACAGATGTCATAAGTATTAAGTACGTGAACAACAAATGTTTAAAAGACTACATCTAGTTTGAAACACAAAACTTTCAGAACCTGAGCATGCCCAATCAACCCACACATCAACCCAACCCACAGCCAACTCTGACCAGAACACAAAACTTGAACAAGGGAACCTGTGGAAACAATGGACCGTGCATTGACCTTTCCATGTTCATCCATGGTCCATCGACTGGCTCCCCATCCTGTTGGTGCTTGGCATGGATGTCCATGTGTGGTGATGAATGCAGAAAAGGGAGTCGTTATAAGGACATCACAGCACATGTCAAAGGTCAAAGTGCACGGCCTATGAGGTAAACAGCCAACGATGATGACTTTCTCCTGAAAGAAGGAAAGTTATTAGTCCAAGGCTGTCATAATGATTCCCGTGACGGAACCCAGATGACTGGTCTAGACTGGTCCCGGATGACATCTTTGACCTTTGCATAGACCTCGTTTGCTGTGTCGCCCGAAACAATCGCTAAAATTAAAATAGACACCAAACACTCAAAGACACAGTTACAGCAGATTCAAGTTCCTGGATTAGCTGATTCCAGAAGTTCTTCATTGAAAGTAGAAGTAACCTCAGACCAGTGGATGAATTGAATGAAGTGAATTCTGTTCCAACACCTATCTATACTATTCATTCTTATTTAATGCTACTGCTTTCCATGGCCATTCATAATGATTCGGTGTGTAAATACTGTCAATTCTAATTAAGCTTCGCTCTGATAATGATAAAATGATGATAACTTGAACAGGATAATAAAACTAATAAGAGTAAAACATAATACAGTTAGGAACAATATATAAATAATCATACTGATGGTAAAGGCATCTTATAAATGAAACAACTGTCCACGCCATCTGCTAGCCGCAATTAAGAAAGTATGTAAGTAAGTAGCCTTTTAATAATGCAAGTCACACGCTCACATTTTACAAAGTATGGACAGCTGATATTAAATGTTACTGTCGTTGAATCAGGAAAAGCTATTAGCAGCTACTATGAGCGCTACAGTTACCTGTAAAGTACTCTCCGAATTCTTCCTCTAGCTTCATCGCACGCTCAAAAGTCTTTCGTGCTTGGTCCTCTGTTATTCTCTTGTTCCATTCCCTTCAAACAGAACATGTAGAGACATGCTTACAGTCTTTACATATTTCAGAATTTTTTAAAGATATTCCACCACTTATTACACCCCTTCATATTCCACAAGATCATTTTGCTGATTTATGTCTTCTGTAATTTGTGTTCTTGTGAATTGTTTAGTCATAATAACATGTACATGTACAGCGCAGGTGCTTCATTAAAGAATAAATGTTATTATTATTATTTCTAAGGCTGAACCATTGCATAAGTCAATTCAATACTCATTTATTAAACCTCAATAAGCTGGCACAGATGCAACTTAAACAAATTACATGGGTCTGGCTTCTAGGAGCAACATGAACAGTGTCAATAGGTGTTCTTATAGTGGAGATGGGATATGTAATTTTGATTGTCTTTTTCAGGTAAAGTAAAGTTAAGTGATCATTTGGTGGAGAACAGACACATCAAACAACAAAGCAATCCTTGGTTATGTCTTATACAGCTACACAGCTCAACACACAATAACTGTCAGTCTCCCATGCCATTTGAACCAAATTATAGTTGCAAATGTGAATAACCTAAACGTTATGAATTAATAACAGACATTTCCGCTATGGAAATGTCTGTTCTAAACTTTTCTGTTTCCTCGGAGTGCTCACGCTGGAAGCACCTCTGAATAGTCATTACAGCTGGAGGCGCTTTATAAATGCCCAGATACAATACAATACAACAGACATCAGCATCTTCAATGTAATATGATGGTCCAAATACATGCTGCATGTATTTGTCAAACAGATTGCAAGTTATTACAGACAAACATCTTCCATCAACATGACTCCAGGAAATGGTTCTACTCTTAAACAGAGGAACAGTTTTTCAAACATTATAGTTAGATCAAGTTGCTAACACGATGATAACATTTATTACAACTCTTCATATTCGGCAGGACCATGTTGCTAAGGTTGAACCATTGAATACGTATTTCTAACATTATATGAGATTAGATCAAGTTGCTAACATGATGGTTTCCGGAGATCTTGGTTTGATGAAGATTGCAATTGGAAAGAGTCCAGCTGCCTGCAACCGTTTGATGGCATGTCCACTCACATCCAGAATGCAGTGCTTCCCCTAAAGAAACAACAATCAGACCTCAATAGTTGAATCCTCTGGCCAACTCCTACAAAATTTGCATACATTTAAATCTTTGAAATTTCTCAGTGCCACACAAAAGCCGTGTCAGGGAGACCAGCCTATTCACTGACGCTATACCAAATCAAGTCTGCAATAGACAGGCTGCTCTGTCCGTTCCAGAGCCAGGTCAGAATCCTGGGAGGTCAAGCTGCGGAGACAGTATGATGCTATAGTGGGAATCAGTGATGTATGTATGTATGTATGAGCACACTTAATATAGCAAAATTTTACAAAAGCACTGTACCTATGACTAACAGATTTAAACAAGTGCATTTTAAGACAGTTAGTAAATGTACGCTGCACATAGTCAAAGGCAACAGTAAGCAAGTGCAGTGGGAGTAAGTATGGTTCGATTAGCTTTTGTTACCAAGCCCTCACTGAAAATGTCCTGAAAACCCTTGTCGTTTTTCTGATTCATTTTTCCATTCATCCAGTTTTGCCAGCTTTCCCTTAATCACTTTTACAAAGGTACAGTATGGTGAAGGAAGATAAGGTGAGGAAACGGAAGTGAAGGGAAGGAAGGAATAGGATGGGAAGAGAAGGGAAAGGTAGTCTCCCTTCTATTCTCTAGCCTCATGGATTTTGACCTGGCCTATCCAAAGTACTTGTTGACATGGACCACATTACCAATTGGAACAGCCATGATGTTGCATCTGATGTTGTAAAGACTTATATAGTGCTACTGTTAATAGTCTGTTATAGAAGTCTGTACAATAAAAAACATTAAAATTATGGTATGCTACTCAGTGATTAACGTGGTTTGGGTGAGCAGTGGGAATTCCGAAGAATAGTTTTATTGGAACGCATGCGTTACCAGGTTCCATTGCAAGGTGAGCAGTGGGAACGCAAGTACGAGATTTCGAGAGCAGTGGGAACGCCGTCTTCTGAAAAAAGCAAAATATAACATGTCCCATCAGTGCAACCGCTGAATATGTTGCACACAGTGACAATTAGCTCTGCCTACAGCTAAACACACACCTTATCAGCCACTTCTTTGACAGACTGGATGCTGGTGCCATAGAGATTGTCGTTGTACTGTCCCGCTTCAATGAACAGGTGGTTCTGTATGTCCTGCTCCATCTGGCTCCGTGATAAGACAAAATGGTAGTCACGGCCATCCACCTCGTAGGGTCTTTTTGGCCTAGTCGTATCTGCGGAAACAATGTGATAACCAAAATGACAGCATGAGAAACTTTGTGTCATCTTTATAAATTATATTGTTTAGAAAGAAATTCTCAAATTGAATTTTGTTTTTGGTCAAACTGTAGACCACAACATTTTCAAGGACATACTGCATGCATAACAACAACAGCGTCAGCCTCAGTGTCATAGTACCGTAATTTTAAACATTGCACATTTTAAGAATAGATTGAATGGCAAAAGAGGCCTACAAGTTTTCACATTGTTTGCCTAAAACTCAATTTTCAATTTATTTTAAGTGGCTCCTAAAGAGTAAACTGCTTAATAGATATATTAGATCAAAATGTCTTCTCCAAAGTTCTTGGCAAATACATACACTAATTTTAAATTTTAATCAAATGTTGTATATGGTACTTTCTAATTGGCCACAAGTTTCAACATCATTGAAGGTAAAATGTCTGAGAGCAGGCAAAATATTTTTTCAACAAAACAAAACTACATTTTCCCCTCTACAAACAATTTTTTGGCCAAAATACTCAAATGCCAAGAGTACAATTAACATTGGTGAATCTCCCAATTAACTGTTGCACAATGGATATGTGTTACAAGTTATTCATGCCATTGTTTAATGAAAATCTTTAAAAAAAAACAAAAAACAAAAAAACAACTTTCAACTGGAAAAAACTTGTTTTTTTTTCACCTCAGGTTACAATCTTACAAACAAAACACAAACAAAAACAAACTTTTCAACTTGAAAAAACTTGGTGTTTTCCACCTCTGGTTACAACTGACTACAGAAAACTTGTAACTTTAGGTCAACACTTACGAGGCACACAGCTGCCAAACTTGTCTGGAAATTCGGAAATGAGATCATCATTAATTCGATCTTTCAGTGGTCCAAGGATTACAACAGGTCGCGTATATTTCACTACAAATAACAAAATGAAACCTTTGCCCAATTTCCAAACAGACACAGGCAATTTAAGTCACGCAGACCTAAGCTGTTCTAAGAGAACGACTGGATTCCTTGCTGGCCAAATAGTTCAATTTTGTTAAACAAATTAAAAAATTATCAGTATTTTGCAACTATAATGAGATATTTTCTAAATGAACTTAGCCTAATTTTGTACCACTATGTTAGAGTATTAGCTAATCAAAAAACTTTCTGCAAATCCTGGGAGACTGTAGAAATTCTGCCTGATCACAGGGCAGAAAAGAACAAATTCAATCTTATATTAAATCTTAATTAAGTCTTATACAGACATATGAAACACTAAAAACATAGATGTATATGGTAGCACACGAACAGGAAAAATTATTTGTGCTCAAAGTATGCTAGTGATGCCCCTACTGAAAAATTATGTCAAATTTGCAAAGGATGATGATGATAATGGTCAAGATGATAATAACAACTGGTTTGCCTACTTCTGCAGCAATATCAGAATTATTAATCAATATTATAATTTCCATTTAAATACTATCAGCATCTACAATTATATCTTTGTATAAATGTCCCTTTGTGCCAGTCAAAGTAAATAAACCCTAAACACACTGCTTCATGCACACACGTAATGAACAGAAATTATAATATATATAGAATTACTTGAATTGTTTGATTGGATAGGTTTAGAAAAGTTTCTTACACTCTTGCTGGATGACTGGTTCATAGGACATGATAGGTTCATCAGTTCCTGGACAAATTTAAAAATTATACAAGGATACACATTATCCACATGATTACGGAAGTTTCTACACATAGCACAGCAAGGTTACTAATGATCAGTTGTCAAAAGAAGGGAAGTCATGTAAAGTACGTATTTCTCTAAAGCACATCTCAGTGGTATAAGTGATGGCCATGTTCATTAACATTTTAACGATGAGAGGGTACTGAAAGCTACTGGGAAACCAATGCAGCTCATTGTTATAGTGTTCAGCAAAAATCTAAGCTGTTAGAATATAATGTCAGAGTATTGGAAAATTCATCACTGGCAAGTTCAAGCACACACATACATGCACGCACACATGCACGCACCACAAAATCCAACCAATAGGGTATCATCCAGTTAACAAAAAGTTCTGAATTTGCAGTCCATGTTGCATTGCGGATCTCTATAACTATCAGCATGTATAAATTAAGTATCTACAGACTGTACAAAGAGTACAGACTAGAATAAATATTCATTACTCATGCTTTGAATGAACTCATATGGGGTGAAGAATGCCTTAAAATGTGCAGTATAAATGTCTGATTACATCGAGTCAGGTAAGTTCTTTGATGTCTTTCAGGTTTACTGTTTGTGTGTTTTTGCCCTTCATAGCTTCATTCTCTTGTTTCTCTGACCAATTTGGATTTCAAGCAACCATCTCCCATGGCTTGACATCTCATAACTGGGACAACCGTCGTTTATGGCTTGTGCATTATGAAACTGTAACTATTAGAAGTCATTGGATTAGATTATATTATGATGAATTTGGGGCAATGGATGCCATTATGTAAATCTATAAAGAAGCTGTGAAACCAATGGTGGTTCTACAGTGGAAGCCAGGTAGCCACAGCCTCAAACTGAGCCTTGGCCCCAGATGCCCCAAAACTATAGGTTATTCCATCACATAAATTGAAATACCACTCACTGTAAAGAAGGAAAAGACTTTACAAATCAGAATAAACTAAAAAAGGTTAGAAAAAATGCAGATAAAGGAAAAAATCAGTTTACATGTTGATAATAAAAGAAAAAAGCCGAAAAACTATATGAACATTTTTCTGTGAAGTGTAGTATTGTTTACTTGAAACCCTGGTTGTGTCACCCCTTGGAAGCTTCTGCTCCTTGCCCTTCCCTGAAGTCAGATGACCTAGCTCCACCAGTGTGTGAAAGCAGCGTGTGTTTGCGTATTTGCAACATTGTTAGAATTATGCTACTATTGTTTTTAGTTATGGAAATGTGGGTAAATGGTGACTAGTTACCTTTTGTAGGTGAATCAGTAGAAGCTGCAAAAAGATAAAATGAAAAACGATGATAAAACCAAAGACACTTTGAAGATTAGCAGCACAGTCACAAACAACTCTACTTTCAGATACTGCTAGGGTCTGCAGGCTGATCCAAAAAAAATTTGGAAACGATGACAAAGCAATATTCTATGCACAACTCTAGCTCCCAGTTGACAGTTGATTTGCTTGGCTTAATCGTACTGTCTTATTTAAGTGTTTCCTGTCAAAACTGGTAATTCTGCTTGTATTATGGGACAGGGAGATGGTTGAATGGTAACATGCTTGTGCTCAGATCAGAAAGATGTGAGTTCGATACCCACTAGCCCCATAAGCCTTTCACTCACTATGGGGCGACTGTAAAATGAGTAAAAGGACAGATGGGAACTTTGCAGGTTACCATACAGTTAAATTCGACTCATTTTAAGCTTGTTATCATCTGTTACTTCTATACCATGTAATATTACTGTGTATTTGTCAGCTTGAATTAATAAACATATATTATACGTAATGTTTTAAACGATAAAGTCAGAAGTTCTTGGTGCTGAATTTGTGATGTTATTGAAGAGCAATTGAAACTGTACTAATACAAATGCTGTATTTTCATCTATTATGCAGCATACATACAATGAAGTCTACAGCTTTCAGTGTCTCACAGAGGGATTTTGGCAACTTAAGTTGATGGATCTCATACAAAATCTTTCATGCATAGAATGTTTTTCCTGGTGCCATCATCACGGTACAACTCTTCAATATGAACAACTAGCACATGCCATACATCAAACACTATTACCTTACTAATGAATATTAATTAGACTGCTCTAATGCACTGGAATTATCCTGGAATCACGGGCATTATGACGGATTGGTGTCAAGAGACTCCATCAACAGACAAAACTTTCTAGTCTTTTGCTTGATGACGGATGGCTAAACAGTCCCTGGTCAGTGGCTGTGATGCTGGCTGTCTGGCATGTTCATATTGATTAATGAAGACCCAGTAGTAGCAGTCTGAAGGCAATTTATCTGACGCAGTTCAAATCATGTAATTGAAAAATCATGCATTGAAACGACCTCTATTGAGCAGCAAGGCGGAGTTAGTTCATAAAGAAAGACTCAGAAATCAATGTAATCTCATAAACTCAGGTTCTAATCAAAAGTCAGCACAAAGGTTCTGCGGTTTCTTAGATTTTTTAGTAAATTTTGGCAATGACTTAAAAATTGCTGAAATAACAACATAATATCTTTCAGGTACTAAAAACACTTTGGCTAAGTGATGAAGCTGAAATTCAGAACCTGATGCATAAAGTCGCAATTTAATTGTTAATCCAGAAGATTGTTATGGCAATGATTGCGATTTGCGATTGTTTTACTGTCAGTCGACAAGAATACATGATTGCTAAGATCAAAAAGTTACATTTACATTAATTAATTCAAAGAAAGGATATAGAATCGATAAATGATGGAAATGTGGTAGTTTGATCAATTAAAGAATTAAAATTTTAACTATTTATGAAATTGCAGTTCACACTAAGTACACATTGAAATTTTGATATATTTATTAAAGAGCCAGTTTTGAACTTTTTTCTAAGCCAGAATAAAAAACCAGCAGGCAAAGTAAAGGCCAACTCTTGGAAACATGGCTGCAGATTCACCAGACATAAGGCCAAAAACATTCCATAAACATGAAAAAAATAAGTCTCCTAGAAGACCAAGAAATAAATTCACTCTATATAAGACCAGAATACAGTGTGGACCCACGTAATGCAAAGTCAGAGGACTGTGATCTCCTCAGACAGTCTAACTCACCTACATCTGGACATCCTATCCGCTCTTTAGACCATCATGACCTTCTAGTACCTAGTTCTCGGACTGCCATAGCACAGCATCGTGACTCTGCCTCTGTGGAATGACCTTCCTGCTATAACTCATGCTGAGATAAGAATCTGGGGCACTACTGTTTCTGCCCGTTCTCTTAAGACTTTTCAATTTTAGTGCCTCTGATTACGCTGCATTGCGAAAGGCACTTTATAAGTCCATAAATAGAATAGAATACAATGTCTTATGATACAGTGTGTAAACCAGGCTGTGCAAAAAAGGTGATAATGCTGAAAGTGCACATATTTAGTGCAGACTGCAATTCTAGTGTGGCACATTAACCAGTACAGCATGCTAAGTGAATAGCTTTAGGGGACATAACACCAATTTGTGTTAAACAGAATGGCCTGTAAACTGGTAAATGAGTCCACACTGTATAAATGTAATGTAATGTAAATCTTCGAAAATTTCTCAAATCAAGTCTGCAATAGCCAGGCTGCTCTGTTCATTCTGATGCCAGGTCAAAGCTCAGGGAGGTCCAATCAAGGCAATGCATGGAGCTGACACCAGATTATCTCAGGACACACTGCATGGATATGACATCATAAGGCCCTGGACTTTGGCTGAGATTGCGTGAGAAAGGAGACCTACATATGTGTAGATCAAAGACGTGGTTTGGAGATTATGCAACTGCTGGCCCCAAGTGTTGGAACAGTCTTCCTCGTTCAATTCGCTTCACAGACTTAAACTTAAACTTAAGATTTATCTGTTCACTAAGGCCTCTGTCGACTAGCGGGTTTTGTTGTGTTGGCACCTTGTAATGGCACGGCTCTGTTTCTGTGCCTTAGATTATTACTGTCGATTATTATTATTATTATTATTATTATTATTATTATTATTATTATTATTATTATGTTAATTAGAAAGCTAACGGTGACATACGTTCATCACCACTGAGAGCATCCTCGCTGCCACTTCTTTCTTTGCTCTTGATGAATGGTAACTTCTTGCTAAAGGAATTTCTTTTTTTCCTTTCTGCTGTTGAGGTCTATAAAAAAATTAAAAATATTCCTGCACATATGATACGAGTTAATAATCCATATCATTAATAACCAAACTTTAAGATAATATAATTATCTGTACTTAATGCACACTTCAGCAGTTCTGAGGCTCTAAGCCATCACAAGGCAAGAAAATCATGCCCAGATAATATTATCTAATTTTGCATACATAATTTAAAAAAAGTTTTTTTAAGAGGTATAATGCTGGCCATATGACCTGGAATCCACCTGGGATCCACCTAGTGCCTAGGGTGTCACATTACTAAGTTTCTTGCTAACTTAAAGACTGCCTTATTTAGCCATGGTTGGACTGGGAGCGCTTCTGAGTAGATTACCTTGAAGGGAGCTATGTAAAACTCTTAATAACAAAATAACAATAATATAATTCACCAGTTGGCATCTGCATCTGCATTTTGGCTAAGGTTTGTTGTCCCTGTAGAAATCAGTGTGGGAAAGAAGGCCGTACTGGCACCAGGCAGTGGCATGCTGTGTACAAGGAAAGTGGCTCATTACAACAATATGGCATACCAAAGTAATGAATTGCATTCTATTGTATTTGGACATTTGTAAAGCGCCTCTCACAATATAAACTATTCAGAGGCGCTCTCAGCGCACGAGCCCCGGGGAAATATAAACATCTTCAGGCAGCAGACGGAAGTGGAAGAGACCCCTGCCAGAACCTTGGAATGGATCGAGAAGGGGAGGCCATTTCAAAGGGAAGGGACCATATTCTTGTGCAGGGCCTTTTATCTTTCTTCTCCAAGCGATGCTTAGCAACATATATTTGTCAGTGGTGAAATATACACAAAGTGACAGCTGTAATAACAGCTCAATAATTAACATTAATAAGAAACAATAAAGTAAACTTCAGATGCTAGTGAATTTACTTACCTGACGATTATCTGCTCCCTTGCCCTGAAACTTGACATTTTTTAGACGTGCCCTTTCCTTCCGTTCAACCCTTTCAAGAAATAAGCAAACCTTACAAAATTTAAATTCAATATTTTAAATAACATTAAAATCATCATCATTATCATCACTCAGTTTATTCAATTTTTTTCCTTCTATACCTGTCAATTTCAACACTTCCATACTAGCCCTCTCTCCTGCCGTGTTTTATTCAAGTGAAACCCCACTGTATCAAGTCATCCTACCCTTGTTCTGCCCCTGCACCATCCCATGACTACCATCACCAACAGTTTTCATCACAGAAACACCGTGCTTTTCCTCCACTTGATTCCTCTGGATTCTGACCTGGCACCAAAACTGACTTCATTTTGATATAGCACTGGTGAATAGTACGGTCTACCTGACTTCCCTTTGTGTGGTGTTGAGAAATTTTGGGGATTTTCATTACATTACACACATAACATTCTTCTTCACGATTTATTCCTTTCAGTTTTTTGGGTTTAAAATAGTTAACAATTCCTCAAAACAGTCTGTTAGGCTTGCAACAGGTTATTCTTAGTACCACTGGAA
Organism: Aporrectodea caliginosa; assembly: GCA_020284085.1. Taxonomy (NCBI): domain Eukaryota; kingdom Metazoa; phylum Annelida; class Clitellata; order Crassiclitellata; family Lumbricidae; genus Aporrectodea; species Aporrectodea caliginosa. The sequence goes on along the minus strand of JACEVL010000507.1, from coordinate 3,694,670 downwards.
TTATCTCTAGCTCTCTGCATACTAGAATCTAATCTCAAAATACATGCTCATTAATTCTAACTAAAAGTATAACAGTCAAAACTACTGTATGAAACCAAAACCAGATTGGATGAGACAACAGACCAACCAGAGGAGTTTGGCTATTGCGGACTTCATTTGATATAGTGCCAGTGAATAAGCTGGTCTCCCTGACGTGGCCTTTGTGGGCGCTGAGAAATTTTTGAAGATTTACATTACATTACATTTACCTTGATAAGATAGATACGATGAATTCATACCTCCTTTTGCTTGGTATAATGCCGAAACCATCTGCGCTGCTGTCTACCATCAGAGAGCGTGCCTGCCACCATTCGTCATCGCTGGCATTCGTCACGTGTAGGATGTCACCATATTTGAAGCTTAATCCTCTTCCTGGAAGCCCACTGTCCTTCGTTGGATCATAGTCAAAAAGGGCTCTACAGCAACAAAGAAATGCATCACAGAAATTGCTACAGGAATTTCTTATAAAAGGTCAGGGGTAATTCAAGAGAAAGAGTTAGAAAAAACTAGACAAGAAACTTGGCCAACGTAAACTGCAGAGAAAGAGTGACAGAAGTTCTGTAAATGATCCACAATGAAACAACATCAAATACTTCTGTGACAGAAATTATTGACCAACATCACACAAGATAAATAGTTGACAGATATGTAGAACTGTAATTGTAACTGTAATTGTGACAATTTCTATAGCATTGTCAGAAGCAAGCTACTTCTAGGATGTTTTATACACACTGTCAACTGTCAGTGCAACTGCACGGAGCTACATAGCAAGTACATTTTAAACTGTTTTTAAAAACGTAAAGGCTTTTGGCTTTCTGAATAGAAATGTCCACAGTAATTCCACAAGGATATATTGACACAGTCTGCACTGGAGTTGTTGACAGAAATTCAGAGGAAAAGTTGGAAGAAGAGGCATGAGAGAAAAGGTAAAAAACTGAAGCAGTGTTATTTTCTTTGTAGGGTCATAATACAAGAAACTGCAAAGGCAAGTTATAGGCACTGAACAGTAAGTTTAATAGTCAACAGAAACGCTTAACAGCAAATGTCCACAGTAAGAGGTGAGCATTGAAATCCAAAACAACGAACTTAACAGGAATGGCTCATGCAAGTTACTGCCAGAATCTGTTGCACCATGCTAAATGAGCAAAAGACCCTAACAGACAGATCTGCTGTGGAATGTTATTACATACCTGACATAAACTGTTCTTTTTTCAATGGTCTTCAGTCCACCACCGCTGGCACTCAGCATACGCTCTCGTAGTTCATGAATCTTGGCTTCAAATCGGTTGTAATCTGACACTACAGGCAAATTAATTTCTTGAATTCCATTTGAGGCATTAGTAATAATAATCTTTCTTTAATAATAATCTTTTCTTTAATTAAGCGCACAAACGCAAATGTTATGCAATTTCAATTTAGTTAACTACTCAGAACAGACAGCCTGCAATACACGGCGCTAATAGCAGCCTACAAAGAGGCAAAAAGTTTAATGCAGATTTACATTTATTGGTCAACCCTATGAATGGTTTGCAGGGTCAATTGATCAAACAAATAAGCCTTTTTATCAGTAGTTAAGAGTAGAAGCAGACCCGACAGAGCATACAGTATACAGTCGTATGTTGGGGAATGGTGAAAATATGACAATATTCCTATATTGTCTCCCGTTGTCCTAGATACATGTCTTTAATAATGGGCACTAAATCTTCAACATTGTTTTGCTACTTAATGTAATAGTCTAGTTCTTAAAGACATTTAACATTGATAGGCTAGCACAGAAAGTGCCTCTAATTAGTCTTGCTCTTTGACTGGCACTATATAACTATGTAAATGAACAGTTAGGCTGTGTCAGCATGAACATTTTGAATAAAACAAATATTGATTGATTGACATTTATAAAGCATCAGTTCAAAAAAACTCAACAGTGGTGCTCAAACTCATCAGCTGAAGAGCACTGCAATCATTCATCAAGAATCTTGTAAATACCTTCTGGTTTGTACTGTACAATCATTTCCACCGTGTCTGAGCTTCCTTTGAGAGCAGCCGCTGCCTGATCATGTGTAGCATTTCGCAGGTCAATGTGATTCACCTAAAAACGTTAGAAAAGCGTAAGTCCTTGTACACTTCGTGGTCTACATACTCAGCACTGGTTCACACCATTGATAAGACAGCTGAAAAATCAGCCGTAGTGTTGTTGACCTTCTAGCTATTGACTGGATCACAGCTTGGTTTTGGTGCCCAATTGGTTGATGCCTTCTGCATTATACACCAACCTTACAGATGTTGCTGATTAATAATTAATACGAAGAAGCAGACTAAGCAGACTATTGTCACCAAGCTATTTATTAGGTACCACATTATGTACTGGTGTGAGGAAAAGCACCAAATTAATTAACCTCATGATATGGCAGAAGAAACGACTAACAAAATAGCTCAACAGTTATATTAGCAGTCAAAATGTCTTAGTATACTTTTTCCATCTACAGTTCTAAGGACAAATAGCTTCCCAAGGTAGCTCAAGTATCTGTCTTCAAAAGAAAGAACCCATGCTGTAGATTTTTCATATTATTCACTACCAACCCAAACCACAGCATCTAATACAATGCACACATTTGCAAAGCATCTGTAACAGTTATGAGACACTTAGAACTGCATCACGCATGCAAAATCATGTTATTTTCAGTCTTCCTATGCAACCCTATTGTTCAGCATCCTCATTCTTATCCATAGACCTGACTCAGTTTAACCTGGCCTTAAAACGGAACATAACCATAAGAACCTTTTGCAATTCATTCCACTTTGGAAAACAAAACAAAACAGATCAATTAATTATTGCATACCTGAAACAACAAGTCATAAAGCAAAACAAAAGTTGGAAAGGAAAATTTAAAACATTGGAATGAAAATTTGGCTGCAAATTGGAAATTATTCGATAATGCCACAGGAAACTGAGAAAGCAGATGGGAAATCAAAAGGAGAGAATATAATGGGAAAACAAAAGGGAGCATGTCACAGAGAAGATATCTAAATCTGATGAGAAAATTGAGAAATACAAAGTGAAATAAATTCCAATGAAACATACTGAAAGGAGCTGATCTCCCCGTTTTAGTTCACCACTAATGTCTGCTGGTCCTCCAGCGAGTATGAATGAGACGAAAATTCCATCACCGTCTTCTCCACCGACAATGTTGAAGCCAAGTCCAGATGAACTCTTTCGTAGAATGATCTTTCTTGGCTCTCTGGACAACGTACACACATACAGCAAAACAATTAACAGCTGCTCCGTGAGTAGCAGCTAACTCATAACGCAATGGCACTGCCGTATCTTGAGTTAGAATCATATGGTGACAGACAATACTGATAGTTCGCTATCAAGTCAAGTATAACCTGAGTGATTGCAAACCGGATTGCTGCTGGAAATAGAAGCTTTCACTGCCTACTTTGCCTCGAGAAGGCTTTGCCTAAAGCCACCTTCCCTAGTCACACACAATAGTTAGAGTCCAAAATAGAAATCATTTATGACCTGATCAAGAATATTTTGGACGTAGCTCTTTGGATTGCGGCTATCACATTGACAAATTTGGACTGCCTGAACGTTTGCCGGACTAACCCTGGCATTTGGGCGTTAACGGAAACACTGCTTGAACTATCCCCTCAACCATGAACTATTCCGGAAAACCTGACATGAGCAACTGACCTTGCTAGGATCTATGCATAGCTGTTCATTGCTCTCAATGTTCTTACTCTCAATGTTCTTCCTCTGCAACCTGTTTCAGAAGTATGAACCCTATTTCCCATGAACCCTTAAAAGTTTATGAATTTAACCGAAATGAATTGAGCTCCCAAAGAGCTAAATTAGCCGAGACAATTGATGAGGTACCTTGGAAAGTGTTCTTCGACTGCGACACGTGGTGGGCAGATGACAGCAGGCACCTCTGCATAGGTCGAGCAGGCAGCATTGTATGCCTGTTGCTGCTGATGCTGCTGGTGCTGCTGCTGCTGCTGTTGGGATGACTGCTGCTGTTGCTGCTGCTGCGACATGAAAAGACTGCGCTGCATGTAGTCGCTGTCTTGAAGGGCAAGATCGAAAGAAGCCTCTCGGAGTTCTACTGCAGTGAACCAAAGAATCAGTGAATGAACAAATGAATGAATCAGTAAATGAATGAATGAATGAATGAATCAGTGAATGAATGAACGAATTAATAAATCAGTGAATGAATGAATGAATGACTGAGTCAATCCCAAATAAATGAATCAATCAATCAATCAACAAATGATTCAATGAATAAATGAATGAATGAATCAATCAATCAATGAGTGGTGTGCGAGTGAATTGTAACTGAAACTGAACATCTATATAGCGTCCCTTCAAGATATCTCCTCAGAGGCGCTCTCTGTGCTAGCCTATGTGATGTTAGATATCATTACAAATGAACATATAACATCAGTTAGCAAAACAATGCACAGTAAGCTGAAAGAGTCACCAGTGGCGGCCCACACACACACACGTGGAACCAACCAACGGATTCCCATCGACAGTTAACAGATGTTCAGAGTGCAAGCTTCTTTTAAACAAAGTGCATTACACTTTGAACTTAGCAATAGGTTGAGAAGCCTAAATGATATTGTCTGGTCTACTGATTGTCTACCTAGTGGAATCCTCTCCTCTAGCGGTTGCTGGTTTTGCCACTGCAGAATTAGTGAAATAATGAATACAGAAACAACGAAATGAACAGAGTTTCAAAATTTATTTATCTGAACTGTACATCAACTAATATCACTGACATTTTGACCAGGTCTAAGACTTTTTTTATACAGCAAACAAAAATATTCTGTTTCAAGGATGACCAGAAAGATATGAGAAACTGTCTCACCCAAAGGTGGAGCTCGTTGTCGTGGTGATCTGGAGCCGAGGAGAGGTTTGGCAACAAGCAGATAGACATAGTCCTGAGTATTTTTGAGTGAATTTGCCGCCTCATCATGTGACACATTCTCCAGACTAATGTTGTTCACCTGCAAAACCTCTGCCAGTCAATAACTTGCTAAAATGGTCACTATGCCACTATTCAAGTAATAACAATAATAATAATAATAATAATAATAATAATAATAATAATAATAATAATAATAATATTATCAAGGAAAAAGAGCAATGCCCTCATAACGACCTATCCTAGTCACACATTTCACTGCAGTACTCTGAACTGCTTAGATAATATAGTTAAAAATACAAGCAGTCCCATAACCGGATAAACAAGTTTATTAATTCAAACTGACAAGTGTGCAGTAAGATTACAGTATATAATAGTAACAGATTATAAAAAAGTTTAACAGGAGTCGAATTTAACTGTATAACAGCCTGCAAGGTGCCCATCTGCCCTACTGCTCATTTTAGTTGCCTCTAGGGAGTGGAAGGCAGAGTCAACCTTATGGGCTAGCAGGTATCGAAGTTGCGTCCTGCTGACCTCCATGACAGTGTATTACCATTAAACCATCTCCCTGCCATCATCATCAGCCTTGGGTCTTGCAGCATCTTCCTACTGGCCAAACTTGTAACCTGAAACTGTATCTCTCACAAGTAGTACTTTTTCACAGAAGAATTTCAGTACTGCATGATATTAGTGCATCACTGATTACAGCTAATTAACATTCACACAGACAGAAAAGACCCAAGGCTGGAAAGCGGTTAACCAACCAAATCTCTTCCATTGTTGACCCTGTTAAGACCTTCTGATACAATGTGTTTTACAGATACTTCAACACGCACACCATAGCAATCTAGTCAGACTATAACCGGTGATCCCATCCTAAACAAAAAATAAACAGAGTGCTCTGGCTTCAGGCATCATGTCAATCTATACATTTTATTGATACGGCGTTCCGGTCTTCAAAAAAGAACCGGAACGACTTTCCGGTGCATTCCGGTACCAACCGGTCCCTGACTATAACTTTTCTGATGAGTTGTGGGGCTTCAAAATGAATTACGAGTTTTATATGTGCACCAGAAAGAACATCCATCCCCATTCCCCACCCGCGAGATGAAAGGCTGAAGATTCTCCACAGTCTGCTGTTATTTCATGCAATACAAAGATGAAACAACAGATACATGTAAGAAAGTCAAAAGGGTAATAATAATATCATATCTAGGCACACCTACCGCCAGCAGCCTGTCATCAACAGCCAGTCTTCCATCTAGATAAGCAGCACCGCCTTCAATAATCTTGGTGATGAAAATGCCGCTGTCTCCGGGGATATGCTGGTTGTCAACGCCGCCAGCAATGCTGAAGCCCAGCCCTACATAGCATCAGAACAAACAGTAATCAAATGACAGTGAATTGGATTAGACTGCCAGGCTTAAAGATATGAAGGGTCAAGGGAAGGGTTCAACCTCTGAGGTCAAGAGTTGAAGCCAAGTCTATGGTAAAGCCTGGAATTCATAGGCTTCCAAGATTATAATTATGTATGTATGTATGTATGTATGTATGAGCACTTGTTATAAGCGCCCCTTCAAGATTTCTACTCCTAGGCGCTCCCGACTACAGCACGGACACTGAATCGGAGTTTCACGCCGAGCGCATGAGCAATTGCGAGAATAAGGACTTGCCCAGGTTCCCTACAATGGCGAACATACCCCTGACACCCAGTGGCGGCGCCAGACTTTTTTGTAACTAGAGCATAACCGAGTCAATCATACAAGTAACCAGTGCAGGAGCGGCTTATGCCCCAAGTAAATTCTCGGCAGTGCAAAAATTCTGGCAGGGCAACGACCAGGGCAAAGGTTTTTTTACCAGGGCGTTTGCCCTGGCTTGCCCTGGTGTAGTGCCGCCACTGCCTACACCACTGCGCCCCATAATTATGTAATGTTTAAACCTCAAGAGGGAGGTTTTAAAACTCGGAAAGGATGAGGGTTAAAGTTCAAAAGGGAGCTGACCTAATAACTTCTATGGCACTATTATCATAAGTCACAGAGTTTCATTCAATGGCCAAAGAGCATCAATCAATGGTAAACCTTTTGAAGTCAGCTATCCATGAATAACACCAGTGTGTTTATTTAAGAATGAGAAAAGGTCAGATCAATTTGAGTCTATAGGGCACAGGATCAACTTATCCACATAAATCACCAGTAAGTAAATTGGTTCCACCAGCGACATTTAAGGCAAACACAGCATCAGACATCATCATCATCATCATCATCATCATCATCATCATCATCATCATCATCATCATCATCATCATCATCATCATCATCATCATCATCATCATCATCATCATCATCTGCACCACCACCACCACCACCACCACCACCACCACCACCACCACCACCACCACCACCACCACCACCACCACCACCACCACCACCACCACCACCACCACCACCACCACCACCACCACCACCACCACCACCACCACCACCACCACCACCACCACCACCACCACCACCACCACCACCACCACCACCACCACCACCACCACCACCACCACCACCACCACCACCACCGCCTTCATCATCATCATCATCATCATCATCATCATCATCATCATCATCATCATCATCATCATCTAATCAATCACCTTTGCTCCCCTTCATGAGTTCCACTTCAATGATGTTCTCCATTGTCGAAATCAATCTCCTTACAACCTATAACCACAAAACCCATACATTCAATTGATGCATAACGGTTTTATTTGCATTTATGGCAGAAATGGTCCCTTACAATGAAAACAGTAATTGTCAAAATGAAAAGAAAAAGACCAAAATTAATAACAGTAACAAAAATAGGAATAATTAGGACAAATAAAAGAACATACAGATGCTAAAATCTCTTCTATCTTGTGATTGTCAGTGCCTTGTGCGGAACTTCTAACAGATGAAGAAGCTACGAATGTAACAGAAGGAACTCAAACAGAATTCCTCCTGACCATCTCATTTAGAGGCAGCTGTAGAGGCTTAACCGTTTGACAACACTTCACTGTATTTATTTCAGTCTCGAGATCCACCACCTGGGATCAACATACTTCCCAGTGACAGCACACATGTGGTCAGTGGGATGATAAAGCAGTGAGGAAGAAGGCTGAGGCTGTCAGAAAATTGAAGTCGCTTTGCACATCGTCAGTGGGAAGCTAAAGCATGAGGAAGAAGGCCGAGGCCAAAAACTATGTCGCTTGCACTTCATACCCATGGCTGCTGCTCTTCTTCTTCTCTTCTTCTTGTCCTCCTCTTCTTCTTCTTCTTCTTCTTCTTCTTCTTAGAAACACTTGCAATGCTCTAAAACCCTGGAGACATCACGACGGTCCCTTGGATAAATGTATTGATTCACATTCATTGTCTATATATACTTAAATATACTTCTGGAACAATCTTCTACAAGAACAATGTACTGCTCTGCTTAACATAAAGTTTCAGCTTACCCTACAGTGCAGCATCTTACTCAGTTACAGAAGCGAGTGCTAATGACAATTTCTTATAAGAAACCATATAAAAGTCGAGTTGTGAACACACTGCTCAGATGCCTTCTTAGCAGATGATCAAACCCTTCAATATTTAAGAATGTATTCTTATATTCAGATGAATGAAATGAAACAAGCTTAGGCAGATGTAAATTATATAATACCAACATTAGTCAAATCTTCTGATTCACAATTTTAGCAGAACAAAGCCAGATTCAAACTCCAGACTACTCAAAGAAGGGTCACAACATGACACACTGAGGTCTGAGATAACCACAAAACACATACATTCAATTGATGCATAACGGTTTTATTAAGGAGACAGCCAGAACAATAAATTAGGAACTTACCTGTGCAAAATTACCTGTAAAGAAATGAAAATGTTGCCAAACTCACCAAATGAACAACGTTTCCAGCTCTTTTGAGAGCATCGACCGCCTGGCCATGGGTTACGTTGACAGTTGAAATCCCATTCACAGAAATGATTATGTCATTCACCCTGAACAGTTAAAAATAATAATAATACTAACATTCGTTTATTACCTAATTCAAACTGACAAGTGTGCAGCAAGATTATAGTAGTAAAATTAAATAAACTAAATTCCAAATAGCATCAATGCTAAAGTTTATTTATCTAAACATTCAAATTAATGTCAATTATACCCTTATGAAATGCAATACAAATCCTCAAAATTTCTCAGCGCCACACAAAAGCCGTGTCAGAGAGACCAGCTTATTCACTGGTGCTAATTCAAATCAAGTCTGCAATAGCCAGGCTGCTCTGTACATTCTGGTGCCAGGTCAGAATCTGGGGAGTTCATCATATCCACATTACCTTTCGTATGTGTTCAGGTATCTATTTAAATGATTCTGTGAAGTTCTTCATGAAGTAGTGCGCTATATAAATGCTCATCAAGTGCTAAGATTAAAAACCTAATAAACATGAATAAACATCAGCATGAACATTTACTATTAATCTCATTGAAATTAGTATTTAAATTTGAAATAAAATTCATAAATGTTCATATGATAGACAATCTTCTGTAACTTCTCATCTGTGCAACATTGGACTGCATCCAAACAAAAGGACATTTTTTGTCACCAGATTCTGAGCTCAAGCAAGACATTCTCCAGTTTTAAACATGCAATACAGATATGCTATACAAAACCTTAATGTAATACCAGTTAAAACATCACCAACAATCAACAATCAAACAGATCATTTAAAATACACCTGTAGCAGAAGTTTTAAAACTGTTAGGGATTGTTATCAAATACCAGAGTGCATCATACCTAAGGGTTCCATCGAGTGCAGCAGCTCCCCCTTCTATAATCTTTGTGATGTAGATGCTTGAGTCATCCCCAATGTGTGGGTTGTCAGTTCCACCAGCAATACTCAACCCTAAACCAGTCACACCCTAAAGAACCCAAGTTAACATCTTAGTCATTTATGCCAATATCACAAATAAGGGTAAGATTAACTGTGATCAGACTAGTACTCACATAGTTACCATAACTATGTTGACATTTTATGACAATTCTGGGCACTAATGCACTGATCAGAGCAAGAGAGTTCACTTAGTTGACATTACCTGCCTTTGCACCTACTTTAGAGTTTGACAGTTTCATAAATAAATGCAAAATTCCAAAATGTCTCAATGCCACACAAAATTCACACCAGAGAGATCAACTTATGCACTGAAAATATATTAAATGAAGTCCTGCAACAGACGTGTGGTGCAGATGGTTAAGGCACTTATCTAAAGACGTCTAAAAAGCTGCAACCTAATAAAAGCTGCAACCTAATAAAAGGACCGCAGTTGTGGAACTCTATTGATTCTTGCATACGGGAACTACACTCTTTGATTGCATTCAAGTGTGTATATAAGACTTCTCTGATTGACCAGTACTAATTCAGCAACTTAGAACTTGGAGTGTGATGCTGTCGATAATTATCGTTGGACTATGAATACTGTTACTAACTGTATGGCTGCCTTAGCCTGTTAACTTATACATTTTGTTGATGTATTTCTGTGACCGGTAACCAATGGGGAAGACTAGATAAGCTGTCACAGCTTCATCTCCCCATGAATCATTTGCAACTTGACTTGCATACTCACATTACGTTGGCTCACATATTGTTAATCTATAACACGCTGTTAGTTAATTTAGTTGTTTAATCTGATTGCTGTTTATGTACTTGTAATTTTGAATGCAAAATGGTTCAATAAACTCAAACTCAAACAAACTCAAACCTTCAAAATGGTTGCTTGGATCCAGAATCAAGAGAATTTTGCATAAAATTCCCATTTAGCTATGGATCAAATTGCCCCATAAAAAGCAACCTGACAGTCAATCGATAAACACAGCTACTAAAAGTTTTACACCTTCCTGCACAAAGATGACCAATCAATCAGGCAATGGCCACAGGGCAGCCATGGGTAGAAAGCATTAGCAACTTCATTTTATTAACCTTGACATAGGACAGTTCTATCTGTGGCTAACTGATTTCACACCAGATGTAAACCTTAAGAACTCACTGTCACAGAGTTCACTAGTAAGTACCCTAGCAGTGCCAGAAATTTTTCTGTCTGTATTTTTTAGTCTAGCACACCAACTCTGCAGCCAATCATCATTTATTAATAGCATCTACTTAAAGTCTGTATTCAAGACTGACAAGCTATGTGAAGTAGAAAATCTCCTACCCTTTCAAGAGTAACTTCCTCGTAACACCAGTCTCGTTCTCCATTAATCTAGAATAACAGCCATTCAATGTTTATTAAATTACTGGCACGAGAAAATTGTGCACATAAATATGCACAAATTTCATTTAATTTCAAGCAATTTTATTTTTTAATTTAATTCTTCTGAAAAGGTAGCTAGTGCTCGTTTCTTACACATAATATAGATTGCTCAAATGAAGCTTTAACACCTTAATGACAAGCTGCATTGGTTTCCCAGTCGCTTTTAGTACACTCTCGTCGTTAAAGGGTTAAGGCAAATAAGAAGAGAAGTTTTTCAGAGGTTTTTCTAAAAGGCATGCACAGGCTTTGCAAGATCCACAACTCAAATTAAACAATGCTGTCCGTGAAAGTTGAATTTATGATTTGAAGTCCAGTCTCAAAGTACTATCACATGAGCCAATATTTTCTGCATGGCTGATACCTAGAAGAAAATATCTGCACAAGCAAACAACAAACCAGAGTAAAATGCTCTAAAAACCAATAAAAATATCCTTGAGAGACTCTTGTGACGGGATGAATTCATCATTTCTGATGAAACCCTTCAAAAAGTTTGCAGAATTAAGTCCACAGTAAGCTCTGTGCAACCTTAAAGTTCGATACATCAAGTCTAGGTCAAGACTTTTTCACTGCTATAGCTGTTATAATTTTACCCATATGCAGCATTCATTTATAACACTTGCAAAGCAACCTAGCAAAGTAACTATCCATTGGTTGGTTCCACGTGCGTGCGTGGGCCTGCCACTGGTGACTCTTCTAGCTTACTGTGCATTGTTTTGATAACTGATGCAATGTTTTCATTCATAATGAAACTTAACATCATATAGGCTAGTGCAGACAGTGTCTCTGAGTAGGTCTCGTGAAGAGGCGCTATATAAATTCTCAGAATGAATGAATGAATGAATGAACTAGAAGTTACCGATTCTTGACTTCTCATTGAGCTCTGTGACTGCAAAGTCTGCAAAGACAAAGATACATCATATAACTACATAATGCTAAATCGTCTCCACGAGTATCTAAAAACATCACAATTATACTACAGTCAACACTGTCTTTGTTAACTGATCAGCAGTGGTGTAGTGGGGGGAATGGGGGAACGCCGTTCCCCACTTTTTTTCTCACACTATGCAAAATTCTTGCAAGATGGCACTTTTTGCTTACTTCAATATACAGGCGTTCCCCCACTTCATTTTTTAGGACTACACTACTGCTGATCAGTATAATCTTCATCATTACTGTCATCTTGGTTGCAATCTTTAATTAAACATCATTATGACCAATGACACTTTTGTCCGGCATTACCATTTTACCACAGGTTGTTTCACAACACTTAAGAAAAACTGCTTGATTGGCAGATCACTATGCCCTATGTCAATGATCCTGCAAGCCAAGAACAGCACCTTTTACGGTTTTACCGGCAGTCAGTGAACTAAAACCACAACTTTAAAACCACATAACTGTTGCAAAAACAAGAAAGCATGGGATATACAACTGGCAGAATTGCTGCTCATATGAAACAATATGACAAGTACTTAGCATCAAAGAACGGTCACAATATTTCATTTCCAGCACTAAAGAATTTCCGCCTCTGCTTTAGCGTCATGCTGTCCTCCTCGTAACAGTGGACAGAGAAACGTTTTTCTGTATTCTTAACGCGTTCATCGCCAAACAAGATTACCTAATTCAATAACTCTGGGTGCGTTGTCGTCCTAAGACTCGGCTCCTCAAGCGCTCAAGTCGAAACGCTATCAAACATAAATTATCATCACCGATCGACTGTTCTCAACTCAATCAACAAGTGCTGAGAGCATAAGTTCCACTTGGGTAAATACATAAAACAGCGGACCACACTGCACGACAAAAGACACACAGGGACTCTGCACCCCGCTGGCTCAGAAGGAATGTGCTCTGCCCTGCTGGGTGAAAGGAAATAAGAAGGAACAAGAACGACTGGTTGCATTTCCTGAACCTCTGTTTGTATCTTGCCAGCGGTTGAAAATCAGTTGATCATGGTCTTGTGCTGGCAGGTTGGGAGCACTTATGGAAGGGATGGCAAACCTATGGCATGCATGCTCAAATCGGCACGTGCTGAAATTTTTGGGCACATGGAATTTATCCCTCAAAATTTCAAACTTAGAAATACAAAATCACTGTAGGAATCCATTCTTTTATGAAGGACTTTATTGTAACACCATTCTAAAACCATCATTGAAATAATGTTTTTTAATTAATTTTTTATGCTTTGTCAATTACATGAGAAAAGCAATAATATACCGTAAAATTCCGAGGGGCAAGCGACAGTATTTTTAAAAATGCTTTAGAGGCATTTTGGCGCGCACCTTAAAAAGGTTCACCATTCCTGACCTGTGGGGAGGCTACTTCAGGAGGCACTATACAAATACAAATGTTAATTCAAATGCCGGTGAATAAGCTGGTCTCCATGGCATGGCTCTTGTGTAGTGCTGACAAATTTCAAAGATTGACATTTACATCCATGGTTATAATTATCCTATGCATGATTGGAAAGTCTCTGATCGACCTTAAGAACATTCCAAGAGGATGAAAACAAGACGGCAATGAAGAAATCAATATAATTCTTATGTGATGCTGATGACAATGATTATAGCATTAAAATATCAAGATTTTGAACTGAAGCAGCCTCACTGCCCATACAAACATGGCATCTGTTCCTTCACCATGCCACTGGGCAAATGGAAAATCTTGATGACTCATTGCTCACTGCTCAGTTTGCAGGCAATCGTCAAATCACAATATATACCTCGGCTCCATTTTGCCATATGTTGCAGTAAACAGGTTGCCATGGCTATGCAATCATTCCTTGTTACTCACTGTCACAAAGCCATGGTAGCAGCTTTGACACCTAAAACTGGACAGTTAGTAGAATAAGCGCGGTTATTCAGCCAGAATTCTGATATCTGTCATCATCATCATGTCAAGGATTTGAAGCTTGATCAACGCAGAATCTACAACTTGGATTCCATTGTAGAGGCATCCAGCTCATATAAGTAATGTAGATCTCACAGGTAAGTACTGTCCTAAAAAGCCAACACACACAGTAACAATGACTGTTCATATAAGGGAGTTACTGTATTTTGGTATTTCCAGGGCAGAGTACATGTAAGTACTTTAAGCATAAGCAAGAGAAATCTCACAACTTCGTATATACAAGTAAGTACATGTGAGTGCCTTAAGTACATGTAAGTACAAATCTCACAAAACTCCAACTTCCTCCAAAAGGGTCTTGAAAGTATATACAAGTAAGTACATGTGAGACTTGTGATTGCCTTAAGTACATGTAAGTATCTCACAAAACTCCGTCATCTAAAAAGGGTAAAAAATCGCCTTTAATGGCCTGCAAGAAAATCTCTGCTACTAAACTGCACCTCCTTCTGATATAGCGCATCACATGATATTATAATAAGACGTTCAGCTAATTTTGCAACTAATTATGGATATTTATTGTCTCATTTTCCATACTGCAACTTTCATTAATTACCTGATTTCATTATTGTTATTAGAGGAAGATTTATGAAGCCAATGACGGATCTTTCGGTGTCAAAATGGCTGAGACACCCAATCTAATTTAATCTTGTCTACGGTGTCATTCCGTGGTTGCCAAGACAGCGGATGCAGGGTGCATCATGAAGAAGCGAGAAAAAGACGAGTGCAGAAGCAGGACAATTGATTGTGGTTGTGGCCACATGCGATGCGGCGATCTGTGGATCTGGGCTGCTTTGCTTGGCAGGAATTGTTGAACCGAACGAGAGAAAATGACATCATGTGATGGATAAAGCAAGGCTAAAAATACCAGAGATGCCAGTTGACAAACCTGTTCTATCCTGTGACTTCTATAGCACCATTGCACTGATACATCATTCACTGATCAGTGCTGCTTCAAATCATAAGACCATCCTGACTATATAGGACAGAAGTTTTGTCACCAAAAGCCGTTACATTTACACTTTATATTAAACTTAATGCTTCACTTTAACTGAATGGCTACTGAAGGCCTTATAGCATGTGGGCTCCATCTCTATTATTAAATTTAGCCACATTTACACAGTACATGTGAACTTCTCTTGTGTGCATAAGTCAGACAAGTGCATAGGTTCAAGGCAGATGCCAGGCTAAGGACCTAAGCGGCGCCGACTGTACTGTCATATGAGATAATATTTTCTGCTGATATGACGCCAAAGACAGTGGTCCACAAACCATAGTTAAAAGGCATTTTCTGAAGTCTTGACTCGAACACAATCACAGATTCAGCTCAACACATTAAAACTGGCAGAAGAGGTCAGCACCAATACCTGTGCACCATTAATTCAAGCTAACATCTTACAGCTACTAACAATGAGTGTTGGAGTATGCTACAGAAAATCAAAGATTGCTTGTGTAGCTAATTTTGCATGTACTTCGCAGACAGCTTGTGATCCAGAAAGCACCTTTCATCGATTTCATATTTGCAAAGTCATTCAATATTTCCAACAATGTTCACAGAACTAGCTAATTCATGTATGTATGTATGTATGTATGTATGAGCACTTGTTATAGCGCCCTTCAAGATTTCTACTCAGAGGCGCTCCCGACTACAGCCTACGGACACTGAATCTGAGTTTCACGCCGAAGCGCATGAGCAATTGCGAGTGAAGGACTTGCCCAGGTCCCTACGCAGTGGCTTGTGGCGGATTCGAACCCGCAACCGTCCGGCTGCAAGGCACCGAACATACCCCTACACCACCGCGCCCCACAATATTCATTCACAAGAGTTGCAAGACCAGTAAGTCTATCTTCCATGGTCAATCTCTGTGCAGTTATTGATCTGCTTCAAGTGGTCCCATAGGTAGCTCTTCTTTTCACCCAATTCCAAAATATAACAAAACAAGACAGCCCTTTGTTTTCTGTCTCTTTCTTTCCATCTCTGAGCTCCTAATTTGTGCTTAAATTTCATTATTTCGTGGTACATTAGCCAATTGGTTAGAGTGTTCAGCCTGTAACGCAGAGAGTACAGGTTTGAACTTCCTTTGAGGCAGTCACTGAGTAAGGACTAAAGACCTCGAGTAAGTCCTTAATGCACAAATGCTCAGCATCACTGATGTTCTGTCGTATGGTCGTGTCTGTACTTCTGAACTTCAGAAGGAGGGCAATATCAAATGCAACTCTATGATATTGCATACAAAATTTATCGAACCAATCAATTTCTAGCAAAAGAAAACCGTGCAAAGTTGGGCAATCGTTACTTAACTTTAGCAACGATTAGCAACTTTAATGAAAGCTAATGGCACCATATAAATTCCACAGACATACACGGTAACACACATTTATATAGCACCTTCGAGAGTTTCTGAATACAGCAGTTTTGAAAATAAAGAAAGATCAAGTAAACCCATAAGTGCTGGAGTGTTGAAAATACTTTCACAGTTCTCGATAACTACCAAAAACTGAACTACAGATGGGGGATGTAGAACCGTTCCAACATACAAAGGGCCTGAAGTAATTAATTCAATAATCTGAAATTTGCAGACATTTAGCCAACAGTTCAAAGTTCGTGAACAGCTGTAGAATTTGTATAGCTTGCCGAGAGTTCGCTTAGAAATGACTTACTACAACGAGGCGGCGCCACACATTTTTTTAAACCAGGGCATAGCCAGGGCAGTCATACAAGTAACCAGTGCAGGGGACGATTTATGACATGCAGGGCAAAAATTCTGGCGGCCTTGTGACAGGGCAACGACCAGGGCAAAGGCTTTTTACCAGGGTATTTGACCTGGCTTGCCCTGCTGTAGCGCCGCCACTGACAACAACATTTTCTACTTGTCAGCTCCATGTACACAAAAGATATGTACACAAAATCTATTTACACTGACTCTTTCTTATTTTCAACTACTAATGTTCACGATACAGTCCCACAAAAAAAACAGCACCAAATATCAGACACAACTCTCATGAACAAAATAACCCAGTCAAAGAGACTCTGCAGAAGACCGTCCAATTCGTCAGCTGCGGGACGGATTCCAATGGAAAACTTGTCTGTATCCAAAACAAGTCCAGAAAACGGTGCCAACAAATGGGTATCGGTGGAAGGATCACATCCAATCAGTTCATCGACAAATAAGCAGGTTCCAGGCCATACGATCTCCATAGAAAAGCATGTACACTTCCATCTGCATAGAGTCGGGCAGAGCTTGACGTGAATATCTCGCTTATTTCGAACCCCAGATATATCGAACTGTTGACGATGGTCCCTTGAACTTTGATACGACACAGTTTTGCTGTACGCAGCCAAAAAAAATATAACTGTCATCGATAGCTGGTTGGGTAAATAAACCAAAGCAAACACGCTCACTGCTCAGGTTTGGCGGAAGCAGAGAACGGAAAAGTCATCAAACCACACCTTGAATATGGACGTTAATAATCCGGTTTTAGCGTAACAGCGGCATCATATTCATACACCTACGGATGAGACGAGTTCTACTCTTACTCGACACAACTCATCGAATGCCGGGTCGATTACTCAGACGCAGCTCAAAGCCACTATCCCTCTCCAAAGAGGGACACTGCACCCGAGACGCCACTCTCGCCCAAGCAATTTCTGTCTTCTGCAGCACCAGTGCAGTCGATATTGAGACTGAGTGAACAATTCACCATTACAAATTCATCACCATCGAACCAGACGATACGCCAGGAGCCATCGATAGTCTGGCTGCCATGATAGACCGTCAAGACAGTTTCATTAGCCACTGCGTTGTTGCAAGCTCGTTGGTCTGATCATTAACGGACAGCCAGTGAAGCCTGTACACTGCACGCGTAAGACGAAGCAGCACAAATTGCCACTGGACATGATTTCCAACATGCGAAATGGCAGCATTAGCGCTAAAACAATATTACAAGGTGCGTCGGTTGGGATAATAGTTTAGTCCGCCCACCATCTTAGTGATGTGGCAAAAGCCTTGATAGTACTGACGGCTGAAGCCATAGCAGTGCAGACAGCAAATGCCACAACACTGTCAGCAGAAGACGATACAGCACACAGCCAAACCAGAACAGCACAAATGTCAATACGAAACCATTAACAGCACGGATATAGGAACAGGCACGGAAAGCAGCAAATGCATTTGCTGGTCAGATGGTTGGGCCGATGCAGCAATGGTTGGGAAATTTTAGTCAGGTCATAACGAATGGATGTCTAATAGCTGGAAAGCTTTTGCCGTCTTCGTGTTTCAACTGAAAGACAAGACCTGGAATTGCATATCTTGAGACTAATAGTAATAGACTTGTGAAACAGCACTGTACCTGCTGTTTCACGATTGTAACCTAAAACCTGTTCTGTGCAATAAGCAAATTCAGCAGCTGAGTGAGTGCTCTGCCTGACCATCTCTTAATGACCAACGGCAGATACATACTTAACCCCATGCTCATTAATAATAAAAATTTTGCCCAAAGAAACTGCTCAAGGTCCTCACAAAGTAACTGCCTTGGGAGGCACTAACCCACACTCTTCACATTACAAGCCAAGTGCTGGAACCACTCAACAACTCTGCCCCACCGATAATAAACAACATGATTTATTTTAATGGCAGAATCTTATGGTACAAGTCTGTCCATCTTAAGCTAAGTGACAAGCATGCACCTACCACAACTTGAGCCAACAGCACCACTGCTACAACCACCTATGACAGACATTTAACATCATACAGGCTAGTGCAGAGAGCGCCTCTGAGTAGATATCTTGATGGGACGCTATATAATTGTTCAGCCACATACATATACACATATACAGAGTACCGATCACTACCATGTCCTGCAGCTGAATGGGTCAATATTGCGTCCATTAGGTGGAGTAGTCCTTATCGGCTGTCGGACAAGGTCTCTTTTCCTAAGGCCGACATCAATGTCAGTGTCAACATCAGACGCCGACAAGAAAAGAAATAACGACCACGGAATAAAGAACGAGGCGTCGCATAAATCATCTGGCACACTGCCCCAGAAATTCCAGTTGCTGCGAGCGTTTTCCAAATTTCCGCTCGCAGCGCAGCGCATACGTCCTCCGGCATGAATGGCACGGAGACCCCGGAAACCGGTTGTTCCTGCGTTCCGATAATATTGGGAGATCATCCCTTCCCCCGAGAGCAGGCAGCACAAAGGCGCTGGTATGCACAAGGCATACAAAAGCAGGGCTTACAGTGATCGGCACACAGCGTGAGGTTGAAGAAAGGCCAGGGAGTTGAGATCAGAGCATGACATTTCCTGTTTTCATTTAGCCTTATCAGTAGGCTTTCAAGCTCTTTGTAAGAATTCTTATTCTAGATTCAACTGGTGCTTTGGCTTGAATTTAAATATAAAATGCAGCAATAGTTGTGCAGCATATATTTGTAGAAATTGCTGAGCATAGGCATAATATTTCTTGTTTTCGTTTGGGATAATCTCAAGGTTCTCATGCTTACTGACAATTCTTGTTCAGGACTGCAGTGTGCTTGGTTGTATTGATTTTAAGCATAAATGATTCACAGTTTCTTCCATAAGGTCAGTTCGCGCATAATCAGTTATCTGTAGGCTTCCGGTAAGACGTGTAAGATGTCTTAGTCAAAACGTAACTGCCTGTAGCCTCATTGGCCAGGATCAACTATACAACATGCCAATCAGTGGTCAATTTGCACCTAAATCTATGGTAGAAAAATGCAGAGCTAGGAATGTTTTTTGTTGTTGTTTCTAAATGAGTCAAGGAAGGACATGACAGAGGTCAAAGACTGGAACAAGAATAATGGCTGGCGCTTCATGTCGTTGAGGTTATGGTCCTGTTGAAACAAATGGGAGAGTTGCTACAGATGTATGTGGTTAAAATATGCAGTGGCTCTGCCTCCAGATGCTATTTATCAAAGAGACTACAACAGCAGCAGCAACTGTCATAAAAAATTCACAAAAAGCTGTCTGATGCAAGAAATTACACTGCACAGATTGAAAGATGCCTCCCTGGGAAGACACTATTCATGCACAATTGCATCGTTCATTTCCAGGATACAGTCTAACCTTAGTTGGATTGGGATCTCACTAGACAGCTCACAGTATCATGTTCAAATTCAGTTTCTCTAAATCCCTTGTCACGATTTTCGTAAATGATTGCTATGACTATATTTTCAACATCAATCTGCTCACATAACAATCACACACTAACAATCAAGTGGTCTTCATTCACATTTAAATGGTTTCCATCTACCCAAAATCTACACGTAATAATGTAATGTAAATGTAATGTAAATCTTCGAAAATTTCTCAGCGCCCACAAAAGCCACATCAGTGAGACCAGCTTATTCACCGGCACTATATCAAATCAAGTCCGCAATAGCCAAACTCCTCTATTCGTTTCAATGCCAGGTCAAAATCATGGAGGTCAAGCAAACGAGAAGCAAACCACGAACAAGGAAGGGGCAAACTGAGAAAAGTCTTACAAACCAATACATAGTTCAAAGGTACTATCAGCCAGCAAACTGATCAAAGACGAAAGTCAACAGCATAAATATACATACATCACTACCAGCACATCAACAACACAGAAGTGTTTATCAATCGATTGTTGAACATGAATAATGGTGATCTATGGATACCTAGACGGCAAAAGAGTTTGCAAGGCAAATATCCTACTAAGATCTTGCAATGCTGTTCTGGTCTTAAGTACGACATGTAGAAATCTAAAGAAAAATTACCTGTGGTATCTGTCCTTCCGGACAATTCTACATGACCACGAGCAGGACCTGCCAATCTGCCACACATTAATGTAATCTAACGCAGCAACTTCTGTAGTATAGAGGACCATGGAAAGGAATCCATTAGAAGCTGACAAGATCAGGAACAATTACTGCACTGACTAACGAAGACAGCTCACACTATTCAATCCTTGGAGTGCTACATAATTCTTTCCCTTTCACTAATTAGACACAATTGGAAGGCATGCTTTTTCACTTCTAGCTATGGTTAATCAGTAACTTCAACGGGCTTGCAGGGCTTTTTTAGTGTGCAGTTCTACACAAAATGTGCAGTTCTAAAAGAATTTGTGCAGCTGTAAAAGCAATTTCGTGCAGTTAAAAATAGCTAAAAAAGCCACTGTTATCCCATTGGGAATAATTGACCATGGCTTTTTTAAAAAGAGAAAAGGGGTTGTGCAGTTCTAAAAATTCCTTTAAAAAAGTCCTGACAACTTGAATGTACAGGCATTTTGCTGCCCAAAAGGCTTATTCTCATAACAAATAGCAGCTAACTATGTCTAAAACACTAGACATTGGCGCATTGGATATCATCTGGCACAGAGACCGAGAGGTACCGAGTTCGAGCCCCCGTTGGGCGGATATGCTTTGTAGGCTGGTATTAGCGCCGTTGTATTGCAAGCTGTCTGTTCTGTTAGTAGTTAAGATTTCAATTGCATAACTTGTAAATGTACAGCGCAGTGCGTTTGTCAGGCGCTAAATTAAAGAAAAGATTATTATTATTATTATTATTATAGAAACGAATATCGTTGTGTCTGAGAACCACATGTATCTAAGAAAGAATCAGCCAAGATATTCTCCTAGATAGTGAGAACCAAATCATTCTCCTAAGCTGCAGAGCAGATCTGCAAAATTTCAAAGCACGTTGCATACACATGCTGAACTTGACAGATGACTTCAGCACTACTGCAAGAAAACTAATTATACTTCTTTCTCTGGCAGACCTAGAGACATGAGATTCGAGGAATATGTGAAGAGAGTAACCAAACGACTGTAACAGTTCATCTGGTTTTTCTGGTGACTCTGCTTATTCTAAAGCGACATTTCATTATGCAGTTTCTTAATAACCTGTCAAGGTGAATTTTACAGGTTGCCGATGACACAGACAATAAGATAAGTCACACATTCATGTGTCTGTTCTGTATGAGCCATAGACATTGGAGTCACACAACTTAAGAGATTCCACATTCTTCACATTAGGAGATGAGACATGCTGAAAAATATCTACATTTGCTTATGTAGCCCTAGTGCAAGATATCAATCCAATGCTCAAATGCATGCCATGAAAAGTGGGCACAGATAACTAAAAGGCCATTGTCCAAAGACTCCAGAAGATTTATAAGACGGACATAATTCGGAGTAAGCTTCCGACCTATGATCGGAAGTCACACATCAAGATGGACCACACAGGACACGGGCACAAAATGTCATGAGGCAAGCCCTAATGGAAGAATATGGAGATCATCTTAAAAATGTATAGATCTGCTACATTGATGGCATATGTATAACAACATATAAGCAGTAAAAGTGCATGTTACACAATAACATATATATACCTACACAAGTCATAATACAACATCTATAGCATTCTGATCATATCAATGCCAAAAAGGTGAAACACAATTGCATGCAGAGAAAAATTGCAACCTGCTCATGGTATCCAATTAGGAAAATGAATGTTTGATGAGTAATTTATGAACTCAACTATTATACGATGACGATCAAGCCAGTGTCTAATGACACATGGCATGAATGGATGGCACATCATGACCAAGCCATATGATCATGATGATGATGATGAACATCGATCTGATAATACAGATATTCTCATAGCGTTATCTATTTGTATTATGACTTGTATAAAATGTATTTGTAACATGACGCCTTTTACTGCATATATGTTGTCATACATATACTGTTAGCAGATCTTGTTTTAAGATGATTCCATATTCTTCCATCAGATGATGTTGATAACCTGATGTTTATGATAATGCAATGATAACAGGCCAGTTGACAATGAGACACAGAGGTATGACACATGACTGAAAGAGAATGGATAGATTTATAAGGTACACACACGCACGCACACACCCATGCAAGTACAGACACATACACAGCACTCACACACGGGCCAAAGAATAATGATGAGGTCGTATCAGAGCTTCTGGAATCATTTGAAAATGTATAGATCTGCTACATTGACGGCATCGATCTCATTAAGGTAATCGCATAACACACGTCTGGTCGATCGGTAAAATCGATTAAAGCTCGATGAGTTATCACTGCCAAGAGGAACCTGGCATGCAGAGACCATTATTTTATTTATCTAATTTACATTACTTGTGAAAGTTCAGGCTAGGATTGATAACAACATTGCATAAACGACAGCACATCAGAGGAAGCTTATCAACGGTTAGTAAGTGTTGCAAATACATGTACTTTAGCAGTTCATGGACAAGCATAAAATTATAGATATGCAGCTATAGCAATAAGAAAAAAATTACGCTGTACATGAAGTGTACCGAGGCCGACCGCATATCGATCGCCTGCTCAATCCAGCGCGACTGATTTTCAAATCGCCTCCTATTTTCAAATGAGACGCTCTGGGTAATATAAGAACAAAGCAAGAGAAGTAGCACTTGTCTGAATGGAGATTAGAACAGACAGCCATCTTCTGTCCATAGATAGAACCGGAAATGACAAAGGAGAAATCTAAAGGTCAAGACACTGGGCAGGTGGTTTCATAGGTCAATTACTTCCAGTCTCATTGTGCTACTAATTTGGTCTTTTGGCATCTGTGGCCAATACACCAGAATAGCTTACCCAAGGTCACAACACTGCATGGTACTGCAGAGCCCCAAGCCAGCTTCATTAGAGGACAACTAAACCTGGGCTAACACAGCAGACAGAAAAACAGCACAGAGAAGATCTCACCTATAAATCTAATCCCCATCTAATGACCTCTGCATGTACCTAATCCCTATCAAATGCACAAGGCATAATTTGCCAAAACCTGACAGCATGCCTGCTTCTTTCCAAACCATTTCTTTGTCATCTGCAATGGTAGACATGCAACTGCTAGAGGAGAAAACTCTACAGGGTAGACAATTGTGGGCATCCAAAAGCTCACAATCGAGTAATACCGCACGCTGACAGTTTGGCTCGGAAAACATTTATAATGCGGATGATTTATAATGTAGTTTAACGCCAGGGATAGTTGCATATTTCGACTTTTATGGTATGTTAGGCTTCCCTAAACCACAAAAGTGACTGCTTTGTAAACCAAAATGCGGTTAGCAATTGGTATAATAAAGGATACACTTACTTAATCAGTAGACTAGGAGACAATATCAATCGGCTTCTCGACCTATTGCTAAGTTCAAAGTGTAATGCACTGCGTTTGACAGAAGCATGCACTCTGAATATCCAAGCCATCTTCAGCTGTCAATGGGAATCCGTTGGTTGGTTCCACGTGTGTGCATGGGCCCGCGACTGGTGACTCTTTCAACTTACTGTGCACTGTTTTGTTAACTAACGTAATATATTTGTTCATAATGACATTTAACATCATTATATGCTAGCGCAGAGAGCGCCTCTGAGCAGATACCTTGAAGGGGCGCTATATAAATGTTCAATTACAATTACATTACATTACAGGCAGACCATACTCAGAGTACCTACTCCATTAAAGGTACAATACAAAGTTGTTACTTGGCTTAAGTTAATGTTTCTGGTCCTAAATTAGTCAGAGCAGCTCAAGGTTGATAAGCAGAAATTAGTAGAATTGGCTGTTAGTCTGCTGACTATTCCTTTCCGTCAGTCTAATGCTGCTCTTGTTACTATTTCTACCATGTTCCTCAGTTTAATATTAGGTTTATGCACCTAATATTAGGTGACAAAGGAGAAATCTGCTCTCAAGGAAGAATTAGAAAATACGACTGCAGTTACTACATGATCTTCAAAAGTCAGGCCCAGAAAGAAGAGAGAAGAGCAGTCCCTCAAGCTAGTCTTGAGGCAGCCATGGGTATTAAGTGCTAGCAACTTCATTTTCTTAGCCTCGGCATATGAGGGTAGGTGGTCACTCCTCTCCCTTGCCGTCTCATCTTCCCACCGACAGCTTACGGTCAGTGTACTCGTTGTAGCTGAGTTGGCTAGGGGCAAAGATGGAGCAGAAATCTCGCACCAAATTTCTCCCCTTGTGCGGGTTTTAACACTGACCTCTCAATTGACGGTCCAGCACGCTAACCACTACACTATCGAGCAGGTCCACAAAACAAAACATAAACACATATATGCCATCTAACCAAACAAACCTTCCTAACAAATAATAAATAAACTAACCTTTCCCTACAAATGGCATTTTGTTATTATTTCTGTAAAATACTAACAATTTACCAGTTTCAACAGCGGACCAGAATTTGAAGAAAAATAAGATGTATTTCCACACAAATATTAAGACGCTCTGAGTGGTGGCACATACCGTTTACATACAGAAGTGGGGAAAATGGCATCTGTTATATGAAAAATATGGAAAAATGTGGAAAAATATGTGGAAAAATATGGAAAAATGACATCTGTTATATGAAAAATATGGAAAAATGTGGAAAAATATGGAAAAATGACATCTGTTATATGCAAAATATGGAAAAATATATGGAAAAATATGAAAAAATGACATCTGTTATATGCAAAATATGGAAAAATGTGAAAAAATATGTGGAAAAATATGAAAAGCTGACAGCTGATATATGACTTTGCATAAATGTTTGTATTACTTATTTCTTCTGTAAGCTACTGTGCGTTTGCTGGTAGTCAAATAAAGAATATTCTTACTTACTTACTTACTTACTTATCTTTCTTTAACTTGGAGATGATGAAGCTTAAAATCCTGCAGGCACTACAGAGGAATGACAGAATCGGGTAAGACAGCGCTTACGATAGATTTCTCTAAAGCCAAAGAGCAGGAATCACCATGGAGCTCTGACACCCAATGATGCAAAGGCAATTCCTACAGAAATCCTACGTCTGTTAATCTCACCGCATGCATCAGGCTGACAGCGTGAAAGCGCCGTGAAATCCAGCGACCGACAGTTTCTCAGGCGACACAGAAACATACAAAACGCAGCGGTCGATATCAGAAAATTCCTGACACAATTGCATCGGGTGAGATTACAGGAAAAATGAAAGAAAGATTCAGCTTTTTGATTCTATTACTGTAAAGATTTTAAAAGTGATAATGAAAAACTGAACAATTATAATAACATCATTTAACAGGGTAGGGTTTTCGAATATGTTTTTAACCATAGTTGTAAAAAACGTTTTTTTCGTTTTTTATTATTTTCCAAAAAACGTCGTTTTTTCGTTTTTTATTTCTCGTCTCGTTTTTTTCCGTTTTTTATTTTTTATGTAAAAACTTTATTTATTTATTTACTGTCTGTTATTATTTGTTTAATTTTATTCTTGTCTGATATCCCTTACGTTGTCTCCGTCCGTTCAAGGATTCATCTAATTTACGTCACTGTTTAGTGTCGTCAGTTGAGAAATAAATAGCACAGAACAGGAAATAACATTAATAAAAGTTATTTGAATTTCTAAGTTATCCTAAATGCGAAATGTTGTCTTTGTACACAGTAATCTCCGAGAGACTGATAAACTGACTGATATTATTACTCCATAATATATTATTACGTTCTTATATAAGTCAAAATTGTAAGTACTATTTTTGATTACGTACACTCAAATTTGAAAAGATTTCAGTATTTTTAATAACTCAATTTCTTATTAAACCAAACTTATGAAAAAGAAAATAGGGGGCCTAATTGTTGTAGATTAATGTTACTTGGTGTTTACTTATAAAGTTATGTTATTTGCTGATTAAAATTAAATTGTGTAAACAGGATTTTTAATTTAAAATGGCAGAAAAGATGTAACAAAGTAAAATTATTTTTTAACCGTTTTTTTCTCGTTTTTTTCCGTTTTTTATTATTTTGAAAAAACGACGTTTTATTTCGTTTTTTATTTTGCTTTTACCGTTTTTTACAACTATGTTTTTAACTATCAACTGTGCAGAGAGAAAGATGGGTGTGCACTCAATGCTAATGCTGTTTTTGAACAATCTGGATCATCACTGTACTATGAAGTCTAACTGCATAATTTTATTATAATGATAATTATATTTTAGCCCTTTTGAAATGAGTTTAGAAAAATGCAATATAAATGGCCAGATAACACACACAAAAATAGTCATGCATGTATTTGTACCATGAAATCCTGGTGATGGCCAGACAAATGAATGTAGTGAAAGCTTAGTTAAAATGGATTTTTCTGTTATTCTGCTCTGTGTGTGTGGGTGTGTGTGTGTGTGTGTGTGTGTGTGTGTGTGTGTGTGTGTGTGTCTGTGTGTGTGAGAGAGAGAGAGAGAGAGAGAGAGAGAGAGAGAGAGAGAGAGAGAGAGAGAGAGAGAGACACACAGAGAGACACAGAGAGAGACATAGACAGACAGACAGACAGATAGACAGACAGACATGCAGCCAGGCAGGTAGGTAGGAAGGCAGATCGGCAGGCAGGCAAACAGAAAAAGTCAAAGACAGAGACTGAGACAGTGACAGAGACATGGACAGAGGCAGAGCGACAGGGACAAAGAGACAGGGACAGAAAGACAGAGACTGGGCCACAGAAATACAGAGACAGAGATCCAAAAAAGAAACAGTAGTATGGATTTAGATTAGTAGACTATCTCCATGTACAAGTTCAGCACCAGCCATTGCTACCCTAGGAATATTGATGCTTGACTGCATTACTAAACTGCAAATTAGCATATTTATATTTCACTACCAAAAATGCTTCCTTCACCCTATAAATGATTACTTAATCCATGCATTGGATGTCCATGTCCATTACACGAGAGACTCAGGCAAATTGCACAAGGAGTTTGCTTGCACTAATACCTCAAACATTTTCTGGTATACACTGGAGCAACCACATGGAATTCTCTGCCATCTGTGCATCATTTTAAGAAATGCATACAACGATATTTACTTGCAAAGTAGTTTGGCTTTGATCTGGAACAGAATGTTTTCCCTTTTCTTTTATTTGTTTTCTGTTGCACCTATATAATGAGTGGTACAATGAAATGACATTCAAAGCGTTAATTGCACTTTGTTCAGAAAACGGTTAAAATAACACTTAATTAGTACTTAATGCTGCTGCTCGTTTGATTGCCCGCCTTCCTCTTTTCTCCCATATTTCGACACCTTCATTGGGTTCTTTTAACTGCTGGGATTCAGTTTAAAATTCTTTTTCTTACGTGTAAAACGTTATTAGGTCAAGCTCCACGCTACCTCTGTGATCATATCTCAGCTACCTCTGGGTGTCCTCTCCGCTCTTTAGACCATCATGACCCTCTAGTTCCTCGGTCTCGGACTGCCACAGCACAGCATCGTGCCTATGCCTCTGTTGGCCCTTTGCTGTGGAATGACCTTCCTGCTATAACTCATGCTGTGATGTTATTTGGGGGCACTACTGTTTCTGCTCGTTCTCTTAAGACTTTTCTTTTTTCAAGGGGCCCTTCGCACTGGAAGCGCCTCTGATAAGGTGTACTGTGAGAGGCACTTTATAAGTCCATAAATAGAATAGAATAGAACACTGCACTTATAAGGTTAACGAAACCTGATAAATTGTGAAACTGCCTATGAATCTTTCATCTCTTAAATATTAAAGACGCCCTATGTCTCTCACATCCTTTATGTCTATCAGTAAATCTTGCATCCTTTAAATCTGTCCATAACTTTTGCACCTTTTATATCTGCCTATGTACCTATTACCCTCAAATCTGCCTGCCATTCTTGCATCATTACCATCCACCAATGATGCTTGCATCTTTTTAACAAATTATGCCTATGATCTTCACATCCTTTACATCTGCCATCTGACTCCAGAATCTGACTACAAATATCTTACAAGAGCAAAGGACTGCCATGGAGCTAGCTACTAAACACACATTCTGCACAATGTACAGATCGCAGTAACAATGCTAATTCCACGTTGGTGCAAGCACTGAACGCGGCCAAAATGCCCAGATGCCTAATTAATCAGTGTTTTGTCCTCTTTGAGCCTGCATATCTTCGCGTGTCTTTCTCTATTGATCTGAGGTACAAATCAGAAATGTAAAAGCTGGCAGGCCAGCATCACAGAAGATGATAATTTGAAACCAGGTTTTGATGGGGGAGATGAATGGATGGGATGGATTTAGAGGCAGAGATGCAAAGAGAACGAGATAGTGAAGACTGAGGGATACAACGAGGGCAAAAGTGACAGATGGACCTACTGATGGAAGGCAACAAGAGAAAGGATATTACTTAGAAGTACACAGAAAAATACAAAAGACAGACAGAGACATAGAGACAGAGAAATAAGGAGAATTTTAACAAAGAATTGTAATCGTAAAGCAGACTTCTAAAAAGCCACTGAGAAAACCAAGCTTATTCAGGGCACCAGCTTATTCATGAGTGCTGAAAGAAGAAACACTTGCCAACAGAAGAAAAGAAAGAAGAGTAGAACAAGAAAAATGAAGATCAAGAGGCAGACAGACAGAAACACAAACATACAGAATGACAGGCAAAGAGCGCAAAGATTACAGAGACACTGGGACACTACCTGCAACTGTTACGCCAAGACAGTTCGCACTTCTACAATTCGTAGAAACTGTGAAAAACACAACAATGGAGAAAAAGGAAAAGACAGAATGAGAGCCAGAACGAAACACACAGAAGGAGTGATCGAGATAAACAGAAAGACAAAAAGAGATACAAAATAAAAACTGAATAACGGACAGAAGGACAGACAGACAAACAGACACTGGTATGCAGTACCATGGGGCTGGCAACTGTAATTAAGTTTCAGCCGAGATAAATGACCATTAATAGCCAGCATGATAACAGAGAGGAGCTCTGCTTCATGGCTGGCAATGCCTACAGAAATAATGATCAGAGCTAGCATCATTCAGTAACATCCTAGATTTGTCAGACAAATGATGATTCAGATGAGAACTGCACAGCTGTTGCAAGCAACGAAACACATCAACTGCCTGTCTTTCATAGGGACAAAATCAGTGCAAACTACAATTTACATACGAAATAACACAACAAATTTACGTGATAAACTGCTCTGTGTAAGCATGCCTGTTCCTCTGATTTTGTACTGAGCTCAGTATGACTTTTCTCATGCTGACCCCGCAAATGCAACAGTGCAATTCCAAGTTTTCAATAGGATCCTATCAGTGGCATAACGAAGGGGGGCCGGAGTGGGGCAGCCGCCCCCGGGCGCAGCACCAGAGGGGCAAAAAAGTAGCTTTCAGTGGTACACAGTACTATGACAAGAATGATTAAAAGTCAAAAAGAATATTAAAAGGGGTGCAGTCATCAATCCTTGCCCCTGGGAGCTGAAACCCTTCATTACGCCACTGGGTCCTATCACTGAACACCTGAATCTGACATTGGAAAGATGGTAACTGATTACAGGAAATCAGTCCCTTTATGATAAAGTCGTTCACAAATGTTACAGTTATTTCTCACTTATGTAATACATTGCACGTAATAAACTGAATGTTATGTGATGTCTTGCATTGAATACATTGCAACATACCACAAATTTGGTAAAGTGATGTCAGTGCCACATGCTTCATTCAATGTAATATAAGGTACATTTACATAAACCACTGAAACTTCTAAAAAGGTAGTCAAATACACTGCACTGTCATAGGCCTTTCTTGTGGTCACAATCAAACTGTCTCGCAACTGCAATTTGACAAAGCATAAGAATCAAACTGTCACCATTTCCTGAAAATGTTTCAATGATGGTCAGTCCAACTGTCAGATAAACTGACAAATTTTCAAGTTATGCAATCACTAATGTTTGCCTGCTGAAAAGTGCTGTTGAAAAGCTCTTAATACATACATACATACATACATACATACACACATGGCGCCAGCTGCTGTTTACACCCACCATAGCTATTGTTTCGCTTCATACTGTTTTTCGTAAATATCCATCAATCAATCAATCAATGGATCATATATTCATTTATTCAAAAAGCTAGTTGACAAAAGTTACACACCATCGTTCAACAGGCAGTTCATCTCAGTACACGGAGGCAAAACACAGTTATCAACATGCATTTTTATAAAGTATTTGGTGAATGTAGTTAAAGTTATCCATGGACAAAATCGATCTTGCCACCATTGTTTTGGACACTGAAGCATTCTCAACTGATGGGCATTAAAATTCGCTTTAATTTTGAATTTTAATTCATAGTTTGTGATGTCTGGTGCAGTATAAACACGCCCCTACAGATGAGTGTACGGAGCAGAGACATTGAGGTTACTCAACAGAGAAGCAAGTCACCTCATTCCAAAGCTCCAGTCCAGTTTCAGAAAGGGAAATTCAACTGAGATGGTCTTGCTCAGACTCATTTCAGACATATGCGACGCCACTGATTCTGGTCAATTCACACTGATTGCTCTTCTGGATACAAACGCTGTGCAGCGTTTGACACGGTCAATCATGAAATTCTGATCAAGTGCCTTGTAACTTTTTTGGAATCAGCGGATGGCCACTGGATTGGCTGTGCTCCTTCCTTCAAACTATCTTAAAACCTATTTGTTTGAGCGAGTCAGATAGCCAATTGTGCAGCACTTTTGTGAGGTACTTAAAAGGCGCTATATAAAGTCTCTTGATACATACATTCATACATATACATTCATACATATACAATGTACATTCATACGGCAATAGGTGGAGTTGAATGATTTGAAGATGAACCTGCAAATGGACTGTCAAATCGGTCGATACAAATGCAATGAAGTGAAACTCACTGGATGTCTTTGCAGCTGATGCAACTGGGACATCTGCGATCCCACAGACGACAGTACGGAAGCTGCACTGGCTGCCACTCCGCTTGCGATTCCCACTCCTCCTCCAGACCGTCCTAGGTCTTCCGTCGGTTGCCACTCCGTCAGGCGGGAGCTGCTTGGGGCCCGCCCGATTGTCGAGTAGAGAGGAACCTGGGGTGGCGACGGCCCAGCCTGGCTCAGGTAAGGGTGAAGCGTTCCCTGAGCAGGCTGATGCACGGGAGGCTGTGGTGGTGGCTGTTGTTGTTGATAGGCGACGTTGTTGAGCTCGCATGGTGGCTGCGATTGTGGGTGCTGGGTGTCGGAAGACTCCGAGAGCTGATGCTGAAAGCGCTGGCATGGATCCGGTCCAGGTGCCATCGGCATGTAGTACTTCTGTATCATGGAAACCATTAACACACCACGTTAATAAACACACAAGGTAATGCCACCTAATGCTACTTAAAACTGAAATTGCTCAGTGCCATATAAAAGCTGCATCATGAAGACAAGCTTATATACTGGTGCTCTATAAAGTCAAGTCCGTAACAGCCAGATTGTCGGGTCAGTTTTGGTGCAAGGGCAAAATCCTCCGGGATCAGGCCAAAGGAGATTCCATGTC
Source organism: Aporrectodea caliginosa (assembly GCA_020284085.1). Lineage (NCBI taxonomy): Eukaryota > Metazoa > Annelida > Clitellata > Crassiclitellata > Lumbricidae > Aporrectodea > Aporrectodea caliginosa. The sequence continues at coordinate 3,662,161 of JACEVL010000507.1, read as the reverse complement.
GTTAAGTTAGAAAGCAATTATGAAGGCAACCCCCGGTCATAAGATGGTCCAGGATTGGGTAATAACTCTGGCCTTGCTTCTTTCAGATCTACTGATATGTAGGAAGCCAATCACAACTTGTGCCAAATTGTCCTTCCAATTTGCATCTGCATGTTCTCTGCATTCTGTGTGTGTATGTACGGTATACAAGTATATTCATTTATTTCCATAATACAACAGGCAAAACCCTGTAGGTGAACAATAACAGTTGACAGTGTAGCTAGCAATGGTTGTGTTTGTTAGTGTATGTCTTCATATAACATTCGTGGGATAAAGTTTATTGAGTCTTAATTGGGAGCGTGAAGTTGTGTGCTCTTTGGCGAAAGTTATATAATGGTTCTTGCTGCAGTGGGCAGAGGTCATGGAGGAGGTGAAGCTCAATGCCCTGGACTGCTCTGAACAGTGAGGCATCTGCCGCTTGCGATAACGTACCACATCACTTGGATCTACGAAGTTGTGTTTGCAATATAAATGTGTCCTACTATAAATTATAAATGGCAGCATGCCTTTCACAGTTTAATAGATAATGTAAATATCGAAACATGATCATGCATTTTGTTTCACAAGTAAGCAAATGCTTATAGAAGAAACTTAATCGAACAGCGATAGGTTACATTAATTTCTTTTGTCTGAACATCAATGTTTAATAATAATTATAGCTCCATTCATCTCAACCCAAACAGCCACTCTTATGGGGACCCTAGCAGGCCACCAGTTACTATGGGTAATGACAAAGAAAGTGAGACTTGGAGAAGGGAAGAGGCCAATGGGGTGTGTTTGATGCTCAGAATGGTCCATTTCATATTCTGTCTGGAGTGTGGGTAGCACTGCACTCTCTGACCTCTATCTGGGTTTCAAAGGTTTGGCTAGGATAGTCATTTGCAAAGTTCTTCATCAAAATTGGTTCTACAGAGTTGGCAAACCTACATATTTCACCCAGTGTTCAGTCAAAAGCAACAAATTTCTACTTAATGTTGGCCACAAGCATTTTAAATTCTAGATATCTAATATTAAATTTTCTTGATATCCTTCTATATATAAGAGCTCTATTATTGTGCATTATCACTTAAATTAAACTCCCAGATCCCCTGGCATGTAATGGTCAGTCTAGGGCATGCCAGATGAAACCACACACTGCACATTGTTGCATGAAAGCAAACTGTCACATCGATCTGGAGACAAAAGTGCATCTGTACGAAGCACAGCGAGAACGAGACAGTGAGAGCGAGTCATGCTCGAGTTGTGCTCGACACTCAAGCACCCATTTACACAGCCATTATCCATCTCTCGACGACCTGCTGGGCTACATAAGTTAAAGCAAACATCGCAACAACTATTCAAAGATCATTGCAGATCTCGCTGATGGATCACGTGATCTGGACGCATTGGGTGTTCGGCAGACAAGTAAAATTAACGAACTGCATAAATCAAACAAGGACCAGGATGACAATGGAAGTGCAAATTCTCCTGCCACCAGCGAGTAACTAGGATGATGATAATGGAGCACGAAGAACCAGATGGGCATGCAGCTCGACAACAAAGCTGGTTCTATCTGGTAAGAGTAGTGGACAAATAAAAAAAACATCGGGTGAAGTAAGAATTGGTTTTACATAAGCAATCACACCTGCATGCTTGTAAATCATTGGTGGCCAAATAAGTCCCTGCAAACATATCACTTCTTACTTTTTAATTGAATGGAATACATCAAAATTTCAAATTAGCAGCTTATAGAATCAGGGAGTAACAGCAACTGCAATGCAATGCAATCATATTATAAGCTAGGAACCAAAATTTTCCTCGCTAGGATAAGTCACTGAGGATACCATCTTTTGAGCAGCTTTGCTCAAGGGCAGACAAGGCCCTTTTGCTTCGATTGTGCACAACCCTGAGCACATGTTGTTCCATTTACATGCCCTCAATAAAACAGTTGGAGCGCTCCCTTTGGCCAAGGGCACACGATAGAGTTCTCCCGATGATGATCGAATGCAAAGAACCTTTCTTATTCGTATGTTATATTCTGATTATTCTCGTCTTTGCATGTACACGTTTATGTATAATGTCGTTTGTAACTCAGAATGCAGTCTGCAACTGTGAATTAAAGTCAATACTTACTTACTTACAATCAAGGCCATCAAGAACTTTGATTAAAAATCAACTGTCAACAGTGAGTGTTAAGTTTGTGGGATGATCTTTACATTTTGGGTGAGAGGTCCAATGGAGACCATTATTAATATACAGACAACTTGTCATTATTTTAAAATTCTAGCAGCCGCCGCACTTCTAGCCGTCTAGAATTGATGCTATAAGATCCTTACCAGGCGCTTAAGAAAATGCCCATTATATTCATACATATATTAGGAGTGGAACTGATTAAAAATTAATCGATTAATCTCTAAAATTTAACTTCGATTAATAGATTAAATTCGATTAATATTTGGTATCTGTTACGTAAAGCATGAAAACCTGCTAAAAATGTAGTCACTGAGTCAGTTACTACTTTCTTTTTAAAAAAACTTCAATCATTCCACATGCTGAAGGTGATATGTCAACAATGTGTTTGGACCATGGTAACCAAACTGTTTGTTGCATTTAACACAGTTAATTTTGTCACCATCTTCAACTTTTCAATCAGCATTTACCTTAAATGCAAAATGATCGCTTAATTTCCCACTCAAATGTTTAAAATTATCATTGTTTACTCCAGAAATGAGCCACTGAAATAAGTAAGAAAATTAATCGAAACAGCCAAAATTAATCGATTGAAAATTTTAACGATTAATCAATTAATTAATCGTTAAAATCCACAGCCCTAACATATATGCCTGCATATGTGCAACTGAGCATGAACATATGCATTTGTGAGGATTTTCTACATGGTCCTTAAATAGCAAAAGACTAGACTTTTATGTACATATGTATATGTATATTATGAATAAAATTTCGGATATAAAATAAGGTAGCTATAAAATGATGTTGCAAAACTGTACACTGAACAAGACTTATAGAAGTAAACCTGTAAAAAAGTAAATCCAACAACATATATTGTGTATACCGAATACGTAACAAAATTCCTTTGGTCGAGCAACGTTGTTTACACGTTATGAAAGAAGCGATATTTTTCCCGACACCGTCTTTTCAGAAAGACAGTAAAAAATTCTCGTCCATCCTGAATTGCGTGCCTTGACCAGAGAAGTTATGCTTTGTTCGTCCAATCAGCAGCGTTGTCTCTGCCTCTACGGACGCCGTAAATCTCTCGCGCCAGCATATTAAGGAACGATGATGACTGGGATGTATGGATAGCAGCATGGAAAGCATGTCTGGGACGGCATATTTGCCAGAAGCCTGTCCTGGAGATGGGATCATTGCATTCCAGGATAAAATTGTGTTGTAATTTTCACCAGATGTGCTGTACAATATTTTTCTGCACATCTGAAAGCTGTTGTAAATTACAGCACAGTTCTGGAAAGAGTAGTCATCACGTTTTGGCCTGGATCCAAAGCGGCTTTGGCTCCAGGTCAAAGCTGGATAACTACTCTTTCCAGAATTCATATTTTTTTCCTGGTCAGGAAATGTATGTCCAGTTGGATGGAGGGAAAACGGATTAGCATGGTCTGAATGTGGGAACATATAAATAGCACGGTGCCAAATGAAGACATTGATGTGATGATGAAGGATCCCACGTAATAAATTCATTGCAAATGAGCAGAACAGAGGCTACAATATCACTATGGGAAACAAGCACCTGCTCAGACGTACAATGTCGTGTGCCGTTACTTCGTTAGAAGCATTGCTTTACATGGTAAAGGTGCAAACTGTCTGGTCTGCATTACGTGCTGTGGTTGGCTCCTAGGCTGATTCGTGAGAAAATCTACATTTAATAATGTCTCTGAATGTGTGATGTGCTGGATTGGCTTCTGTCCAACAGACTGCCTTTGCAAATTGATGAAACCTTGGAACACTGTTTATTGCACTGTTCAACTTACTTGTGTTATTTGCCATTTTGTGGGTTACATTATTGCAAAACCAATACGGATATTAGAATGTGAAAACCACTGGCAAAAAATTCATTTTGTAAGTCGAGCAATCCAGTATTTAGCAGGATGTTGAGTTGTTGACCGTCTTGGTTTCAGGCAGCCTTAGTTTCTATTGTTTTATTCCCTTAATGGCATTTGCTGGTGATTCAATAGTTTCAATTGTTCAACTGTCCCATGAACTTTCAGCGAAAACGACGACTCAAAACTTTCTACAGGTAATGGCTGACTTGGATTTCACTGTGATCAAACAAAAGTTCTTGAAATTAATTCTGACTTTGCAAGTTAAAAATCGACCTCAGTCAATAACAGTTTTCATTCAATTCTCTCGGCGACTGTCTGAGAACACAGTGAGTTATCAGACAACATTCTGTATCAACCAGAACATCAATGACCGATTGATGTATCTCTAGGGTAATTTAATAGGAGCAGTTGTTGAATATGCATTAAAATCCCTTGCCATTTCAATTGTTTATGTTCATCGTCTGCCCAATCCGTTACCTCCTGGTAATGTACTGGCAGACAAGTGCACTATGCCTTCAAAATCAGAACAATATTTTTCTTGCCTTTACAAGACATTCTTTTTACATATAGGTCTAAAGTGGAAGGCTATGATGATTTAGTTTATGACCAAATTTTGTTTTTGCACTCTGTCAGTCTAGCGTCGTACTCACGAGATCAGAGCTTTGTCTACGCTACAGCACACACTGTTCAAACAGCTACACTAAATCTTCACTACATTCATTTATTAATAATTGAAAAAATTAGTAGAACTTGTGCATCAGCATGCTTTATCATACTGATGCAATGCATCTCAGTCTTCAAAGTAATATTTGTCTAAATGCAAACATAATTTTAAAAAGACAGAAAATATTTTCACAGGACATAATTCAAACAATAGTATTTAACAAATGCTCCTACTTATAATCCTTGTACAAAGATAAGACATTTCAAGTTCAGTCTTTTCCGGCTCTTGCAGTAAGGTCATGATGTCATTCAGTCATTCTCACACAGTCAATCTTCTAAAAAAATGCTAACTTGACCCAATCGCAACCTCTTTACTCAACGACAGATCATCAACCTGTCTCTATCGACCTGTACGTTTCCTATGCTTTTCAAAAACTCAGTTATTAAACCACTTCTCAAAACCATCCCTAGACAAGGAACTCCTCACTAACTACCGTCCAATTTCAAATCTCCCTCTTTCCTATCAAAACTCTCCAAACAGGCTATCTTACCTCAAACAACCTCCTAAACCCAACTTAATCTCCTTACACCAAACATCATTCTACTGAAACTGTTCTCACCACACTGTACAGCAAGCTTGTCATGGCAATGGGTCATCAACAAGTCTTAGTCTGTGTCTTTTAGACATCTCCATCACATCTGATACCACAGATCATGATATCCAAGGTTACTAACTGCCTGCGGCCCTACCTCTACATTTGGAATCTCTGTTACTGCACTATCTTGGATCAAGTCATACCTTTCCTCAAATTCTTTCACTGTTAACACTGCTGGTCACTCATCTGATCCGCACACCCTCGCCTATGATGTTCCTCAAGGTTCTGTTCTCGGACCTCTGCTGTTCATTCTTTACACCTCCCCACTCAGCAAACTCAGTTCCTCATCCTCTGTTGATCATAACCTCTATGGGGGTGCATTTTGGGGTTTCCTGATCCAACAACAATAACATTTTACATCAACTGACTATTTTGTAAGACGTGAGCATGTCAATAAACGAATGACATGAATATATGCTAGAAACTCTGTACTGGCTTCCTGTGGAGAAGTGATTGATTGAAGATCTTCCTGCTAAATCAATTCTCACTGGTCGCCTGGGCAGAGGGATGTGTGTTCTAGTGTGGCATAAGCCAGGTAACAGATCCCTATGCTTCATTTATAGTTGGGCAGAAGTCTGTTTCAGGTATTTCACTTCTGCACCTCACTCCAACCACATCAGGCTTTCTCACACAGTGAAGTTTCTGTTGTAGCCCTGGTGGATATGTGTGACTGCACACATACATATAAGCATATACAAATATATGCATAAATGCATAGATTTAAATGCATAAATATATGTATATCTATATATGCATAGATTCACGCATACACACACATACATGTACAACATACATACATAGCCTACAAACACACATATAAGCACACACACACACACACATAAACATAGTAAAACTGATTGTTAAGTGATCTTGTAATAAGGGTGAGCACCTTATGCTCAATTAAGTGCACATCAGGAGGACAAGAGTTCAGGTGTTGGTAAGTAAATAAGTAAGCAAGCAAGTAAGTATATTCTTTACTGTAGTCAGACACACCAATAATAATAATAATTACGACAATTTATATGGCGCCGTAACACGGCCATGCCGTTACAAGGGCGCCATATAACCAAGACCCAGAAAATGTGGAGTCACACAGCAGATGTTACTTGTCAGCCATGGTCCATACCCAGTCAGTCACACCCTGTTGCTTTTTACCGATGGACAATAATATTTAGGCCGCATCTGATCTGTTGTATGTTATGGCGGCTGCATGCCGATACGACGCAATCCTATTCGACCGGAAAAATCAGATCGGATCGGGTCGGGTCAGCGTACGTCGCCAGTCTTTGTCAGTCGGCTGATTGGGTAAACGATCATGGTAGATTTCTCCAGTCTGAACGTTCCAGTCCGATCGTGTGGGATCATATCGGGTTGGTGTATGATACCCAGTCGACAGTTGTGCTACGGTTGTATGCGTATGTAGCCGCTTCTCTGGGCCAATGGTGTCTTATTTATAAGCTATGCGAATGCACTACATGCGGCTATACAATAATAATAATAATAATAATAATATTCTTCTTTCTTATTTCAAACTGACAAGTACACAGGATGACTACAATTCATAGTATGAACGGATGATCACAAGTTATTACAGGAGTCGAACTTAACTGTATGGCAGCCATGCAAGGTGCCCATCACATTCTAATACTCATTTTACCAATGCCATCTAGCGAATGACAGGCTGAGTGGACCTTTGGGAAGGTAGCGGGTATCGATCACGCTTCCTACTTGATGTTATGCTATTCACACCAGTGAGGTTACCATTATTCTATGGGCCCCATAATAATACACATAATTAATAATACACTATTAATAATATATGAATATTATCCTGTATATTACAATAATTATTATAGCAATATATTCATTTGAAGTACTGCACAAATGTGAGGTATTGCAGCATCTTTATGACTTACTTCATATGCACTAAATTAATTACCCTGTTGCATACTTACATGCAATTACATTTAATAATATTATTATTATAAATTACATATACACACATGTATATAATAATAAATATACATATATGCGAGTGTTGTCAAATCATCTTACTACCACCTGCTTCGAGCAGCAGGTCGTGACATGATGTGATTATGACATTATGACGATGCTGAGGCATGCCAATTTTATCGAGGTCAATTGGGTTCAGATAGAGTTAGTCAGTCACCGATAGATTGAAAAACCTAAACATGATCAGACGGACACCACTGATTGTTCCTGACTGATTGACTGATTTTTTCCTTTTGTACATCGATGCAATCCACTCTGACTGGAAAATTTTGATCGGAATGGATGGAACGCTGTCCAACTGCCTTTAATATCCATTGCTGATTGGTTGTTAACATGTTCTAGTTCTTATCAGGTAATGTCCAGTATAACCCTCTCTTAAGTTAACTGACCATTGCGCTTGTTATACTTGAAGACTTTCTTATTTCCTCGGGCTGTCACGCTGAGAGCGCCTCTGAATAGCTAGTACTGTAAGAGGCGCTTTACAAATTCTCAGATACGATACGATATACTGATCCCATCTACGAACTAATTGTTGCTTGCTATACCGATCTTACTGTTGCTTGCTATTCACTATAACAGCAAACCACTATTACAGCCAGTGGTTAAATTCAGCCGGGTCCCGCCGGATCTGAGATCCGACACCTCGGATTTGAGATTCGCCACCTAAACGAGAAGACCCGTCACCTAAATGTGCTTTTGCTCCAGTAATTGACCATACGAATCTTGTTTCATACATTGCATGTGTTTTCAGAATAGCATATATATAGCGAGAATCGGCTATAGCATCGTCAGATCGGCTTAGGATTTAGATTTGCAAAAATTCGGAGATCTGACACCTTTGGGTGAGCAATTTAACCACTGATTACAGCTATCCATTATTGCTTGCTATTCTAATCCACTATTAGCTATCCAGTGTTGCTTGCTATCCCAATCGACTGTTACAGCTATAAATATTTGCTATCCTGGTCCACTATAAGCTATTAGTGGTTTCACAAAGTTAAAGGCATTTCAAAGCTAAGAACTGAAATGACATACCTCTGGTTGAAGGTGTGTTCCAACTATTGTGAGCTGCTGTTCCCACTTTGATACAATCTGAAGTGTTTCCATTGTCTTCTGCTGAGTTGTTTTTGACTCATCGAGCAGAGTAGTCTCGTAGAAATCCTGGATGTCTGTGCCAACAAGAAAGACAGAAAGGTCACTTACCGGTGTTCAACCATTTGTTACACTGATTATTCATTTATCATCCATTTTCAAAGATATAATTAAGAATCTATAGCAAATATAGTACGGATATCCAGAAGCCGCATCATATTTAGAAAAAAATCAAGTCCATATAAGAATACTCCACATAGGCTTCAAGTGTCCTACACAAAGCATAATAGGAACACATATGTAGGACACATGAAGCCCACATGGGAATATATGAGTTTCACATTTCTTACATATGAAGCCCACATGGGAATATATGGGCTTCACATTGCTTACATATGAAGCCCATATGGGAATATAAGGGCTTCATATGTCCTACATATGATGTGGCTTTTGGGATTTGATACAGCAACAGATTTCATGAATTTTTGGAAGACCATATTACAATCATCAATTCGGGACCGGTCCATCAGTAAGGGGTGGACAGGTTGGCACATGGACGGCATCGAACTTGAGACTCTTCAACTGGGAAATCTTGGATTCGGTGAAGGCAGGGTGAGGAGAGTACGCCGTCGCATCGCATGTCAATCGCAAAGAGGCTCTACATCCAAATGCTCATGCTTCAATGAATGCCTGCCCTGCCAGTTCAACATACATCTAAATGCTTTGACTTCATCTATCTGCGGTGGACTGCTGGAAGGTGAGCAACTGTGAGCTAAGGGCAGTAGAGAGCACAGTATCTATCGTTGTTGCTCAACTCGATGCCATGTAGTTCTGGAAATTGCAATGTATCAACAATGAATTGGAACCCATTGTTTGGACTCTGTGTGTGTGTGTGTGTGTGTGTGTGTGTGTGTGTGTGTGTGTGTGTGTGTGTGTGTGTGTGTGCGTGTGTGTGTGTAGTGTGTGTGTAGGAGCAACGACCTTTCTGGCCATCTGAGCACTGTTTAATTATTGATGAGCCTTTGTTGCTAATGAACTTTAACATCATTAAGCACAGACACACAGCTTCTGACTAGTTTCTGCTGAAGTCACATTATAACTTTTTATTAATTACAGTGATTTAGTATACAAAATCTTTGCACTCTTGATCCATCTAGTGTCTAGATCAGCGCTCTGTCTATGATACACTGTTAAATCAGCTGCACTAAATCTTCACAATGTTCATTCATTAATAACTGGTAAAAAATTAATAGATCTTATGCATCAGTAATCAGCATGTTTCATCATACTGATGCAATGCATTTCAGTCCTCAGTCTAAATGCGAACATCATTTAACCCTTTAACAACGAGCATGTACTAATATGTATGGGAAACCATAAGTGGCTCGTCATTAAAGGGTTAAAAGAGACAGAAAATCTATTCAAAGAACATAATATTTGTTACAATCTGCTAGTTGTGAAGAAACTTCAAGTAACAACAATTCCGAGTGGATATTAATTATTAATTGATGCACAACAATGTGATATTGTAGGATTTATGAGAGAAGACTGAGTTTAGCTTGCACACTACAGCATCAAAAGGATTTCTTGCTCAAATAATGGACCTCTAAAAGGTTCCAATTATAACTGAAGACACAAATAATGGCAAACAAGCAGATTATTAGTCCACCAACTTGAAAACAATAATGAATGGAACTCAAATTCCAAAATCTTCAGTGCATCACTTCTCCATTAAAACCATTGCCGTACAGAATGGTGGAACATGATTTTTCATATCATATTTAATATTTAAAGTTATGGCATCATTATCAGAAATGTCTGTCATAAAATTTACATTATTACAATTAAAATCATAAATACAATCATTCTTGATATTATATTCATCATCAGCTTCTTCTTCATCATCATCCACAATGTTGTTGTGATGCATGTTATCACAAGCAGCAGAAATAAGTCACAGACAATCAACTGTGCCACAAAAGCACACACTTGTCACTTGCAACATGAAAATATTCATACCAATTATTAATTACATCATATTATTATTATTATTATTAGAAAATAACATGTGCAAAGTCACAAAGAAATGTGAATAAGTGGCACAGCTTTAAAAGCATGCTGGTCTATTCAAGTGGACATGGGCACACATACACACACACACACACATCTACGCACACACACCTACACACACACACGTTCTTTAAAGACACGTTTCTTTTTCACGGGGTTTTCGTGCTGAGAGCGCTTCTGAATAGTTATTCTGAGAGAGGCTATATAAATCTTTATATACAATACAATACAATACAATACACACACACACACACACACACCACGCATACCTACACAAACACACACACACACACACACACAAAAGCTCAAATTCACACAAAATATTCCGAGACCAAGCATAGTGAATGCCGTGGCATAGACTGAACAGCGGCCACAGTTCAGCGTCCAAGGCAGCAGCAGCGGCGACGGCGGCACACAGGCGACTGAATAATGCATAAGTGGTTGGCGAAGAGAGGCACTGGTGAGGCAGGTGCCATATCTGGGAGTCACCCGCAGTCGCAGCTGCGATCCGGCCAAAAGCACATCTCTACGTGCTAAAATATAAATGTTTCGGCCTGCAGTGGCCAGTCGGAGGATGCCAGTCGGCGGCGTCCAACCGCTCCTCCGCTTCTCATCGACCGTGCAATAACAAAATTAAGGCGAACGTCTCCGTCGCCGCCGTCAGTCGCTGAGCCGCCTAGATGAGCTCAGCCACCGACCGACCACCGCCGCCAGAGTGCGCTTCTCGCCAGATGGCAGGCCACACGAAATGAGATTGTCTGGGTAATGGAGCCCGGTGGCCACGTGCACTGCAGGCAGCGATTACGTGTAGGCGGTCGTGTAAGCCGTTTAGCGTGGTAATAACTTCTATAGCATCCATTGCTTTTGAGAAGGTACTTAAATGAGCTATATAAATGTATAGATACAGTGTCGTCATCATCATAACCATCACCACCATCGTCACCACCATTACCGTTACCGTGCATGTATGTCTGCATCAAACCATGGATACATACATTGCCAACATCGCCAATCTCTGCCTTGAATCTAGGACCTTTCATCCTTGCAGTTAAAATCCCAAACTTCAAATCTCAAATCAAATCTGAAACCTTTGATCAAATTATCAAATCTTGGGCCAACTAATACCAGTTGTAAGTAAACTACCAAAACACGGTTGGCAAGTTCTTGTTGGCCACCGGTAATAACTGGTTTTTTGCCATGGCAATAATCGTCCTGACAAAAACCTCTTCAAAAATGGCAAGAACCTCTTGGCAAAAATGGCAAGAAACTCCTGGCAAAAATCTCTTGGCAAAATTAGAAACCATAAATTATTGTGGTAATAAAGTACGGAATCTTCACAGTTAGTTGACTTTAAGTGCACTTTGGGGTAATATAGATTAGAACAGTAGTCTTAATTTCTCACAGGAAACATTTATTATGACTATAGATGCAGTCTGTGCAGTGAAATATGATTTTCATTTGCCTTGCATTTACTTTTGAAAAAACGGGCAACAAATGGCAATAGCCGGAAATAATCGATTTTTCCAATGTCCCGGCAAAAATTGGTTTTTGCCAGCATTAACTCAACCCTATACCTAAACTATGACGATTACTTAAGCCTATTTCAATTTTCAAGAAGATAAAAACATTTGGTTTAGTGTTATTTAGCATTGAAAGCTCCTTCAACACAAGAAATTATTCCATATCCATTATTCCATATGCTTAATGTGATTACATGCACTCGAAGCGCTTGTCACCGGCACAATGGCACACACACAGCACCTGCACGACCGACGTGGAAAACGGCGTTTGTTCATCGGTAACAGCACAGATGTCTGCAAACATTGTGCCAATAAAAACTCTGTATAATTCGTTTTTCTCCCCTTCTCGGACAAGGACGCAACAAAATGTACCAATGCGCAAAGCGAATGATTATGGAATTCTGAAAAAGGCAGTAACGACAAATGCAAGCGAATGTGGGTTGCGTGAATAATGCATAAGTGGTTGGCGAAGAGAGGCACTGGTGAGGCAGGTGCCATATCTGGGAGTCACCCGCAGTCGCAGCTGCGATGCGGCCAAAAGCACATACAAACCCAGATAGATGTATTGCAGGCTGTCTGTTCTGTTAGTAGTTAAGATTAATGTCTTCTGTCATTTGTGTTCTTGTAAATTGTTTCAATTGCATAACTGTACACTGTAACCAGTTGCGGTTTGTCAACCGGATTGTTTCAATAAAGAATATTATTATTATTATTACTAAATACGAGTGTCAATACCAGAGTGGAACAGAACATACCCAACACACAAACTCAACAATACCTCTTGCCATCTCCGTGCAGGTATTTCATTCAAAACTCATCCACTACCCTACCTGTGGTAGTGCCAGTCCCAAGCCTGGACAAAGGAGGAGGGTGATGCTAATCATCTTTGTTATGACAGTGTCGTTAAACAGCAACTAACCCACCTTCATTCAACCCGAAAACACTTCTCTTCAAAAAAATTTCATTCTGATTCATCCTCTCCCCTTACCTCTTTTCCACTCTAACTCTAAATGCCATCCACCATAGCTGTCAGACTGCCCAACTCTTTCATCTTGACCTGGAACTGTAAGTAAGTAAGTAAGTATATTCTTTATTAACCAATTGCTAATCGCACCTTGGTGAACATGACCTTATCTGAAAGCTCTGTTTCAACAGAGCACCTGTGAATAATTGAGTACCCACAACTGAGCTTTCTTTGCACACTGTAGAAATCTCAAGAATACATTTACATTTACAATAATTTTTTTATGCTTAATGTGATTACATGCACTCGAAGCGTTTGTCGCAGGCACAATGGCACACACACAGCACCTGCACGACTGAAGTGGAAAACGGCGTTTGTTCATCGGTAACAGCACAGATGTCTGCAAACATTGTGCCAATAAAAACTCTGTATAATTCGTTTTTCTCCCCTTCTCAGACAAGGACGCAACAAAATGAACCAATACACAAAGCAAATGATTATGGAATTCTGAAAAAGGCAGTAACGACAACTGGCATAGCAAATGCAAGCGAATGTGGGTTGCGTGATGAAATGGGCAATTTTGACAATGATAAAGAGTTTAGTAACATAAGGTGAAGTGTGCCAAGCAAAGTAATTGCAGATTATATCAGTGCCCTCTCTCGAGCATTGCCCTTTGCATGATGCATTACCAACCGTCCATATCCTACACTCATTATCAGGCCGTACATAATCCATAGTTTAGTACCCAAATGTCAGCCTCCACTGCCCCTTCATCTGTGCTTATAGTCCTTTTATACAGTTTCCTTCAGCTCCTTTGGAACCTGGAAAGCATTGCTCAGAATGCCTTTGTGCAATCCAGGCGGGCTTTGCATTATGCTCAAACACCCAAAGCGTGACACAAGAAGCTGCACTGCATGCCTGTAGATTTCCACATTGGTGACGTTTATTGTATAGATGGAATTGTAAGGAATGGAAAGATAGAAAATATTGAACTGTAAAAATCACATTCCTCAAGAATAGTTAATTCAAGCTAACCAACTTATTCGCAGGAGCTCAAGCAAGACAAAACTGAAAAGGCCAATTGGTTAAGAGTTTGTTGCTAGTCAAAATCTTTAATGTCTACAAAAAACAACAGGCAAATGGCTACCTTTGATGTTGTTAGGATTAGGGCTGTCAAAATGTTAGAAAAACGTGGCGGCACACCCCTACTGACTGTGGCCATGAATTATATATAAGATATCATAATGTTCGAAGATCACTGATTGGTTTAGTTATGCTAGAATTGTGACGTGATTCTTATTATGAAATCGAACAAGGTGATTATGATGTCACTGGAAACGTTGCTTAGCTGTTTCCTCGATTGACCAATTAGACGGAGAAGTCCAACAGAAAGCTTATAAGTCTGCGACGCTTCGCCTGGATATTCGATCAGATATCTCGTGATCGCCCTTAACTCAGGGACTTGACGTCCCTGGGAACTACTGGCAGGGGGCTTTACAATACCTGCCAGGGACCCGATCTAGGGTCGTTATATCCCGAGGCATCGAGATAACGACCCTAGATCTACGTACGTCGGGTTGCCTATATTGGCAGTTCGACTGTCGGTCATATCGAGTGTCACTTGTTCGAGTCTACAAGTAAGTAAGAAAACTTGTGATTCTGAGCTACGAGATTTCATTTACGACGATCATCCTCAACAGAAATTATTTCGTGAGTGAAATCCCGCCCGAGCCAAGAATATATTTATTCGTTTTGAAAGTAAATGTAAAGTTCTTAACATTTCAGCGCTGCGCAAATACCTCGTCGTCAGGAAGCCTTTGAAATGTAATATGTAAAATGTAAACGTTCCCGATTTCCATAGCGACCGAATAATTCCCAAGACCCAACTAATTTTATAAATGAATTGATCTGATGAGTGCCAACCCTTCTATCTGCACCCATCCGTTCCCACCTTCGCGCTTCTCCCTTAAAATGCGACCATGGCTCGTAGTATATAGAAGCCTAGAAGGACTTTTCAATTTTAATGCTGCGACCGCCGGTGTCACGATATAGAGTCTTCCCCCCAAAACAGTGTCGCCCCCTTGCCGTAACAGAGTTTCCCCGGAGACTTTGTATCGGAACAAAGTCTCCCCCATTGAAACAGAATATCCCCTATCTACGATACAAAGTCTCCTCTTATTAAAATCGCCCCGCCTCTCTTCAGTTGCTTTTCTATATTATTTAAAATAGGATTTAATATGTGCATTTCTGAAATAAATGACTTTCAAGTTTATTAGTTGAATTGGACATGAAACAACTATGGAATTAAATGAGAAAATTGTGAAATAAATGTTTTATAGTATAGAAAATGCATCATGTAAATAGGATGTCGGACGCACTTTTGTAATTAAAACGCAGTGGAGAGATAACACACTGTTATTGGCTCTAACTAAGAAATAGCTCACACAACACGTAGACTTTAAACTGGTGCTAGTTGGCACTGTTTGCTGAAAAGATTCTGAGCATTACCAGTCACTAATTGATACTTATTCATTATGCCAACTAGCGCTAATTATCTTCAAAGTGATTCTTCTAAGGTTAGACGTAGCACTGAAATTGTGTTGGATATTAGTCGTTCAATATTATTAGCGTCAGATGTATCGGCTATACAAGTAGTCTGAAACAAAGCCTGCGAGTAATTATAACTGTACTGGCTTCCTAAGACGAGCTAGCACTGGCTTCGATGCGATTATTGATGCGCATTAGGCCTACCCTTCTACTGGTATCACTGTATCAGACAACTGATAAGACTTTGCGCTTGATTTTCTGTGATTCATCTGGTTAGTCTAATGTTTGCTTTTTATTGTTTGCTGGTGTCAGGTCATTACCTAGAACAGGAAAGTCATAACCAGTGGTTGTAGATGAAGTACTGGCTTTCGGATATGAGCTTGCCCATGATTTTCTAGCATTCGTGGATAAAGATTAAGCATTCACGGAATTATTGGCAATCAGACTACCCATTAAATAATCGCAGCTAAACCAAACCAATTTAGTATCGACAGGTCAATAAGCAACAAATAAGGCATTGTAGTCCATGAAGCCAGTACAGTCTGGTCTTGAGATTGAGCCTACTAGGCATTTGTTGATCCACGGAATTATTCGGCTTAGAATGGAATTTGCACACCGAGGTTATAAAAGCTAGAACAAAGTTGATTGGTTGACTATAAAAGGCAGACCAACATAAATTAATTAGGGGCCTATTCGTAGCTGAAGTTTATTTCTGCATAGGCTTTGATGATCTTAAATAATTCAATATTAGTTAGTATATTGGGTAGGCCTATAAGTTGCATTAATATGTACTACCTAGCGAAACATTTCAAAAATTATTTTCATGGATAGGCCTACGTCTGAATGTGAAGTTTTGCTTCATTAGGGGACGTGGGGGCAAGTTGGCAGATAAATCATTTTTTTTTACAAATGATCGTCTACGATGAGGCCAACACAATTGGTTTTTCTCCACAACGTATCTATCAATAACAGCTACATTCTAGCACAAAAGCAGGCATCCTAATATTTTGTAAGTTTGCAAAAAATGATCTCAAAATTTGTCTAAAAGTCAACCAACTTGCCCCATTGCTGGGGCAAGTTGGTTGCCTGCTTGGGGCAAGATGGTGGGCATTGGTGGCAATATAGAAATACACATAAATCTTATTTTTAATAATGGAAAATGAATGCATTATGGTCGATCAAATTTGATTCAATTTAAAAACATTTAGTCTTAATAAAGATATCACACACAAAAATTAAAATTTATTTAATTAAAAAAGTCAGTGTTTAAAATACAATGACCGATTCATAGGTAAAGGCGCAAATTTGTCGCCGGGTCATGCCAAATTCCCTTGCACTCATTTCGATTGCGTATTCACACAGTTCTTCAAGAACATCTGGGAACACTAGTCTTGTCGAAATCGTCCACCATGAAATGGGAATTGATCATTTTGTTCGCTTGAGATAGCGACGAAGCGTTGAATATTGTAAGCCTGCTTAGCTTAACTTGGACGCTTACTGCCCGCTTTAGCTTCACCGATGATTGCGATTAAACCAGCCGATGACCAAGTTTTGTCCAGTTCGTGATCCAGCGTAGAATGAACAGCAATAAACACCAGTTTAATGTAACAAAAACTAGGCACAACAATAATTATCTAATTGCGGGGCAAGTTGGTTGACCGGTGGGGCAAGTTGGTTTCATCCGCCATCTTGCCCCGCCATCTTGCCCCAACAGGTCCACATTACAAAATCTTGTGACTATGATTTGTACAGCGTGACTTGGAGAAAAAAAATTATATCAGTAACAACTCACAATAAATGCTTAATAAAACAACCCATTTGTCAATTTTTGGCATTCATGTTGATTAAGATATGCGATATTTTATAACAGTGAAATATTTTTAGAGGTAAATAGAGAAACTTATTTTAACCCATTAATGCCCAAACTGTCCCCCATGGGCCAATCTTTACGATACTTTGGAATATAAGAAATGATGCTAGGGTAAGGTCCTTGGAACTTGTATTTATGTGATTCCGCGATCAGCCGCTAGATGGCGTGCTGTTCCCATTTGGGAACATTGGGCACATATGGAGTCTGTTTCCATTTGGGAACACCATGCAAATTTATTGCAGATAATCTGTTAAATTTGCAGTTTTCAGTGACTACACTAGTTTTACTTTATGAACAACATATAGACTGCTCTGCTAGAGCAATAAAACCACACATCAATGATTAAGTAACTTGTTATCAGGTGTTATAAAACAGTGCCAACGATAGCATTGTCTAATTCTGCGATTGAACACAACGATCATACACATCAACATATTCCAGGTATTTCTCCACAATGCCTTCCAGGAGACTGACTGAGTGGTTATCTGATACCGCCGTTGGAGGATTGTCCAACCGTTGGATAGTATTGTTCACAATTTGCCGCCAGAACTCCAGGTGATCAGACAATCCACCGACTTCAACGAGAAGATGTCAGACAGCAACAACAGTTGCCTACACTTTGACGTTGAACGGAGACCCATTGTGAGATGTCAGAACCAACAGTTGCATCGTTTGCCTAGAATGTATATTTTCGTTGAGTGATGGCAGTAACGGGGTGCTGTGACGCTCATCGTCTGAACCTTTATGCACAGAAGCAGTAACTTGCCCAGCAACAGTAGATGGAAGAGTCGAAAGCATTAGGGCATCTTCATCCACACACTCTTTGTTGGACACACCATCCACTATCTCTGGTGGCATAACTATTTCAACATCTCTCTCAATAGCAGACACTGCATCTGAAGCCTGTGCTAGGTGAACAAGTTGCTCAATGTTATCATTGTCTCCATCTGCATCAGACTCTATAATGGTAATCGCTTCTGACAAGGAGACCTTTCTTTGCACCTGGAAAAGGCATTATATAAGGTGTGATTGCTGTGTAAACTAAAAATTCTAAATTATCTCATATTCATTTATAAATATGGGCAGTAGTAATGCAATCGATGCGGAGTTTTCAATACCTCAATGAATTTCTCCACCATGTTCCCAAATGGGAACAGACTACATTTGTGCCCAATGTTCCCATTTGGGAACATCAAAGATTTCCTCAAAATTTCTACCGCAATACATTTGATTTTTTAAATGCACATTTGACATATCAGTAGCTACTTAATGTCACACTTTAATCACATAAACACTTTAAAAATAAAAATTCTCTTACCTTATTATGCAGACGAGAAACTGGAAGCAGCCGAATTTTGAAAAAACCCGAAACTTTAAAGATGGCTGCCGCCCACTAGAAATTTTTGCAAACTTAAGATTAGACTAAAATATCGTACATGGACTGTTTAGCAGTCAAAATCTGCCCACAGTAACTAAATAACACACTACAATTATTTTATACTTAAATTCATCCGCGTGTTCCCAAATGGGATCATTGGGCGCTAATGGGTTAAAGCGATAAACGGGAAAGAAAGCACCGTAGCACGTTGCCGCCATGGAACAAAAGAACAGGCTTGGCTTGCTCATCGATAAACTTCCTGTTAGACTGGTTCTCTGCCACGCATTATAATTTTATAGCATAAAAACCATCTTGCTCCCGCAACCAACTTGCCCCCACGCCCCCTACGTTACCAAAAATGAAGAGGATCATGCAGCATAATATTCTAAAGATGAGGAACGTCGTCAATGAGAGAAATCCGTTTCAATCTGTGTCAGCAATGGACTAAGTACCGGTAACCGATTATATAACTTCCATTTATCAAGCAGGTGAGTGAGGTGGCGAGGAAGGCACAAAAAGGATGAAAATCCTGCTTACAGGGACAACTTTGCTAATAATTAGCTTAACAAAATAACAGAACGGTTAACACCTTGAATTTCCTATGGTACATCAAGTAGAATAAATATACAACTAATATGAAGCCATTAAGTGAAAAGAGACAGACAAAAGGGAAAGGACAACTTAACCAGCAGATTAGCAGTAATTAATAAGGCTAATTAATAATGAGTCTTAATGACATTATACCAAGTGAATGCATAACATTTTTTAAACCATTAAAGATTGGCCGCCTGTTGGATGAAGAGAGAAATCTTATTCCAAACACTCAAGCTTTTGTTAAACCAAGGAAGCTAAAATAAAGTGATTGGTGAGCTATAATAAGTGTAATGTAACTGAACATTAATATAGCACTTCTTCAAGATTTCTACTAAAAGGCGCTCTCTGCGCAAGTCCATATGATGTTAACTGTCATTACAAACGAATATATTACATCAGTTAGCAAAACAATGCATTAAATATGATGTTAATGTAGGCTATTTTGTGTTGAAATAAAGTCTCCCCCGGGGGAGAGTTTATTTCAACAGGGGAGGAAATATTCTCTCCCCCCGGAGACTATATTCTGAAACAAAGTCTCCGGGGGCGAATTTATTCTGAAACAGATCAGCCGGGGGAGAATCTATTTCGAAATAGAGTCTCCGGTGGGAGACTTTTAGAGGGAGACTCTGTCACGCGACACCGGCGGCGTTCATCTGAGGGTCTATGACATTTCGCCTCCCCCATGACATTTTTCTCCAGGTCGTTTCCCACAGAAGTTGGATTGATGAAACTAATTCTTTACTTTAATAGAAGTTGGATTGATGAATGAAATTCTTTTCGTTCGGTATTCTTTCCACTCGGACGTTCTAGTAGGTCCCCCAACTTCTGGACCGTGGTTGCGCCTCTGTGCACAAGATATGTACTATGGAAGAAAAACTATTAACGTAGGTCAGGTGACTTACTTCCTGGTTTGAGCTACGGTTTCGCCGGCCCTTGTCCAAAATGTGAACGCGAATAATACTTCAAACGATGATGCTAAGGTATATTTAACTTTGATATGTTTACCTTGATCGAAACAAGTTCAGTTATCTCCACGAAGGGTATCTGCTTTGTAATGTCATAAGGGCAACTTTACGCTTTCTCTTGTACCGATCGTAAAAGACACACACCTTGGAATTTTTATGATGGGATTTCCTTATGCATTGTAATGGATTTTTGTGACTCATTAAAAATTCTCAAACAGCTGCATGTGAATGTTCGAATAAACAAGTAGAATTTGATTCGCTAGCCTTCCGTTACTGTTACCTTCATTACCAGCTGTATTACTAGAGCATCTAAAGACACCGCAGCCTAATGGTCACTGTGTAAGTGTCCTGGCCAAATTCTTCCAGCACAATAATATTGCTGAGCGTCATCGTTGCTCTGTCATAAGCTGCTGAGGAAAAATCAAGTTGAAGCTGTCTCCGCCCTCTCAACAAGGATCACTCAACTAATAACGCGGAGCAATGCCACCACATTCGAGAGAGTCAAGCGAGGGTCGCGAGAAATGTGGAATGACGTCAGCAGACTTCGGGGTACAGGCCGGAGACAGGCCGTGTCCACGGACTGCAGCGTCACTTAAACCAGCACTATGGGCGCATTTCAACTGACGAACATTACTCAGCTCCTCATCTCAATCAACAGTTGTGGACAGTACCAAAGTGATCATGGATGTACTAACCATATATAAATTGCTTGAAACTGTGGGGGACAGCAACCGGCCCTGATGGAATGACCGCCTGGTTTCTCGAGTATAGGCTTATTGAAAAAATGGACGTGATATGCGATACCACACGAAACACCAATGAAGAATTTAGTCACCATAGAAATTAGATGTTTTCTGTTACTACTCAGAAAAATACCCATTCACTTACATTTATCTACATTTCTTCCTTTTCAGGAAATTTACTTCACAATTAGCAGTCTCTGTTTATTTAATTAAACATAAATATATTTGTGTTTTCTGGTGTTATATTTTCTAACAAATAAATTTCGGTGGATGTCAGAAGATACTGCAGACTGATATTTTCTTTGTCGTTGAGCAACAAATGGACCTTCACATAGAACGGACCAGCCAGAATAGATACTGCAATCAACAAGTTGAGGCACAATCAGCTGGCGACAGAGTGAAACAGAATCAGAGACAGAGAGACAGAAACAGAAAAAAACGAAGAGAAGCGCAGAGAGACAGACAGAGAGAGAAACGAGCCAACGTTGTTGATGACGATGATGATGATTTTGACGACGACGACGATGATGATGACAGTGGTGATAAGGAGGGGAGGTAGAGGAAGAGTAGCATTAGAGTAGCATGCATCGCCAGTCCGCACTAGAATACCTCTGTTCATGTGCTGCGCCCATTGCTAAGAATTTGATCAATTACGTAAAGTGGCATGTAAAGAAAACCAAGCAAAGAGCTATGAACATTAGCTTTTAACTGACGTTGCACTCATGTATAACTCAGCATCGATCCATTCTCTTTGAACGTCAGTTGAGTCAGAGTAACGCATCAAGCATTGCATTGAATATTTCACTTAACAACGCACAAAATTAACACAGCTTATGTTCGAAGTGCATGATCTTTAACCGTCTAAGGGATATGGGACATATATGTCCCATGTCAGAAAAAAGTGCCTGGATTTATTAGATTGAGCAAATGGGTTTGTTTAACGATTTTGTTTATTTGTTAAGTATTTGGTCAATCTTACTATGACCTTTCCATGAGTTCCCACACATTCTATGGGCCAGATATTTGTATTTCAAGATTATTAATTTTTTTAAATAAAATACAAACTTTGTCATTTTTTATTTTTTGTCACAGGGGAATAATACATTACAAAACTTTTAAATAATGTACATCGACTCTTCCCAAAAGAGGATATTCAATGACTACAACCATTCCTATCACAGTCTTGCAGATTTTGAAGAAAATCTTCATGGGACATATATGTCCCATTGTCCCTTAAGCAGTGTCATAAATTGAATGTACAATATGCCTGTTACATGAAAAGGCATTGTAAAAACGTACATAGATGCATTGATGCATACTTGCATTCATGCATACATACATATTATACATACATATGCACACATATACACATACATATATATATACATGAATACATACATACATACATATATGCATGCATATATAGAGACATACATAAATTCATTAACACTTACACACATACATACACACATTCACACATACAATAGATACATACATAATATACTTACATATATATGCATCTATATGTACATACATTGTATTGCATTGTATTGTATCTAGGCGCTTTATATAGCGCCTCTCGCAGTTCACAGCAATCAGAGGCACTCCCAGTGCGATATATACATGCATACATACATGCATATATAGAAACATATGTACATGCATATATATATACACATACATATACACATACATACCTACATACATATGTACATACATCCATACATACACACACACATACATTTAAATACATGCATACGTACATCCATCCATACATACATCCATACAAATATACATACATACAAATATGCCTAGGGCCTGCAAGCAAACAAGAGGAGACATTCAGTCCCTCCAAACAACGGACAAGCAGTTTAACTTTTTCATGTGGATGGACATAAAGGCTGTCCATCTCATATCCAGTTCAGAACCACCCGAAGGTACAGAACCTATAGATAGACGTCAGAAGGGTTCCGCTGTAGAGGTTGCTATCAACGTTCCATCATGGGTGAAAGAATACAACAAATATGTGAGAGGAGTGGATCTGGAAGACCAGCTGAAATCGTATTGTGGAATAGAATTTGATGCCGATAGAAGTATTATCTGAGAGTGACGTTTATAGCCTGGACAAAACAGTGGTGAATGGCTACTTGAACAAGTCTCCCAACAGACACCAAAAAACACATCTAGAGTTCAGACAGCAGGTGGTTCATGGTCTAATAGGTACTTGAACTTCCAGGAGGAATGCTTTTCCGACTGGAGCTATCAAAGAAAGGAGTCTCCAGTGTTGATACATGATCATTTGCCTCACATCTTGCTCCATAGGAAGAGATGCAAGCTTAGTAGCAAGAGGGGAAAAGGTAACCGGTCAAGATTTCAGTGTTCCATGTTGCTCTATGTTTGCATAGTGACCGGAACTGTTTCACCAAGTTCCATACTAACTATCTACCTATCATATCTGTTCAATTAAATTCGTTGCTACATGGTACATGATCATATTCTGACATTTAATCAACATAGTCCAACATAGCACAAAAATGTACTTTTACTGCCTAACGGACAATGGGACATATCTGTCCCATAAAATAAAAGTGCCCATAATGCAAATGTGTTCTACTAAGTATAAAATAAACTACATTATGTTGACAGGAGAACCCTAGACAATGTATTTATGTTAGTTTTGAACATTTTGCAGACCAAAAAAATCTTGTCCCTTAGAGAGTTAAATTGGTCTGCATACAAACGTCGGCACAGTGCATTTTGTTAATCTCCATTTGTTTTAACCCTCTTGCCCCGTATAGCCGCTATAGCGGTTTGGTGGTCTTTGACAAATACCCGTAAAGCCGCTATAGAGGCTTCAACATATAAACCGTATCCCCATATATATATACATATATATGTATATATATAAATATATATATACATATACATATATATACATATATATATGTATATATATAAATTATATACATATACATATATATATATGTATATATATGAACACACACATATATATATATACAATATATACTTATATCCATATAAATATATATATATATACTTATATATAAGTCTATATATATGTACATATGTATATATATATTATATATATATAATTATATGGGTATAAGTATATATTATATATATATGTGTGTTATATATATATATATATATATATATATATATATATATATATGAATATATACATATATATGTATATATACATATGCACACACTTATATGTATGTAATATGTATATATTATATATATATACATATGTACATATATAAATATATAAATATATATACATATATATATATACAAACTTATATACATATATACTTATGTACATTATATAAATACATATATATATATACAAATTTATATACATATATACATACATATGTACATATATATATATATAAATATGTAGGCCTATATATGCAAAAACACCGACCTAGGGTGGATGTCCCGCCTCACAGGACATAGGATTGCAACGACTTTTTCCCACTGTCCCGCCCTGCGGGACAGTGGATAGGAAAGGGCTAATAGGAACTGTTGAAAAATATCCGTCCTAGAAATTGACTTTTTTGCGATTTCACATTTACAGGTATCAACGCAATCTGAGCAAACGTTTAAGTTCTTTGTAACTATGATTCATTCTTACTTCCGCGTGTTTTCCTCTCAGCGTTTCCCGTTTCCTTTTTTGGTTTGTATTTCAAAACGAAAAGTCGTAATGACGACTTTTTGGTAGACTAATACAATTAAAGTCGCTATTAGGCTACGAGTGTTCGTTTTTACGACTTTTCGGTGCTAAAAATAGACACCGAAATTATTTTCATAATTCAAATCTTATACTATTATTCTCAAAGATTTCCTTCCGTTTCCGTGTTTGTATGTTTGTTTATTTGTACATCATACTAAAGGCTCAAAATGGAGCATAGTAGCGATTTGAACAATTTTACAAAATATTCTTATAGAAATATGTAGGTAAACGCGACTATTTTCAGCTCCCAGTTTACTTTGAATGTATTCCATACGCATTCTCGTTGCGCTTGGCCTCACGGGTCAGCAGCTTTATGATGTAGTACGTGCAATAACAGTGGCTCGTTTACTCTATGCTGCCCCGGCATAATAATAATAATGTAATAATATCTTTTCTTTAATCAAGCGCCTGACAAACGCACTGGGCTGTACATTTACATGTTATGCAATTGAAACAATCTTAACTAGTTAACTACTAACAGAAAAGACAGCCTGCAATACATATTCATTCATTCATTCATTCAGAGCTTTTATATAGCGCCCCTTCAAGAAACTACTCAGGAGCGCTCCCGGCCCAGCCACGACTAAAGAAAAAAGACTTGAGGAACTTGTAGAACCCTGTCAGATGGCTTACACGTAAAAAACGGAGCTTAAGTGGTAGGTCACTCCAGATGGAAGGGCCAACAACCGAGAAAGCACGGCGCTGCCTAATAGCCAAGCTATTATTATTATATGGTGGGGCTTTGCTGGACAACAGGATAGATGCCGACTCCAGTCAGTAATAAGCAAGCTAATCCGCCTCCGGTACCTTCCTGACGACTACCCAACATTTGAGCGACTTTGTCTTGAAGCTGACTTGAAGCTGTCTTTTCTCCGCAGTACTGGTTAACCAGGGCCACTTACTGCATATTTTACTTACACCAAAAAACAACAACAATATACCGGTACCTTGCGACCTCGATCACACGGTTCCGCATTGGATTGATGAAAATAATCTTTTCAGTAATTAGAAGCTGGTTCCTGATAACATATAGCACGTTTTAGTGAAACTATAAGAAAGAGGCCTCTGCTGATTAACCGTAATAGATACAGATACACTTGTAGACGAAATGTTTGTAGACGAAATGTCTGTAGACGAAGTGTCTGTAGACGAAGTGTAGTAGACGAAAAGTCTGTAGATGAGTTGTCCATGCATCCAGCTTGGTTTCCAGCTTCTATTTAGGGCCTACGGAAAAAATTATTTCGATCAACCCATCTTCTCTTTCAGCACAGGAGTGTTTCATTAATCCCACTTCCATTTAGAGAAACAGTTTTTTAATCAATCCAGCTTCCATTTTAAAGTGACAATATAAAATAACTGTGTAGACGAAATGTCGGTAGACGAAAAGTCTGTAGACGAATTGTCGTGAGACCCTATCACACGACCATTGTGTACCTCTTGCAGATAATTTACAGCGTAAGACGTTTATTATTAGAATGTTGTACTCATATTGACAGTTGTTTATTATTAAGACGTATGTACACCAGATATGCAGTTGATTTAATAAAGAATATACTTTCTTACTTTGTGTTTTAGGCCTGTAGTTCACGATTATCATAATAAAATTATGTATGTCAAGTAATATTTACACGGCCAGCTATTTAGCAAATAGCGATCAATTGAGTCCCAGTTGCTTTGTCTATTCGTGGGCTCAGACTTGTTTGCTCATTTAAATCACGTATAGATATCCACAGATCCGGATTCAGTTCCTTTTCAAACATATTCTTGGTATTATGACCATTTCTTATTCGTTTGTGCAAAATCACCTGCCGATGTTACTAATATTAGGCTATTTCTGTGTGAACTCTAAATATGACTGACAATGTAGAATGCAGATTAACGTACGTTATAGATTTTCTTTAGCTTGGCTTTCTATCCTTCTCCAAGCGACTCGTATTCGTTCGTGTCTCAATCATTCATCATCTCCAAGTTAGCCTAATCTGACTTATGGTCTTTTGGCTATTACAAAGAAAGCAGATTTTTCATACAGATTTTTCATTTGCTAAATTGATTAGCAAAAATAGAGAGGTAGAAAACCTTAAACATTTGAATAATAGTTATACAGATGTGCGCCAAAAGCAGAACAACAATTAGATTAGACTGCAGGGTAACGCAACATTAATTTTGAACGTTCTTTAGCACTAAAATCGTGTGTTTTTAGTTAAATGATCATAGCAGAATTAGTAAAGTTCCTCCACAAAGCTAAACATACGTGTATGTAAGAATACGAGATGGTATTTAAGGGATTAATATATCTAACCATTGAACCACACAATATCAGGTCATGAAACCCAGAAAATATGTGTACTAATAATAGCTTACTAATCATGATTGCATTGTTTCCTAAACAAGTGTTGCTCATTATCTAGCAGACAGCATACTGCGATTACTGTAATATGATAACTGGAAAGCCAGAAGAAAATACTAAATCATAATTTATATTATTGTGATTTACTACGAGTTGTCTTCTCACGACCTCATCGATGCCTGTAGGTCACTCCAAACCAAGTCACTCCAAACCAAGTCACTTCAAACCAAGTCACTGCAAACCAAGTCACTCCAGACCAAGTCACTCCAAACCAAGTCACTGCAAACCAAGTCACTCCAAACCAAGTCGTAATCAGGTCAATATATCTGCCTAGATGTTCGAGTTTAATGCTTACAAGTAGGCGTAAATCACACACGATACCATTTCAATATCTGAAATTGTACTCACAAATTCAATTACAGTTTGACAGTTTAACCCTATGACGCACACCTTCCCGGCCAACACATTTAGCACACCTGGGGTCTAATAGACCCCACCGATTAACACGGGTGGCATTTATACCATTTTAATAGAAAGTCGAAATGAATGCTCCAAGTTTAGGTTGGACAGAGTGCGTGCACTTAGGGAAAATGTTTGGATCATGATACAATGTTAGATTCAATGTACGAAACAAAAAAATCGTCTGTTGTAACCTAAACATTCGACACCACAGTGACCGTTCTAATGCTTGAAATGGAAGTTCTTGTGACGTCTGTGAGTGTATGTATGCATGCATGTATGTATGTATCTATGCATATATGAATGTATGAATGTATGCATATACATATGTATGAATGTATGTATATATGTATGTATGTATATATGTACATATGCATGCAGGGGTGGATCTATGTATGGATGAATGGATGTAAGCATGTATGTATGCTTGTATGTATGTACGTATGACATATGTATGTATGTATAATATAATATATATTTTTGTATATGTGTGTATGTATGTATGTAAGCATGCATGCATGTATACATGTATTATGGATGGATATACATGTATATGTGTGTGTATGTACTTGTAGGTATGTGTACATGCATGTATGCATGTTCATGTACATATGTATGGATGTATATTCGTATTAATATGTGTGTATGCATGCGTGTATGTATTTATGCATGGAAGGATGGATCTATGTATGCATGTACGTATGCATGCATGTATATATTTGTATATAATGTGTGTATAATGTATATGCATGTACATGTATAATTATGTATGGATGTATTCGACACCACAGTGGTCGTATCTATTTATTGATTGATTGATTGATTCATTGATTGATGTATATTGGCATGTATATATGTGTGCATGTGTGAATGCATGTATGTATGGATGGATGCATGTACGTATGCATGCATGTATATATTTGTATGTATGTGTATGGATGTATATTGGTATGTATCTATATATTTGTGTGTATGTATGTATGTGTGTGTATGTATGTGTGTATGTATGTGTGTATGTATGTATGTATGTATGCATGTATGTATGTATGTATGTATGCATGCATGCATGTATATTATTGTATGTGTGTTTATGCATATTTTCATGTACAAGTATATTTGTAGGGATGTATATTTGTATGTATATATATGTGTATTGGTGGATGTATGTATGTATGCTTGTATGTATGTATGTATGTATGTATGTATGTATGTATGCATGTACGTATGCATGTGTGTATGTATGTATGCATGTGTCTATTTGTGTATGTAACGTAGCCTGGAATATGTCATAGTCGATGGGCCTATCAATGTTAAAGCCTGGGGTCTGCTGGACCCCAGGTATGCTAAATATGCCCGAGTGTCATTCTTATTTCTGTATCATCGAACCAAGAATTCTAAAGTCTTTGAATTTTTCCATAAATGTAGAGGGATGAATTGCTGAGGAATTTGAATTATTTCAGATTTTTACTATTTGTATCAACGCAGCTATTCAAGGAAGTTTCATCGATGGGGTCCAATGGACCCCAGGTGTGCGTCATAGGGTTAAGGAAGAGTATTCAATTGAAATTCGTGAGTAAATAATTAGGTATTGGAATATAAGAATGCAACAGTCGTCAGCAAGTTTGGTCAAGAGACAATAGTCCAAGTCAGCAATAGTCGACCAACTCGATCGACTATTTGTCAAGTCGATCGAGTCGATGAGAGGTCGACTATTCGACAAAGTCGATCAAGTCGATCGTCGGCCGAGCCAAGTCGATCGTAGCACTCTGTCTGTTCTTATCCGTCCATACGTTGGACATTCCTTCCGTCCGTTCATCCATCCGTCGTTCTGTCGTCTGACGTCTGTCGTCTGACGTCTTTGCATAAATTTGGATCCACGGTTTAACGGCAGCTTATGACAACATAGGCCGTTCCGCCGACAAAGATTAAAGGTGTCTAGGGAGAGCATTGGATTTTTGAGGAATTAATATCATCAAGCGACTAGAGTATACAGTTTAATAAACCATGATCCCCAAACATGCTTCAAAACTGGTTTTATCTTCTAGAGTTCTGCTTGTTTTTAAGTAATTTTGATTTTTATTACTGTGTATAGAATGATCTCAGTCAACAAAATACAATGTTTCTCAAATGTCAAATGATCACACACATATTTATTTCAACTTCCTAACAAATTTGTTGAAAAATCACAAAATTCATCAAATTATGCATCTATAGCACATAATTATATAAATTAAGTCAATCAGAAAATTATCATTGTTTTGTATTCTTCATTCTTAGTTCGTTCATTTCATGGGCAAATATCATAAATTTACCTAGGCAGAATTATTCTTTTTAGCATTACAAATTGTGTTCCAAAAATGGAACATTGTAAAATTATGGTTAACCCGGGATCCTTTGCTGAAGATTGTATTTCTGACAACGTAGTATAAACTAGTAACGATTCTATTGTTATTAGCAACATGAATGGGTGTAATTTTTGACTAGTGACTTCAAAGGCGCCGATGTCTAATGCACAAGGCATAAACCGATGGCACACCAAGTGCACCAACACCAAGCCTTGAATGAGGTTAATATCTGGATGGTCAGTCCGTTAAGACAGAGAGGCAACATATAGGCCTAATGGATAGACAAAGGGAGTAAGAGCAGTCCCTTAAGTAACCCCAAGAGACGTCCATAGGTATGAAGGGTTAGCGACTTCATTTCTCAGTCTCGTCATATATGAGGGCGGGCACCCATTTCCTGACCTCTACACCGAGATTGTACTCGTTACAGCCTTGAAATATCAGGCTCAACCCGGCTTTAAAGTAATCTGGTGATAAATAGCTTTTCAGCATTGCCATAGCAATTCTATGGATACCAAAATGGCTGCTGACACCGTGGTATCAACTGTTTTCCGTTAACCACAACAAAACCGCTCATCCCCGTTTTAATTTAAACTGGGGTTAAATCCCATTCCAGCACGCCCATAAAAATGATGTCACCCAAATGGGTTTTTGACAGGCTGTCTGTTCTGTTAGTAGTTAAGATTTAAATTGCATAACATCTAAATGTACAGCGCAGTGCGTTTGTCGGGCGCTTATTAAAGAAAAGATATTATTATTATTATTATTATTATTATTATTATTATTATTATTATTATTATTATTATTATTATTATTATTATTATTATTATTATTATTATTATTATTATTATTATTATTATTATTATTATTATTATTATTTTTTTTTTTTTTTTAATTATTATAACAATATATAATTATTTTTTCTCTCCATCAATCAACATCAATACTGAAAGCTACAATAGACAAGGATGCAGTAGCTGTCTAAAATGAGCGTCATAAGTGCCGTTAGTGTCACATCTCCCTAAGGTCTGGCTCCGCTAAAGTGCCGCGGAAAGCCACCGAGTTGAACCGCTGGACAGTTATAGAGAGACGCTGCAGCAAGAAGCAGGTCTCTCTCTTGTCTCCTGTGGACAGCGTCAGACTATGACCTAGATCTGATATAAAGTTTTGGCCAGTGGTGTTAATTGTACCTAAGGTCTCGAGAGCTAGAGGCACGAAAAAGTGCGTGTTTAAGAGTGCATTGTACTTGGTCATTTTCCTGTCCGTGGCGATCTCGGCTGCCGCGCCCGCCGTCGCTGCCGTGGCCTGGATGTATGATGGAGCAAGGGTATCTACCACCGTCGCGTCCCACACCAGATGACGACCCGCGCGCCATGGAATCATTGTCAGGCCGTCTGGTCTTCTGCCGTCCGTGCGTAGTAGACCTGGTGGTTCCTTTATTATGGTTTATTATTATTATTATTATTATTATTATTATTATTATTATTATTATTATTATTATTAAATGAAGCTTAATCTATTGTTTAGCTAAACCTTGCGGATTTTGAGGCTGCTGACATCGACCTCACCTTACAATTCTATCCATGTGAAACGAAGGAGACTTAGCGATAGTAGGCTAGTTTCAGTTTAACGACACTGTGTGATAACAAAGATCATTAGCGTCGCCCTCCTCCTTCATCCAGGCTTGGGACTGGCACTGACATAGTGCAATCAGTGGCGGAGTTCGACTTAGCGATAGAACGCGACTGACGTTTTTATAAGATCGGCGAAGATGTTTTAAAGGTGTCTAAGGAGAACATCGCATTGTCGATGGTTTAACGACATTTAGCGACCATCCTTCAGGCTGTATGTCTATCTGTCTGTTTTCATATCTGTCTGTTCGATCGCGACGAAGAAGAGAATCCACCTGTCGACAAAAGCAAACCACATCTATCCATCCCACGTCCTTAGTCTCAGCTACCCACCCCATCCCCACCCGCATCCATTACGTTAGGGGGCGCAAATGGAGACGAAATCTCGTACAATTTATGTCCTGGTGGGGATTTAAACCCACGACCTCTCGGGTGACAATGCGGCGTGCTTATCACTAAACTATCATGCACTCTGCCAAAGAAATAGAAAGCGAAAGTGTATTCAACTATTCATCTCCAGCTGAACAGATGGTTGGAGAAGGATGGGCAATTTGTGGGGAATTTTCATGTTAAAGGAATACTTAACGTCTCTGTCTGTTCATCCCTCTTTTGATATCTATGTCTGTCCGTCTGTTCGTTTACAGGTTTGTCTCTCTGTTTTTATGTACTTCTGCTTAACCTATTGTCTTTCTATATAATATCTCATGACATTGTGTCATAAGTTAACAATCGTGTTAGTAATAATATTCTTTATTGAAACAATCCGGTTGACAAACCGCAACCGGTTACAGTGTACAGTTATGCAATTGAAACAATTCACAAGAACTCCCCCTCCCCCAATGATGATGATGTACACAGTGGCGGCGCCAGGGGGCTAGGGGGTGCTTAGACCCCCAAACTGCGGCTCAGCCCCCCAAGAAGTGAGAAATCACTGCAAATCACAGCGAGGAGGGGACAAAAGGGAAGGCTTTTAGCTTTAGCCCCCCCCAAACCTTAAATCCTTGCGCCGCCACTGGTTTACAAGGAGCAAAAAGCGGTAGAATGCTTGTGAAAGAGAACGATGATAGCAGGTAGAGGAATAAGAAGAAGGTAGTAAGAGAGCGGAAGGGAGAAAAGGATACAGACAGTGAAGAGCAGGTGCACAAAGGAAGGAATGTTGGAGGGAGAGGAGCATGAAGTAGTAGAGAAGAGAGAAGACGAGAAGGACAGGAAGTCACCTGAAAAATAATTATAGCTTACTCCAATTCTTTCAACAATCCAGTGTTGGCATAGAGAGAGCTTCAGTTCACCTTTGGACCGAGGTAGTCTTAAGGGCCGTCACCTGAATAAACAATTACGGCTGACTCCTACTCTATTTACAGCTCGGTGTTGACAGATAGTGAGCTTCACTTAACCTGTAGAACGACGTCGTCAAGCAGGAGATCTCACTTTTGACTTAGGCTTATATTATCACAGTTGGATGGGAATATTAAAGTACAACCGAAAACGGAAACGTGAGACTGGACACGGAACGTTGACAGGAAAACGTACAGAAGTAAGAATTAATCGTAGTTACAAAGCACTTAGACGTTTACTAAGATTGCTTTGATACATGTACTTGTAAATGTACATTGTTTTGAGATCGCAAATAATTTATTAAGTCACCTGAATAAACAATTACGGCTGACTCCTACTCTATTTACAGCTCGGTGTTGGCAAATAGTGAGCTTCACCTTACCTGTAGAACGACGTCGTCAAGCAGGAGATCTCACTTTTGACTTAGGCTTATATCATCACACTTGGATGAGAATATTTAGGGTACAAACCAAACAAGGAAACGTGAGACTGGACACGGAACGTTGACAGGAAAACACAGAAGTAAGAATGAATCATAGTTACAAAGCACTTAAACGTTTGCTAAGATTGCGATGATACTTGTAAATGTACATTGTTTTGAAATCGCAAATTAAGTCAAAGGTGCAATTTATTGGACGGATTTCTTTCAACAGTTCCTTTAAAAGAAATGCACATGCTGTAACTGCGTCGTCAAGGCAGACAAAAAGATGCTTGTCAATTTTCGGGTGCGAGGGACGCCCGTTCTCCAACTGTTACGACTGAAAAACAGTACCAAAAATTTGATAGACATAGAGAATAAACAATGCCCGATTTTTATTATCATCTTGGAAAAAATATAAATAATTTTTCAAATTATAATTACAATCCCAATGTTTTAGCATAGGCGAGCATCTGTCGTCCTGGGATCAGAAGTCGCTGACAGTGGTGCACGTAAACGATTGAATAGACTTCTCTTTCGTTGAAACCAATTGATGCTATCCAGGCAATGTTTGTTTCAAACCTTATCATGCCTTTATGTGTAATTTTCGGGTGCGAGGGACGCCCGTTCTCCAACGTTTTCGACTGAGGTACAGGACCAAACCTTTAATAGACATAATAAACAACGACTAATTTCTTAGTATCATTTTGGGAAATATAAACAATTATTCAAATTATAATTACAATCCGAATACTTTAGCTTGGATGAGCAGCTGTCCTGGGATCAGAAATCGCTGACTCCGGTGCACGCGATTGATTGAATAGGCCCCGAAAGGCAGCTGTCTCTTTTCTTTGAAACCAGTTAATGCTATCCAGGCAATGTTTGTTTGCCTTTACCACTGAGAAACGATTACTGGTTGCCTACATCTCGCCACAAACAAATCAACCATCCCTCATTCGTCAATTAGTTACAATACAACCAATCGGCTCAACCTGCGGTCGTTTTGTTTCTAGCACTCACACTCTCCTCTCATGAGGAAGGTGTGGCGCTTAGGCGTGAAACACCGAGTTAGGCCTGTTTCTGTTTACATCTGATTATTCAGTTCAGAAGTGTTTTTCTTTGCTCGTCTTCGGCTATTATATAGCTTTCGGACTTATCTTCGTGATTCTTCACTCAGTTTTCAAAGTTTGCGTTTGTTTCGAACTTTATCTGACGTTATGGATATGCCTAGCGTCGTTTATTCGGGTGACCTACTTTGGTCGTTACGCTCTGTTGCGTCTAAGATTGCACGTACTTCACGTAAGGCACTGTTTAGTGCTGGGCTTTGGCGCCCGACTTTGACCTCCTTCTCAACCCATTGTTTGGATCGACAGTCAGCTGGACCTACTCAACCGCGACCGATTCAATCACAGCAGTGCCAACCGGGCGCCCCACCGAATTCCTCGTCGTCTTCTTCATCGTCTTATGTTCCTGCTGCTGCTGCTGCTGCTGCGCCTTCTGCAGAGCGATCTCTTCGTCTGGCTACACTGAATGCCAGATCTATAAAGGAGAAATATGTTGCCATCGTCGACACCATCATCTCAAATGAGCTCGATGTTTTGGTGCTAACGGAATATTGGCACCAAGCGTCGACAGATGTCTCGCTTCTCCGATCTACGCCTGTGGGCTACTCCGTCATTGATCGCCCACGTCCTCCGTCATCGTCGGACACTGTTTCTCGAGGCGGGGGCATTATTATCTACCATCGCGATCATCTACGCGTTAAGACGATCGCCCTCTCCTCCTCTCCTGTCACCTTCGAAGCCCTCGCTGTCTCTATCTCATCCTCATGTGGACCGCTCACTGTTCTGGCCATCTATCGCCCTGGATCCTCACCTCCGTCATCACTGTTCTTCGATGAACTCGGAACAGTTCTTGAACAGTTTGCCCTTCATAACACGCAATTGACTATTCTCGGCGATTTAAATCTCCGTCTTGAGAATGCGACATTGCCATCTTCAATAGACTTTCAACTGAACATGGAGCAATTTGGATTAGCCCAACATGTATCCTCGGCGACGCACCAGGCAGGTGGGTGGCTGGACGTGGTTGTCACCAGGGATGACTGTTCTCCGCGAGTTGAGGTATTTCCTCCGATCATCTCGGACCATGGGCTGGTCATTGCCACCATTCCGTTTCTCCATGAAACGCCACTCTACGCTGTCAGACAGATCCGGGGATGGCGACGTCTTGATCGTGAGAAGTTCACGGCTGCTGTTCTGGCTGTTCCAGCCTTTCAAGACCCGATACAGTTCCAGGATGAACCTGCGGAGCATCTCTTCGACATCTTCCAACGTGAGATGACTGCAATCATCGATCGCCTACTCCCTCTACGTCAGGCAAGGATGCGTACTCGACCTTTATCCCCCTGGTTCGATGGGGAATGCTACACCTTACGTCGTCAAGCTCGTCGATTGGAGCGCGTGTTTCGCCGAAGTGGGCTCGCGGATGACAGAGCCGCTTGGGTGAAATTCGTTCGTACCATGCATCGTCGCCACAGGGAGAAGGAGGGTCAATACTGGGAAAGCAAGATCAAGTCCAGTACCGGAGACCCTAGACGCTTATGGTCCACCTTCAAGGACCTGCTGGGGAGTTCAGGAACTACTTCATCGCCGGCTCCTCCTCCGTTCTCGGCTGACGAATATGCTAACTTCTATGCCACAAAGATCAATGCTGTTCGTCGTGACACTGCCGACTCTCCGCCGCCCTCGTTCTCCTCGACTGAGCTCTCTTTTTCCACCCTTGCTCCAGTCACCGAGGCTGAGCTGCGTCGCCTCATCCTCGCCTCGCCTGCCAAGTCGTCGGAATTGGATCCTCTTCCGTCCTTTCTCATCCAGGAGCAAATCGAAACTCTCCTTCCGTTCCTGACGATCCTCTGCAATTCTTCTCTACGTGATGGTGTCTTACCAGCTTCACAGAAACGTTCCATCATCACGCCTACCCTGAAACAGACTGGACTGGATCCTTCTAGCCCTTCTAGTTTTAGGCCTATATCTAACGTCAGTTTTATCTCTAAACTAATCGAGAAACTTGTAGCTTCTCAGTTACTCAGTTACCTAGATTCTAATAACCTTCTACCGTGCCATCAGTCGGGTTTCCGTAAGGGTCACTCTACGGAGACTCTCCTTCTTAGACTTCTTAATGATGTCTATAGTGCTATTGACCGCTCTCAACTTACTCTTCTTGCACTCTACGACGTAAGTGCAGCCTTTGACACGGTAGACCATGATATTCTCCTGCGTCGCCTTTCTATTTCCTTTGGAATCTCTTCCTTGCCTCTTCAGTGGCTTTCTTCATACCTCTCTGATCGCTCTTCATCTACTGTCTTCCATTCGTCGCGTTCCCCTTGGATCCCCGTACCTATTGGCCTTCCCCAGGGTTCTGTGCTCGGTCCTCTTCTCTATATCCTCTTTACTGCTGACCTTGAATCTGTTCTCGCTTCTAGTGCTCTTTCTAGCCACTCATACGCTGATGACCTTCAGTCTTACTTGCATTGTTCTGTAAGGGATGCTTTGAGTGCTGTTCGCTCGATGTCTCGTGCAACTGACACTCTGTCTGCCTGGCTTTCTTCCAATCGCCTGAGACTAAATCCTCTTAAAACCCAGTTCATATGGCTGGGTACCCGCCAGCAGCTGGCAAAACTTGACCTGAACCTTCTTGCAGCTGAATTTCCTCTAATATCATTCTCTACCTCTGTACGAGACCTTGGTGTCATCCTTGATCAGGAACTAACCTTTACTAAACACCTCTCCTCTTTGTCTCGCTCCTGCTTTTACCATCTTCGTCAGCTTAGGGTCGTTGCTCGCTCTCTTTCAACCTCTGCTGCTTCTACTCTTATCCATGCCTTCGTCTGCTCTCGTCTAGACTATTGCTCTTCTCTTTACACTGGTCTTCCTCAAGTCCGCTTGTCCTCCCTTGAGAGGGTCTTTCGGTCTGCGGCGCGCCTTGTTGGTTCCATTCCTCGCTGTGGTAGCGTATCCTCCTACATGCATCATACTCTACACTGGCTTCCCCTCCGGCAGCGTATCCTATATCGGCTCTGCACTCTCGTCTGGCAAAGCGTCTTGGGTTCAGCTCCTCGCTACTTGTGCGCCATCTTCACTCTCTCTTCGTCTATTAAGGGTCGCTCAGCCCTCCGTTCCTCTTCTCGGGGTGACTTCTTGGTTCCACATGCCCGCACTGCTACTATGCAGCACCGAGCATTCTCTGTTGTTGGTCCAACAGCGTGGAATGTCTTGCCATCTTTCCTTCGGTTATCTCCTCGCATTCACTCGGCTTCCTTCTACGCCCAATTGAAGACTTTTCTGTATGATCAGGCCTGGCTTGGGAGCGCCTCTGAGTAGAGCCCTTGAAGAGGCGCTATATAAATTTTATGATTGATTGATTGATCTAGTTCTTAAAATTTTACACTTGATCTATAGTCAAGCTACTCCGCCACTGTGGAATCAACTGCCGCCTGAATTGCGTCAGCTATCCAAACTTCCACTCAGTTAAGTCTCTATAGTAAAAACCATACTATATTTTTATAGTGAAAGGTGAAAAGGGACAGTTATTTGAATCAAAATGCCTAATGACCAGGTTTTCGCCGTATTTAAAAGTTAGTAATCTATAATTTAAAATAGCAAGCTTAAAACAACAGCTAGGCCTATATGTAGGCCTAAGTATACGCTTGTTTGTATGTACACTTAACCCTCGGGCTACCAAGCTTTTTTGTGACATCGGCTTCCAAGGAAGGGGGTTACCACCCCCTGGATTTCGTGTTTGGTTTCACATATCATAACTTGTAATATAGAATTGGATTCAGCATTCATTTCTGCACAGAATGGTAGGGCCTACATTTAATTGTACATTATGTGAATGCACCTCGAAATTACATCACTTTTAACAACGGAACCCATTACTTAGCAATATTTTATATTATTGCGTACATTTTGTACTTTTTGGATAAACAAATATAAGATTATGTGTGTTTTCAAACTAATCTATGTATAAAAGATACACACAATCATCCCTACACATGTTTATATAGTATAAATGTACATCCATACATATATATCCATACATATAATTATATCGGTGTACGTTGTAATGCTGTATTCAGCCATTTTCACACAGATTACGCGTATTATTATTTATTTTTGATCACTTCCGGTATTCAAAAGACACAGATATAGGTATGCAAATGAAGCCCTACATTCTCTCTAAAGAATGGTATCTTTGTTTCTCTTCAAGGAAGATAAATGAATACGCTACAGACAAAAAACTAAGGGGGGAGTGCTTCCATTCAGCCATTTTTCACGCATATATCGCGTATTATTATTTATTTTGATCACTTCCGGTTTTCATGAGACAAAGATGTAGATATGCTAATGAAGCCCTGCATTCCCTCTAAAGAATGGTATAATTGTTTCTCTTCTAGAAAGAAAGTATAGTCAATAAGCTATAGTCGAAAAATTAAGGGGTGTGGTATCCACCCCCCATATGGTGCCTTGGGTATATCAGGTATAACTTTTGAATGGCGTGGGCTACCACCATGATGTTTACCTCAAAATGTGCGCCAATGAATCTGCTAAAGCTACCTAAAATGCAAAAATTATATTCCATATGAAAACAAATTATGCATAAAAACGTAGGGTGGGTGGCAACCACCCCCTCTTGGTGGCCCGAGGGTTAATATAGCGCGCTGTAAGTGCCTAACAGTTTCGTTACAGGGATGAGTAGTTAACTATTGTAAATAAGCACTTTAAAAGAAAGTTTGAAAATGTTGCTCAACGGAGTAAGATGCTGCAGAAAGAAAGTTTCGAAGAAAGATTGTCAGAAATTGTCAGAAAGAAAAATGTAGATGTGTTGCCACCGTTTGCCTCTCATTTCGACAACAACATCCAATGCTTAGTTGGATTTCAAGCATTTGTTTGCCATTTATTGGCCTCAACTGAAGATTTGTCGAAATAGAAGTCCATGATATATTACATCAATGACTTCCAATGCGCGAACCTAATTCATTTCTTTCCAGTTCCGTAGACGCCTTAAGACTTTCCTAGTCCCTGACGCAGGCACTGAAGCAGGTCGAGAGCGCTGCTGATTTTTGAGCGGCGTTATATAAATATTCGATTACAATTACTATTGCAATTACAATAACTTTTGCTTTGCTCAACTTGATGACAGCATATTACGTAGTCCGACGTTTTAGATCTATCCAGTGACAGACGTTGACCAGCAAAGATTCGCATAATCATTATGTTTAATTAAATTTTAATTAGTTGCGTTTGTAATTGTATATCTGGGTATATTTCACAACAGGCGTCAAATTCAGAAATAGAATTAGAGAAAAAGAAAGTCATGCAAAATAAAAAAAAGTCTTACACAAATATTTTACTAGTAGTCCTGAAGCATATTTGATATTGGGCAGAGCTTAAATTTGACAAATTTGGCCTAATTTTTCATTTTAGTTTTCTTACTATGTGAAACACATACAACTTTCATTCCTAATTATTTACAACTCTGTTTCGTAATAAATACACATTATAATATACCGCCACTGTTTATAATTAGTGATTAATTAGTATTAAGTGTGCATTAAATTATTACACAGCAACCTAAACTATTTTTACGAAAAAATTTCTACATGTACCATTAAATAAATTAATTTTAATAGAAAATAATGTAACGGAGTTCTAGTAACGGAGTTGTAAAATATTCATAATTAGGTCTCCATGCTTACCGGACGAGTTAAGATACAATAAATAGTTAGTTTATAGTGGCGAGGCTGTCAATTTCAATATTATTTTTTAAATAAAAAAAAATATATATATATGCAAAGTGCAATAATTACAGTCACGGAGTTGTAAATCTTTTTATACTATTACATTACCGGATAAATTTCCGAAAATTGTCAACATAAGCAAACTTCCATATTGATTTCTTGTTGGTAAATTCAATGCAGACTGGTTCCCTGCTATCGAAGATGCCAATTCAAAAACCAAGAGTTTTCAATTTAGTCCCCAGATGGCAGAAACCCATTCGTTACGGTGTTGTAAGCAATATTTGAAGACAGACGGTTTTATTTATTTTTCAATTATTTAGTTTGTTAATTAGTTAATAAAAACCATATAGAGCAATGGATATATTTAAGTTAATGATCTAAAAATGATAAACCATCAGTTAAGCGTTTCAGCTGAAACCCTAACGTAACGTTGAATTGACTCACCATTAGAAAGGACAATGCAATTTCGGGTTAAAATTGGACTTTATAATTTTTTCCTCATACTAATCATCTAAATAATATGATATAAATATTTTTTATAACTAATACATGCCCTACAATGTATTTAAAAATTATAAATTATAATTTTATTCTTTGTGTAAGCCGTTCAAAGGAGAAGACGGAAATTTATCTAATTTGCCTCCTGAGTAAAGGTCACTGATCGACGCCGATGACTGTGATTTGTAGGATAGCTGAAAGTAAGCACAGGTTGTCTTCTGAAGTAGATTGTCCGAAATGTGACTGAAGAGCGTGGTTGTTACAACTTGATTTGTGTGACAATTAGAATTTAAAACACTTCATCTAATAAATATTACGACGATCATTAAGATGATTAATTTTATGACGATGATAACGGTTAACGGTGACGATGATGAAGATGATTATGACGATAATGGTGATGATGGTGAATATAATAACGATGACGATTCTGGTGATTTTTCCGACGGGAAATATGTCTTTTCAATTCTAGATGACGGACCATGCGGTTAAATGGATTGAAGAAAAGGCTTCTATGTTCATCGTTAGTACATGCCAGTTAGGTCGAAAATCGTTTTCAACTGTTTCTGATTGTATGCATGACTTACTCATGTTACGGAGTCCTGCACCAAAACAGTATTCGATTTCGTGTGGCAGCACTCAGGAGTTCTATATTCAACCACTGAATACATGCATTGGCGACTATGATAAGTTAGTATGCCACACGGACCAGCTGGCTTTCACTGGCGACTTCCCAGTGTTACCAAGTGATATGAGTGGCCTATCTGATAAGATTATGTTCTTCAGAATTGAGCCATACCATAAATATCCAGCTTTTGTTCGATTACGATATTTGGGTGAAATGAACTATAACTGGAAATACAAAAAGTACGAATTTAACTATACAGCTCATTCAGGTGAATACTGGGTGCTAGATTTGGCTTCTAATTTAACAAACTATTCAACAGAATTCATGGATGTAACGAATGCAGTCGCGCTGCCAAGCATTGTTTGTGGTCCAGCAATTAAATCTCAAGTAGATTCAAACACAAAGTTGGGAATGGATGCAGTCTATGCCTCACTTTGCCCTCAGTGGCCTACAGAAGCCAAAAATTGGCCTACTCGACTAAGAAAATACGGATGGCCGACAATGGATACAATCTCCAAAGTTGTGCAAAATGGTTGTCATGTGGTTTATGCTCAACATCGTTCTTGTAGAAACGATAAATACCAGTGGAGATTGTCATTTTCAGTAGCGGAAGTAATTTTACTTCAGAGTTGGACTCAAATCCAACAGATTGTCTATCATTTGCTGAGAGTCTTCGCAAAGAAAGAATTGATACAAAAGGATTGTCCAGTTAATCTGGAAACGTTTACAGGTGGCAACGTCTGGCCCTGAGGTCAATGCAAACTGTCGTGGAAGGCTGCAAGGTGGAACTAACTCCATTATGTGGTGCCGACATGCCAGGTGCAAAAGCTTCTTCCCGAGTTTCTGTTCCAGCAGAACACAAGCGACATTTCTATTTCCTGCGTTACTGGAAGTGGTATCAAAACACATGGAAGCAATGCGATCTACAAGGTAACAATTAATTTCCTATCAAACGGGCTACAACTGAGATCTGAGCTTCACCAGTAGCCTACTGAAAGTCAATTTTGGAACACCAAGGTGACCAAGCAACTGGTTCATTCCAGCTCCTGCCAGCTCCTGCAACAATTACTGGCAATTGATCAACAACCTCCCAGTGAAGTATCTCAGGAGTTTACCATCCCAGTGGATCTCAAGAGAAAGACATTTCCTTGAAACTGTTCTTTAAGCTGTGAAACAATTTTAGCTCGATAGTGCTGTGCCCTCCTGTGAATTGACGAATGGTTGATATTTAACTTATAGACATCATGACCAAGACTTTGAGCAACTGTTGCTAATACAGACGTACGTAGCCTTTCTGTCGCTCAATTTGGTTCAATTGAGGACTGCAGCCATAAGCTGGCTGTCATAATGTTAACTCGTGCCCTCTTTCTACAGCTTGCAGGTGTTGTGAGTCCACCAACAACTCCTTGTAAGTTAGTATGGAGGATTGGAAGTAAATATAACAATCATACAGTGCTTCTGAATTGTTTATCTGATTTATCGATTTTATACGAATTATGGCACTCGAATCTCTATTATAATTATTATTGCTATTATTAATAATAATTATAACAAATAATATTTTATTATTATTGCTGAACAAAATAAAAAACAGATAAGTAAAATACAAAAAGAAATAAATAGGTAGAAGCAAAAAAACTAAATTTTATTTATTGAACTCCTATTTGTATTGCGTAGTTTGTAGGCCTATTGAAGACCGAAAACATGCATAGGCCTCTACCCCAAGAAATTCAACTCTGTTGAGCGACCCCTAAATGTTAACCAAATTATTGACTAAAATTTTGTACAAGCTATTAATTTGACCAAAGGAACAAGTTTAGGGGGTGAGACTTGAAACAAATTTCCCCATGTATTCGTGGACACCCTTAATATATATATATATATATATATATATATATCCTAAATTTGCAAAGTCATTTCATTGAAGACGAATGGATCTTTTCCTCCTCTTATTTCAGACTACGTTGCGCAGAATGTCACCATCAACATAACAATTCCGACATTCGACATCCCGACTCCCGTTGTTTCCGTTGACAACTGGATCGTCGTACAACAACGAATCGACAGCTCAACAGATTTCGGACGCAACTGGTCCGAATACCGGAACGGATTCGGCGTCTACAACTTCAACTACTGGATGGGTCTAGAAAAGATGCACAAACTGACGACCTCCAGTCAGTATAAGCTCAGAATAGAAGTTTACTATCCGACGCTTCAACAGTGGCGTTCAGCCGAGTACTGTTCCTTTGCCATCGACTCCGAAGCAAGAAATTACACTTTGCATGTCAGTGGATTTTCCGGAGATGCATACGATAATCTGTTAGCGCCGGTTAACCCTACAAAGATCTGTAACGGAATGCGATTCAGCACACCAGATGTAGATAACGACAAATCCCCTTTCCATTGTTCATATGCGGAAACCGGGGGTTGGTGGTTTAACTCTTGCACCTACATAACTCTGAATGGTGCATTCAATAAGACAAATGCGATTGATAACCGTTTCGAGTACTACGTG
This sequence comes from Aporrectodea caliginosa, assembly GCA_020284085.1. Lineage (NCBI taxonomy): Eukaryota > Metazoa > Annelida > Clitellata > Crassiclitellata > Lumbricidae > Aporrectodea > Aporrectodea caliginosa. The sequence goes on along the minus strand of JACEVL010000507.1, from coordinate 3,618,254 downwards.
GGAGGAACAAAGACGGTCATTAGTTTGAGTCGAATTATGATAAAACAGGTCTAACGCCGAATGTAGCACGCGACTCTGATAATTATGCAGGTCCTTAGGTAGGCCTGTGTATGCACAAAATTGCACATAGAGACATAGGCCTATGTAGCCTATTATAAGGCACCTAATATAGCGCATTTGGAGTAGCTCACAAAAGCGACGAAGTACTTCAAATATTCACATAGCAACGAAATGACCGAGCTACAACCTGGTTCTTGCGTGGCCTCTCTGACGTAGCGCTGTGTCATAAGTTGGTCTCTCTTATGCCGCTTTTGTGCGTCGCTGAGAAATCCTATTGATTTACATTACATTATATCTTGCTTCGTCAGATTCTAGACTGGAAACCGATCTCGTCTTTGACTGAGCGTCTGCGAATAAGCTGATGCCCGCGACGCACAAACTGTTGAACGCTGTGGAAATTTCAAGATTACGACGACTTGATGTCCGTGAAATGCATGATTTGTTTTAACATTTTTATAGCTTAGCCTAGTTGATAGTATATTCGTTTAGCTTGCACACTACAGCATCAAAAGGATTTCTTGCTCAAATAATGGACCTCTAAAAGGTTCCAATTATAACTGAAGACACAAATAATGGCAAACAAGCAGATTATTAGTCCGCCAACTTGAAAACATTAATGAATGGAGCTCAAATTCCAAAAACTTCAGTGCATCACTTCTCCATGAAAACCATTGCCATATAGAATGGTGGAACATGATTTTTCATATCATATTTAATATTTAAAGTTATGGCATCATTATCAGAAATGTCTGTCATAAAATTTACATTATTACAATTAAAATCATAAATACAATCATTCTTGATCTATTATTTTTATATTCATCATCATCAGCTTCTTCTGCATCATCATCCACAATGTTGTTGTGATCAATGTTATCACAAGCAGCAGAAATAAGTCACAGACAATCAACTGTGCAACAAAAGCACACATTGCGACATACCGACACAAGCAGTCACACTTGCAATATGAAAATATTCATGCCGATTATTATTAGTATTATTATTTTTATTATTATTAAAAAAACAACATGTGTAAAGTCACAAAGAAATGTGAATCAGTGGCACAGCGATAAACACATATTGGTCTATTCAAATGCACATGGGCACACATACACACACCCTACACATACACACCTATACACACACACATACACAAACATACACCAACACACACACATACACACATTCCTACACACACACAAACAAACATACCTACACACACCTACACACACACTCACACACACACCTACACACACACACACACACACTCACACACACACTCACACACCTACACACACAAAGCTCAAATTCACACAAAATATTCCGAGACCAAGCATAGTGATTGCCGTGGCATAGACTGAACAGCGGCCACAGTTCAGCGTCGTCCAAGGCAGCAGCGGCGACGGCGACGGCAGCGCACAGGCGACTGAATAATGCATAAGTGGTTGGCGAAGAGAGGCACTGGTGAGGCAGGTGCCATATCTGGGAGTCACCCGCAGTCGCAGCTGCGATCCGGCCAAAAGCACATCTCTACGTGCTAAAATATAAATGTTTCGGCCTGCAGTGGCCAGTCGGAGGATGCCAGTCGGCGGCGTCCAACCGCTCCTCCGCTTCTCATCGACCGTGCAATAACAAAATTAAGGCGAACGTCGCCGTCGCCGCCGTCGGTCGCTGAGCCGCCTAGATGAGCTCAGCCACCGACCGACCGCCGCCGCCAGAGTGCGCTTCTCGCCAGATGGCAGGCCACACGAAATGAGATTGTCTGGGTAATGGAGCCCGGTGCACTGCAAGCAGCGATTACGTGTAGGCGGTCGTGTAAGCCGTTTAGCGTGGTAATAACTTCTATAACACCCACATCCATTGCTTTTGAGAAGGTCCTTAAACGAGCTATATAAATGTACAGATAGTGTCGTCATCATAACCATCACCACCATCGTCACCACCACCACTATGCATGTATGTGTTCATCAATGCATGGATACATACACTGCACATACACTACCAACATGGCTAATCTCTGCCTCGAATCTAGAACCTTTCAGCATTGCAGTAAAATCCCAAACTTCAAATCTCAAATCAAATCTGAAACCTTTGATCAAATTATCAAATCTTGGGGTCAACTAATACGAGTTGTAAGTAAACTACCTAAACACGGTTGGCAAGTTGTCGGCCACCAGTAATAACCGTTTTTTTACCATGGCAATAATCATCCTGGCAAAAACCTCTATTGTCAAAAATGGCAAGAATCTCTTGGCAAAAATGGCAAGAATCTCTTGGCAAAAATCTCTTGGCAAAATTAGAAACCATAAATTATTGTGGTAATAAAGTACGGAATCTTCACAGTTAGTTGACTTTAAGTGCACTTTGGGGTAATATAGATTAGAACAGTAGTTTAATTTCTCACAGGAGACATTTATTATGACTATGCAGTAGGGTGTTTCTTAGCAGTACAGAAAATAATAAACGTTTTATTTTTTACGGTCTCACCCCCAGATTGGTTCCAATTAGTATAGAAACAACTCCTGCCAAGTTGTAGGAAATTATTTGAATTTTTAGAGGTCGCTCAAGAGATCTTTAGTTTTCATTAATTTCTGCGAAATCTTGAATTTTGTACGCGAATGAGATATATATTTTAGCAAGCTTCAAGCAAGCAAGAATTAACAATCATTATCAGTAGAGAGTCTAGGATGTTTGATTACAGGTCTACTGATGAGTGCATATTGTCTACTTGTCTAAAAATTTCCTGGCAATGACCTGGCAGGAAAGAAGTCTATTTTGCAAGTTGGAAATAGTCGACGGTGTCCCTGGGCGACTTGAAGTAAATACTGTTTCTGATTTTCTTTCTTCGTAATAATGTTGCTGTAGGGCCTACTCCTCAATGAGGGCAACGCCTCTTTCAGCAGTGCCACTGACAACCTCAGATGTTCAACAGTCTTGATGGCATCCTTGTAATCGCCTCGATGACGTCATATATAAGTCCCGGTCACAATTCAGGAATCCAGCCGGAATTCCAAGCCGGCAGAAGAATTGCATCGTATTTTTTGTCACGAGTCCTCAATTCACATGTTTTGGCATTACCTTATATATTTTGTCCCGTTTTACAGGCTCTTCAAAACCTTTCTTCTCATTAATTGCCTTTACCACTGCTCGTTGGATTCAACAGGCAATGTCGCATAAAAACGGCAGAGCCAGTGAGTTCTTTACTGAGATACCAAAGGTGATCAGCAAATTTCTTTCTTCTGGCATTGGCAATGGACTTGTTCACTGTTTCATACGTACGGGTCCAAGAGCTGAAGGAAAAGGAGATCATGATTTGAAGATGCAATTGGATTTGGAGAAGTGAACCAGGCCTTGACACAGATTCGAACAATGAAGATGCACATGCTCCGGAGTCCCTTCTCCTCTTTAAATTGGCCGTGAAACATCCACATCTTTAAAGAATACATTGCCTTTAATATCCATCTGGCATGATGTATGGCTCCAGGAGAAAAATCATCTCTGGGCTGATAATAGTGAAGCTGGCTTTCAGAAAATGCCATCTTTCAGCAGACTTGTTACCTCTTCATGAGCTGCTTCAGGTTCATGTCTGGTCTGATCAAAGTTGGTCCAGTTAATCTGGAAACGTTTACAGGTGGCAACGTCTGGCCCTGAGGTCAATGCAAACTGTCGTAGAAGGCTGCAAACTGGAACTAACTCCATTATGTGGTGCCGAAATGCCAGGTGCAAAACCTTCTTCCCGAGTTACTGTTCCAGCAGAACACAAGCGACATTTCTATTTCCTGTGATACTGGAAGTGGTATCAAAACACATGGAAGCAATGCGATCTACAAGGCACCAATTTCCTATCAAACGGGCTACGACTGAGATCTGAGCTTCACCAGTAGCCTACTGAAAGTCAATTTTGGAACACCAAGCAACTGGTTCACTCCAGCTCCTGCAACAATTACTGCAATCGATCAACAACCTCCTGCCCAGTGAAGTATCTCAGGAGTTTACCATCCCAGTGATCTCAAGAGAGACATTTCCTTGAAACTGTTCTTTAAGCAGTGAAACAATTTTAGCTCGAAAGTGCTGTGCTCTTCTGTGAATTGACGAATGGTTGATATTTAACTCATAGACATCATGACCAAGACTTTGAGCAACTGTTTGCTAATACAGACGTACGTAGCCTTTCTGTCGCTCAATTTGGTTAAATTGAGGACTGCAGCCATAAGCTGGCTGTCATAATGTTAACTCGTGTCCTCTTTCTACAGCTTGCAGGTGTTGTGAGTCCACCAAAAGCTCCTTGTAAGTTAGTATGGAGGATTGGAAGTAAATATAACAATCATACAGTGCTTCTGAATTGTTTCTCTGATTTATCGATTTTATACGAATTATGGCACTCAAATCTCTATTATAATTATTATTGCTATTATTAATAATAATAATTATAACAATAATATTTTATTATTATTGTTGAACAAAATAAAAACAGATAAGTAAAATACAAAAGAAATAAATAGGTAGAAGCATAAAAAACTAAATTTTATTATTGAACTCCTATTTGTATTGCGTAGTTTGTGTTGAAGACCTAAAACATGCATAGGCCTACCCCAAGAAATTCAACTCTGTTGAGCGACCCCTAAATGTTAACCAAATTGACTAAAATTTTGTACAAGCTATTAATTTGACCAAAGGAACAAGTTTAGGGAGTGAGACTTTGAGAAATCCAAAGTTGGAAAATAAGAAACACCCTACTATGCAGTCTGTGCAGTCAAATATGATTTTCATTTGCCTTGCATTTACTTTTGAAAAAACGGGCAACAAATGGCAATAGCTGGCAATAATCAATTTTGCCAATGTCCCGGCAAAAATTGGTTTTTGCCAGCATAAACTCAACCCTATACCTAAACTCTGACGATTACTTAGGCCTATTTCAATTTTCAAGAAGATAAAAACATTTGGTTTAGTGTTATTTAGCATTGGAGGCCACTTCCACACAAGAAATTATTCCATATCCAACCCTAAAAGCTAAAATTCAACAGTCACTGTAAAAAATCTAGTTACAAGCAAGCTTAGTTGCCTAGCAACCCCATAACAGATTCTCAGGAAGGACGGCTCTACTGATGGCATAATGCAGGGATGCTTAAACAAATCGTTAAGTTGACTCAGTATCAAAACTCATTAGAATTCTCTTTCAAAATTGTAAATATAAACTCCAAATTTCTAAAGCCCTACTCTGAAAAAAGTCTCTTTTCAAAATAATAATGTCATGAAACAGATAAAAAATTTGATAAAGTATGACTGAAAACAGGCCAAACTAACTCCGTCATATGGGCAGGTAGTGTTGCATACAGTTACATAAATTTTCGGGCTATGAAACCTGCATCTAATGACGTCGGCATGTAATAACAGTTTTTACTTTCCAAATGAAATCTTTATTTACCAAATCAAGCTTAAGTTGGATTTAAATAGTAATTTTAAAATTTGTTCATCAGTTGGACTTTCCAAAGCTGGCATCTTGGCAAGTTTGCCACAACACAGGCAGCACAGCACTGCTAAGGATGGTCTGGGACAGGTGCAACTGAAACTTTAGTAGGCTTGTAAGGATAGAATTGCAGCAATTATGGGCAGTGTTTCCGTTAGAGTCCAAAAAGAGGACGTATTTACGCCCTGAACTAGATTTTTTTTGGACGTAGCTCATTTCTTTCACCTATCACGCCGAAATATTTGGACGTTTTGGACGTTTTTTACGGACGTAAAAACGGCCATTTGGGCATTAACGGAAACACTGATTATGGGAGATGTGCTATATATGCTAGTGTGCATGTAAGGGACCTTACACTTCTGACTTTCTTTCTAACTATATAAGTTTGAATAAAATTAGAACTCTCATTTGATTTTGAATCAAACCCTGAATCAAATCAGCAGTCTTGACAACGTCTAGGTATCAAAATTTGAATGAAATAACAGTTCATTTCTCAATATCGCCCCTGTACTGTTGTGTACAGTAATGGGGTCTCAAGATTGCTGTCTTTGTCTCCAACATAAACAAATGTGGTCTTGGTCCTGTTTCTGAACCCTGTGATCTTGATCTTAATACTCTGATCTTGGTCTTGGCCTTGATCTTGGAATTTTGGTCCTCCTTACAACGATAATCATGTATGTTGTACAAGACACTTTATATCTGTCATGACATTTAGTATCTGTTATGACATTAATTTTAACACATTTAGCAAACCTTTATAATATTCTCGACACTTTAACAACGAGCTGCATTGGTTTCACAGACGCTTTCAGTACACTCTCATCATTAATGTGTTCAACGTGACTGTCCCACATGAAAGACCTAAAGCCTAAGCCCTAAAGGGATTCCCTTGAGATAAGATAAGAGGAAACATATCTACGTTCCATATAACAGCAAACATTGCTCTTGATCAAAAGATACCCTACCCTGACTGTTGCTGTGCCTTGCACTAAAACAGAGTTAGCTTGTTATCCGGCATTCTCAGTGGATTTTGTCGAGGCTCTCGAATTCACTTCTCTTTTTGTGCAGTCTGCAAGTTCTCTAATGGCATTCAGAACCAAACTGAAAACAGATCTGTTTCAACTTCTTTTGTTTTGAACTAAGATACTTACAATATGAATGCACTGTACTAGATAACCTCTGTTAACCATCTGGGAACAGACTGTGCATATAGGTGGCCCTAACCAGTGGGACTCTGGTCCCTTCTGGGTTCCCTTTCGTGACCAATTTTGTTCTTAGTCAGTGAGATGTTACTTTGATAATATTTGGACCAATAAATTGATGGTTATGTTATGGTTATGGTTATCCTCTGTCGCTTGACTTCTGATTATTCCAACTTACCAGACTTCTCAAATGGATTGACTCAGACTTCACTTATGATAATGGCACTATAGAATTCACTAGATTAGATTAGATTAGATTAGATTAGATAGATTAGATAGATTAGATTAGATAGATTAGATTAGAAGGTTGTCCAGCCGCTTGTTAGCTCTTTACTGCTTTTATGCTATCAACGTTGTCTCCGGCCTGTCATGGTTGATAGCTGTCTATGGCAGCGATTAAGTTGCCTACCCTTGGGGAAGGATCACAAACAGACAGAGGCCATTGACAGACAGCAACGTCATAAAGGCAGTCCTGATGACATGACCCGGTAAATAATTCATGCGTGCATGACAGTTACTGACAGTCCCGTTCCACGACAGGAATTTCTGCAGAATTAATACTTCATGGCTGGAAATTTCTATGCCATCCATTACCATTAGATGGCAGTGGTAAATTTGTGTGCCATCCATAACCATTAGATGACAATGGTAAAGTTGTGTGCCATCCATTACGATTACATGACAATGTCCGACCACAGGAGACGGCAGAAGTTCATCTCAGAAATAAATAAACACACACATACATGTATACATGTATTCATGGGTTCTAGGACAATTACCCCCGGACAATAACCCCCGGACAATAACCCCTGGACAATAACCCCTGACAATAACCCCCTGGACAATAACCCCCGGACAATAACCCCCCTGGACAATAACCCCCCGGACAATAACCCCCTATGCTGATATATTAAGTACATAAAATATATACAAATAATGTATATTAATTATACATTTTATATATTAATTTATTAGACATTATGTTAGAGAACCATGCAATGTCAGAGTATGAAATTAATTGTGTAAAAGAAAATGTTGTTTATTATTAATTAGTTTATTGAAAATTGCGCTCATTGTAGTTGCTAATGACGGCCAGAATCCGTGCATTGGAGTCAGCATACTACATCCTTGGAGGTTGTGATGGGTGACCACTGACCAGCCAGAAATTGGCTGTATTGAACTTGTTGTAACGCTTGTTTTATTTCTGCGTACACATAACCTTCAAAATTAATGAAATAGGTCAACCACTATACAAAACAAATGGAAATCTATTTCTATCTTTGATTGAATTTATAAAATCTGATCAAGGAAAAGATAAAGTAGTATGCTGACTCTCAATGCACGGATTAATATACATTATTTGTATATTTATATACTTTATATATCAGCATAGGGGGTTATTGTCCGGGGGTTATTGTCCTAGGGGTTATTGTCCGGGGGTTATTGTCCGGGGGTTATTGTCCGGGGGTTATTGTCCAGGGGTTATTGTCCTGTTACCGTATTCATGCACTACTAACTCTTTACATCCCTCCTCATTGCCTCCTCGATCATCAAGTACAGGTCTTCTAGCTGAGCCACAATGCAGAACAGTGATGGGCTCTCGTGCATTCCACGCCTCTGCTCCAAAGGAATGGAATCGACTACCACTCTCTCTTTTAGTAGCTCAAATTCACTTCCTTCCTTCAAAAAGCGACTCAAAACTCACTATTTCTCCTTGACTTTCAAGGATTTGGAAATCTCAGTGCATCTTCACCTGGCGGCTGACTATCCACGCCTCAGATTCACATTTCGTGTGATCTTGCGCGCGTTACAAGAATAAATTTATAATAATAATAACAATAATAATAATAATAATAATAATAATAATATACTGCAAACAGAAACATACAAAGCTGCAACACAAGAAAGCACATTGTGTTACAGTACTGTATTATGGTCATTATTCACTGTGATATTGTTTGGTGTTTTGGTCATCATCAGTCAATCACAGACAAGAATCCATTGCTTGGATCTACGTGTTTGCAAGAGGCTGCTGACCCAGACGTCTGCATTAAGAGCTTCAGTTCCTCCACAGATGCCTCTTTCTAATTCTTAATTGGACCATAACATTGCCTAGGATGGTGAGAAAAATGGGAGGCTCTGAAAAGGCACTATATAAATGCCCAGATACACACACATAATACATAATTTTATATATTTAAAATTAATTTTAATTATATATAATTATATATAAAATTTATATATATATTATATATATTATCTATAATATCTGTATGCTTAAACAGACACATACATCCTAAAATGCTCTACATTATAGGAATTACATATTAAGAGAAAAAGAGAAGTCCATTAAGCAAGTCCTGAGTATGCATAGGTATGCAGTGTTGACAACTTCATTTTCTTAGACCCGACATATGAAGGTGGGTGGCCAGTCCTCTCCCTCGCCATCTCATCTTTCCACCGACAGTGTATTGTCAGTGTACTCATTATAGCTGAGTTGGTTAGTAGGGGTGCACGTGGAGCAGAAATCACAAACCAAATTACTTCCCTGGCAGGGATTTCAACCCCCAACCTCTCAATTGACAGTCCATTACACTAACCACAACACTATCGAGCACCCCCAAAGTACATATTAACATATATACAAAATAATATACAAATACACATATACACACAAAATTATATATATATATGGCATGCAGGAAGCTAAGTAATGCATAAATTATCTTGGATCTCAGTGTAGAGAGTTAAATCCGACGGCACTGTGAGTAAGTTCAGAGTAACTGACAAACCGTTGCCAAGTCATGTAACCCATAAAGAAACGTTGTCCATTATTTTGTTGGATTGCAGTTCCCATGTTCAGCTAAAATATCTGTCTATGATGTCTCTGAGGATTATTGTTGTAAGAAGCACATAATAAATAGGCAATTACATGAAATATATAATACAAACCCACATATAGATGCTTGAAAAATGAGTATCAATGCCAGAGTGGAACAGAACATATCCAACATATGAACTCAACAATACCTCTTGCCATCTTCATGCAGGTCTTTCATTCAAAACTCAGCCACTACCCTTACCTGTGGTAGCGCCAGTCCCATGCCTGGACAAAGGAGGAGGGTGATGCTAATCGTCTTTGCTATGACAGTGTCGTTAAACAGCAACTAACCCACTCTCATTCAAACCGCAAACACTTCTCTTCCACAAAATGTCATTCTGATTCTTCCTCTCCCTTAACTCTTTTCCACCCTAACTCTAAATGCCATCCACTATAGCCGTCAAACTCTTTCATCTTGACCTGGAACAGTAAGTAAGTAAGTAAGTAAGTAAGTATATTCTTTATTAACCAATTGCTAATCGCACTTTGGTGAACATGACCTTTTCTGAAAGCTCTGTTTCAACAGAGCACCTGTGAATAATTGAGTACCCACAACTGAGCTTTCTTTGCACACTGTAGAAATCTCAAGAATACATTTACATTTACAATAATTTTTTTATGCTTAATGTGATTACATGCACTCGAAGCGTTTGTCGCAGGCATAATGGCACACACACAGCACCTGCACGACTGAAGTGGAAAACAGCGTTTGTTCATCGGTAACAGCACAGATGTCTGCAAACATTGTGCCAATAAAAACTCTGTATAATTCGTTTTTCTCCCCTTCTCGGACAAGGACGCAACAAAATGTACCAATGCACAAAGCGAATGATTATGGAATTCTGAAAAAGGCAGTAACGACAACTGGCATAGCAAATGCAAGCGAATGTGGGTTGCGTGATGAAATGGGCAATTTTGACAATGATAAAGAGTTTAGTAACATAAGGTGAAGTGTGCCAAGCAAAGTAATTGCAGATTATATCAGTGCCCTCTCTCGAGCATTGCCTTTTGCATGATGCATTACCGACCGTCCATATCCTACACTCATTATCAGGCCGTACATAATCCATAGTTTAGTACCCAAATGTCAGCCTCCACTGCCCCTTCATCTGTGCTTATAGTCCTTTTATACAGTTTCCTTCAGCTCCTTTGGAACCTGGAAAGCATTGCTCAGAATGCCTTTGTGCAATCCAGGCGGGCTTTGCATTATGCTCAAACACCCAAAGCGTGACACAAGAGGCTGCACTGCATGCCTGTAGATTTCCACATTGGTGACGTTTATTGTATAGATGGAATTGTAAGGAATGGAAAGATAGAAAATACTGAATTGTATAAATCATATTTCTCAAGAATAGTTAATTCAAGCTAACCAACTTATTCACAGGAGCTCAAGCAAGACAAAACTGAAACGGCCAATTGGTTAAGAGTTTGCTGCTAGTCAAAATCTTGAATGTCTACAAAAAACAACAGGCAAATGGCTACCTTTGATGTTGTTAGGATTACCAGCAAAGGAAAAAAATGGGACAGAAGTTTTGAAAGCATCATTCAACAGTATATATCCAGGAAAGTTTATGAACTTCAGTATCCTGCAATTTGACTGTTGCTGTGATGTCAGTGCTACAATCAAAAGATACTTTTCTGAGACCACTGCTCTACACGATTTTGCATTGGTGCATAAAACATGTAGCGCTACCATAGCATACCATGTAACTGAGCTTTATGGTTCTTATCAATGTGGTGATGATGATGATGATCAATACAGCCATGACAGTGACGACAATGACTCTGATGATGATGATAAAGACAGAACAATGATGTCTATGACAGTGATGGCAACAATGAAGACAACTGCAGCAACGGCATCGTTGTAATTCGACTGCGACGACGTTCTGTCGTAAAAACCTGACACAAGTAACCCTTGAAAAAGTTTGCCTGAATTATGAACGAGCCTGGGATCAACATCTCCATGACCACACCATCACACCATACATATATTTTATGATCAACATCTGCATGACCACACAGTCACACACATAACATATATTTTATATATATATATATGTATATATACCCATACATATATTTTATATATATATATATATATATATATATATATATATGCACATCTATACATATACTTAGTGTGTAAGTCTGCATATATACGTATATTTTGTACAATCCATATAAGCAGTTGTTCATAAATATATCTATCTATGGTATATACAGAATGTATATTTCCGTGTGCATTTATATATATCTATAAGAGTGTCCCTGGTGCATAATTAGGGCGTAATGTGACGTGTTTGCATTCGTCTGACCGTCCAGCGTACACATTCCATCAGCGTCGTCGTCGACGACGGCTTATAATCAGAATCCTGAGGATATTGTAAGAACTGCATTAACTGCGGGACTAGACTCACGACCAGGAACTATTGATGTAAGATACCAAGCTCGTCTCTCGGTCCTTCACGCTGGCAGTTCCTCCTTCGCTAGGGTTCCGTTCCTCTGTTGTACGATCATGGGCAAAGCGACTGGTGCAACTTGTCCTACTTAGATGCCCTTTCCCTCAAGGTATCAAGACCTCAGCTGTTGGACATCACTCTCACTGCCCGCCTGTCTTTCGGTCTGTGCACAAGTTTATTTATTTTATCTAGTTCTATGCAAGAGTGTGTGTGCATGAATGGGCAAGAGTGCGTGTGCATGAATGGGTGGATAAGTGTGTGTGTGTGTGTGTGTGTGTGTGTGTGTGTGTGTGTGTGTGTGTGTGTGTGTGTGTGTGTGTGTGTGTAGGACCTGTAGGTGTAGGTGTTTGTGTGTGTATAGATACAATTGCACATACATGCACGTTTGTACGTGCGTGTGTGTAGATACAATGTCACATACATGTATGTGTGTGTGTCTGTATGCGTGTATAATCGTATACCTATGAGCATTTGTGCCTTTCTATGTTAAGTAACGCATGTAATCGGGCTTAGTTTGTCTTTCCAATGAAGGATTTCAGAATCAAATAATGTCAATATTTTATCGTGGAATAATCCTCAGATCAAAATTCACATACAATCAAGTGGAAAAGATAATATTTCCACTAATCTACAGAGCACACACTCTTATACTCTACAACAGTAACTAAAGAAACAATGGCATTAACATTCCATAGCCAAACATCGGCTACCACATGGCTTATCTCTTATTCATAATATTACCATTTATACAGTGCATCCTCAAACAAATGTATCTGTCTGAACAATGACCAAAACAGAAAATATCACGACTTGACGGCCATGTGGACATACTAGTGGCACCGCCCATGTCATGTGCCATATTATGTCTTTATCTCATTAGTACCTAGCATCCTAAAAATGGGATCCTTGAAGAACTCTAAAAACATATATATTAACCCTGGTCACAAGAACCTTAGTCATCTTGGATATACAGAACTGTTACCACTAATCATTAACAAGTTGAATTTGTAAGCAGTAATGTGTCTATGTCATTCCAGCACAGGCCAATAAACGAATATTGAACTGAATATTGAATATTCAATTGTTTCTAAGACAGCAACAGCTTAACTTTTACAGTAACTGTAATAGGTATTAACTTTTACAAACTGTAATAGGTATTAACTTTACAGTAACTGTAATAGGTATTAACTTTTACAGAACTGTATTAGGTATTAACTTTTACAGTAACTGTAATAGGTATTAACTTTTACAGCAACTGTAATATGTATTAACTTTTACAGTAACTGTAATAGGTATTAACTGTAATAGGTATTAACTTTTACAGTAACTGTAATAGGTATTAACTTTTACAGTAACTGTAATAGGTATTAACTTTTACAGTAACTGTAATAGGTATTAACTTTTACAGTAACTGTAATAGGTATTGTTCAAACTCTTCATACTGTTTATACACCCTGAGAAGATTTTGAAAAATCAGGCACTAATGGGTTAACACAACATCACTATGTAGTAACAAACATCTTTTGAAGGCACAGAGCAATTGCACGTTACAGACTTACTCAAGATACCCAAAAACTAAGTCTCAGGGTAGGTTTAAATCCGTTTGCACCAGAGCAACAAAGCAACCATCAACCAAAAAACTACAACGACACCTCTACACATTTGAGAGTCCCCAAAGCTAACGATTAACCAAGACTGTCTTATTGTCCTAGGTTGCGGTCATTATTGACACTCTGTCTTAATGTCCTAGGTTGCTGTGTGCCATCCTGTTTTGCATAATAAACGAATATACTCACTTACTACTATTTAAAAGACATGCAACAACAAACAAATGTAGTAACATACATCATTTATTAGATCCATGGTAAACTTCTGTAGAAATGCATGTATCCACATTTCTGTATTACACTGAAAGTACCCCACAAGAGTGGACTGCCAATTACTCATTTAGCACAGTTAAGAAAATGCTCAATTCAACAGATCTAGCAGCCACAGAGCTAGAATTTCATAGATATTATGAATTTCGTAGATATTAAAATTATCTTAGCCCTCGTTGTACATGTATGAATCTTGATCCGATGCTTAATACCAGAATTCCGAGATAAATCCTTGACAATATTCAATTCTGAAATCAGGCATTTGAAAGGGAAACTAAATTCAATTACATCCATCATCAAATATTTGAAAATAAATACAATACCGCACTACAGAGATGGCCAAAGTGTGGGTCAGATGATGAATTTAATGCACAAAGCAAGAAACAGATTTTAACTGTTTTGCAAACTTCAGTTGAAATAATTTAGGACAGAATTATAAGACTAAAGCTAAAAAATTGTGCTGAATGCATAATGAATTAAATGCAAGCTGAATTGTTTTTAAGAATGGCAAATGCAGTACGAAAATTTAAACCAAGAAAAGTGACAGCTGTTGTATGACTTTTGGACTTTTCAGTTTGGTACCTTTTCTAACTGTCCACATCCTTCCTCTTTGCCACCTTTTACTTTAAAATAGTATCAAAAGTAATTGCTCCACATCTGAAAGCAACAAGATTGTAGATTCGTGTGAAAATTTAGAAGCTCTCATTAAAATTATTTTGACATGTCAATAGTTTAATTCTCATTTTAATATTAGTTTGTTTCTGCAGTAGAAGCAGAAGGTATATGCAGTAAATAACAGTTCAAATAATAAATATTTTGTTATTATATTTTCTGTTTTTCATTAAAATGCTGCAATGGGTACCATAGTTCAATAGATCTTATGAATGCTTTGTTCCTTCAGAAGCATAAATTTTTCATAAGATAATATCAACCACCCACGCTCTAATCAAAATCTGACATCAACAATAATTGATCTGATGCTCAACACTTTAACAATGAGCTGCATTGGTTTCCCAGTCACTTTTAGTACACTCTCGTTGTTAAGTGTTAAACCATTGCTCAGGTATGGGCAGTAATTTAAATAATTTAACTGAAATTATTTGAAATCACGTTTACAATTTTAAACATTTTTTTGTAATTTGTAATTCAATAAAATTTCCCCATGTATTTTGTAATTTGATATCTTCATGTCCTAAAGTAATTTGTAATTTGTAATCCAATTACATTTTTCCAAGTAATTTGCCCATCCTTGCCATTGATTCAAACAATAAAACCAACTGCATCATAAAAATGTTAAGAAAATTTTTCCAGGCCAACTTTCAGTGGGAAACTTGAGACAATTGGGTTGCAGCCAGAGATGCTAAACATGATGCTATCTGTCAAGTGTCAACTGTGGATGGAAATCCATTGCCTGGGTTCTACATGTGTGTGTGGGCCTGCCATTAGTGACTCTTCAAATTCTCTGTGCATTGTTTTGCTAACTGATGAAATTCCAGTCCTGAATTACATTTAACATCATATAGGCTAGTGCAGAGTGCACCCCCAATTAGTTTGTTCTACAGTGGTGCTATATAAATTCTCAATTACAATTATAATCTAATCTTCTCTAACAACTAGGGATGTTAAACGAAATTCTGGAAATCCGAATTTCGGTTTTGAAAACGAAATTCGGTTTTTATTATTGACAAAACGAAATTCGAATTTAAAAAAAATCACTCACTTTCATAGTGAAAATTTCAAGAAATGCCAGAAAGAATTTATTCATGCATTTCTTTATTGTTTACGATTGTTTTCATCGAATATAGCCGGCAGATAAGAAGGTATTTATTTAACGTACGTTACGGTACCTAATATATAAAATAACTTGCGTTGTAATAATAATATATTAAATTTTCTATGAAGGCCAATAAAAAACGAAATTCGGTTTAAAATCGGATTTCTAAAACCGAAATTCAATATAAAAAGACAAAGATCATGACAACAGCAGTTCGGATTGCCAAAAAAACCGATTTTAACAACCCTACTAACAACCAATCTGAAATCCAACTAAACACATCTGGCTAACTGGCCTGTTGTTTAAAGACAATGTATCAAGTGAAAACAATCACAGACTTTAACACACATGAACTGGGTCACCTTTCACTATATCTATACTCTGCCAGCTTTCTGACTTGCCATGCCAATGACAGCCAATGACCAGCACCCACAGATGATGGATTGCCAGAGAACTCACCTAACAGGGCTTGAAATAGGCGACTCTTGAAGATTCGAATGACTCGTTCAATGGCATTTCTGAGGGGTCGATCATGAGGCTGTACTAGCTGGCTGTGGTACTCCTCCAGAAGCTCCAGTGCCCGGTGGGCATCTGAAACACATTGCAATTAAGTGTAATAAGACATTTAATTAAGAGCTACTAAAGTCCTGCATTCCTGACTGGAATCAACAATTCATCAATCAGTCAAAATTAATATAGCTCTCCTTCAAGGTCTCCACTCAAAATCATTCCCAACCCATGCCAAGCAGAAAAAAGCAGTTTTAAGAAGCCGACAGAATGGTGATGGAAAACCCAAAAGACCACTCATTTGACTCAACACATCTCGAGTACTGCAATTCCATCCTTGCAGGTCTTCCAAAGTTCTGATTACATCAGTTCCATCCTTAACTTTGCTGCCCAAGCTATAGTCACCATGCCAAAATGTTCACTTGCTTCAGAATACATGTGAAAAATATTGCATCAACTTCTTGTCAGGGAACAAATCAAGGATCTTTCTGCTGTGACAAGTATCACCAGCCTCGGGTACACCAGGTTGGTGATGGTTGAGCTCTGCTGCCCACTGGTATATGCAGATGCCATCATGCCATGCCCTACACATAAACTCCAGCCCATTATGCCTTCTCCTGTTTTGGACCTTCCTCCTCAAGCATCCTCTCCCTTGTACACACTCACTGCTGCATTCAACTACTTGTGTTAGCATACATTTTCAAACAACCTTAAAAGGCACTTATTTAGAACATCTTGATAGCCATGTGTGCAGTGCTTTCAGAGATATTTAAATGAATATATTGCCCTGATACATATATGTATACATGACAAAGTACTTAAATGCATTTATTTATTCCTTTAGATACTACTGAAAAACCAACAACCAGGTGGGATACAACTAAAACGAATTCAACTGAACATCACAGTTGCTGATCCATAAATAAAATTTATGTACAAGATTGCATCCCATGTGTCAAGGAAAAACTAAAAATGAACACATCCCACTGAGTCATTCTAGATATAGACACACAGGTGACTAATTATGACTATTTCAGCACATTAGAAAACAAGTTTTGTCATTGAGGGCTGGAAGCGCCTCTGAGTAGATCTCTTGAAGAGGCACTATATAAATTCTCGAAATGAATGAATGAATGAATGAAAAACAATGTCAGTGTTGGACCCCAAAAAACAACATTCATTCCACGAAATTAGGAGTCCTTATTCAGTTTAAACTGATGTAAAGTGGGTACGTTTTGATGTGGGCAGGTAAGGAATTCCATATGGCTGGTTCCAACTGTTACACAGGGAGGTTTAGCTGGTGTTTGTGTATGCAAAGCCTTTATGAAACTTTCCTGTAGATCATGGTCAATTAAGAACCAGAGTTTAAGGACATCTTATGGCAACAAAGACCATTGACTTCATGCAGATACATCGCATAACTGAAGCTCTGAACAGCAGCAGGGAGCAACTTGTTTAAAGCAGTTTGACTACAAATGCAATAATAAACAATACTAAGCTGCAGAAAGTACCATTAATTAGCATCATCAAATGCTTAAATCGTGAGATGTATTTAATAGTAGTGCCATATAAATCCATGATTAAATCAAATCAAATCAAATCTTCTTTTATTGCAACCAAATTAAAATAAAACATCATTAAACACAAAAAGGGGTACTACTTTGGCAAGCAAAGGGAAACCCAGAAGGGATAAAGGAATCCCGCTGAGTAGGGCCACCCTAATAGTAATTACAGCAAAAAATTACCAAGATGGTCAACACAGAAAACAAATTTCTTAATCTAATGGCTAATTACAACTACAGTATGACAAATTGACAAATAGAGCTATATTTTACGTTTTGTCATCTTAAATTAATTGTTTGTGCCTTAGCATAAACTTAAACTTTAACACACTCTATTTTAAAGATAATATTATAACTTAAAAGTCAAAGGAAAAGTCTTGGTGTTTTGATCATTGCTGGCGGCAAACTACTAATCACAGTTACCCTAAGTGGTTTCTATTCTCTGAACTTATTCCTAAAATAAGTACACAGAAGGTGGCTTTGCATTATGGCTGCAAGGTTAATTTACCACTTTCATTATAACAAAATGTTTGATTATTTTGTCAAATGTATTAAAATTAGGGATGTTAAACGATAATCGGAAATCCGATTATCGGTTTTGAAAACGATTATCGGTTTTCATTATTGACAAAACGATTATCGAATTCTGCCTCTTATATATAAAACGGAGTCTTCCACAGCCAACGAGGTAATAGTAGAACCCCCACAGCGACCTATTATTGCCTCTTATATATAAAGCTGAGCCTTCCACAGCCAACGAGGTAATAGTAGAATCCCGTACGTGTACGTACCGGTACGTAGCTATTATAGGTTTTCAGTAACATGCATTATATGATAATAAATTAAATTTTCTATGAAGGCCAATAGAAAACGATAATTGGTTTAAAATCGGATTTCTAAAACCGATAATCGGTTTGCCAAAAAAACCGATATTAACAACCCTAATTAAAATGGGTTAAAATGCACAAATACTGCAGCACAGGTCTTAAATTGACAAACAATAATATTGCGTTTAAAAGATTTACACTGTGCAACAAAATATAAAGTGGTATTCAGTGACATTAGTGGCTGTATATATAGAGGACCTATTAAGATATAAGATATTTTATTGTTTTTTTATTATTTTTTATTTTATTATTTTATTTTATTTATTTTTATTGGTAAAACATAGCGCATACTGGTTCAACATGGGCTTGAAATGTTCTTACAGTCATGCATACGTCAAATCAATAGGAGTAAATTTATAATGCGGAGAATAACAAATGCCAAATGTGTCTAAGAGCAGCAAATGGCAAACAGTATCGGTTTTTGTATGGATCACATGAGAGACAATTTACACACACAGGACCTATAGACTGCAGTAACAACAACAAGCAGTTTGTGCCCGTTAAGAAAACTCTGAAATGCATCAATCAATCACACGTACAGACGGAAATTAAAAGCCAACAAAAGCCTCGCGTAAATGTAACAAAGATTTATTTGTATTGTCAAGGTATCTGCTGTCATCAACATTACATCGTTGTTATCCGAATCACCATCACCTCATTGCCATCATCATCATCCCATTGCCATTAACATCATCTCATTGCCATCACCATCATCCCATTGCCATTAACATCATCACATTGCCATCACCATCATCTCATTGCCACCAACATCGTCTCATTGCCATCACCATCACCTCATTACCATCACCATCATCTCATTGCCATCACCATCATCTCATTGCCAAAACCATCATCATCTCATTGCCATCACTATTATCTCATTGCCATCACATCATATCAATGCCATCACATCATATCATTGCCATCACGTCAACTCAACTCATTGCTATCACCATTATCTCATTGCCATTGCCACTGCAATTATCTCATTGCCATCATCTCATTGCCAACACCATCATCTCAAAGCAATCGCCATCATCTCATTGCCATTAACACCACCTCAATGCCATTAACATCACCTCATTGCCATCACCATCATCTCGTTGCCATCAACATCATCTCATTGCCATCACCATAATCTCATTGATCTATATAAATTACTAATTACATTACATTACATTTCCATTGCCATCATCTCATTGCCATCCATCATCATTGCCATCACCATCATCTCATTGCCATCAACATCATCTCATTGCCATCACCATAATCTCATTGATCTATATAAATTACTAATTACATTACATTACATTTCCATTGCCATCATCTCATTGCCATTGCCATCATCTCATTGCCATCACCATCATCTCATTGCCATCGCCATCATCTCATTGCCATCGCCATAATCTCACTGCTATCACCATCATTCCATTGCCATCACTATCATCTCATTGCCATCGCATCAATTCATTGCTATCACCATTATCTCATTGCCATTGACATCTCCTCATTGCCATCACAGCACCTCATTGCCAGCACCATTATCTCACTGCCAGTGCCATTGCCATTGAATCACATCATCTCATTGCCATTGCCATTGACCATCATCTCATTGCCATCACCATCGCCATCATCTCATTGCCATCACCAAAATCTCACTGCCATCACCATCATCTCATTGCCATTGCCATCACCTTATTGTCATCACATCATGTCATTGCTATTGCCATCACATCACATCATCTCATTGCCATTGCCATTGACCATCATCTCACTGCCATCACCATCACCTCATTGCCACTGCCATCATCTCATTGCCATCACCATCATCTCATTGCCATCACCATCAGCATTGCCATCACTTTACTAACTACAACATCTACACTTTTGTTGCCTACGAATCTTAGCTCAGCTGATGGACAAAGGGCATAAAATGATAAAAACAAATGCATTGATTAGGCCTATTTACTGCCATATTCATAATCATGAGGTGATGGTGATGACGGTATGCTCATCATTCACCAACATCATCGAATCAGTACTTAGTATCACCAGTGTTTTAGCTGTCAGAGGGGGTTCAACCTTCATAGCTCTTCTTTTACCCCCTCAGCTAGGTAGATGACAAAATGTTGGAGGGATCAGGAGGGAGAAATATCTCACGATCGTCAGTTCTATAGTGTGCAACATATTAACAACTTTAGATATTAATCCATTTTTGCGTATTTTGGTAATCTGTAAGATTCTGGACCCCAGGTCTTTATAAACAACTAAAACAATGAATATCACTGTTATCACTGTCACCCAGCCCATCATAATGCTATGTCATCATCATCATCATCATCATCATCATCATCATCATCATCATCATCATCATCATCATCATCATCATCATTATCATCATCATCGACAACAACTTTGGACCAGTTTAAAATTGAATAAACACTTCCCTTTAGTTCCTGGAATGACTGTTGTTTTGTGGTTTCCAGCACTGAAGCCTAATTATTTGCACTGTCACTAAAACTTGTTTGTTAACGTCCTAGAGTAGTTGGCATATAATTTTTATAGTTTTCATTATAATTTAGAATTCATATTTACTGTCCTCAAGAAGTCTTCAACTGCCTCGTAGCAATACAAATCAAGGCCAGAGGCGCCGACTTTTAGTTAAAGGTACTGGGGCAAGAATTTAACTCCCATGATCCCGTTATCGGATGATCCCATCGCGTACCCAGCCATGTTTACTCTCTCCCCGAGACTCTGGGCCGGACTTAGGCACAGGCAAAGCAGGCAGTTGCCTGGGGCGCCAAGATCTAGGGGGCGCCATTTTCCAAAAAAAGTTTTAATAGTTTTATGTTTTTCACTTTTTAGCCATTTTTTTTAATTACAGCGATTATTTTCATTTGAATTCAAAACTTTCACTTATGGAACAAATTTAAAATAACTATTGATTTCATTGCACCTTTTCAAGTACTACAATTTCAAAACAGCAAAAATTTTATTTTAACCATGAAAATTTAATTATTTCATGCCATTATGTAGGCGAATCTGTAGTCTGTGTCTGTAATAGACCTGACCGTCCGCAAATCTTATTCAGACATAATAACATCTTTCGACTGAAATTGCCAACAATTGAAGAAATGTTGTAGAATATTTAATTTATTGAACAAAATAATTTTTTATACTTTTTTTCTTGTTTCGGTAGGCCTAATTCGATTTTTTCGGTAATTTGAAGTGGTTTTTTTGCTTTCTTACCACTCCCCAAAATTCAAATTATCCAAGGTTGAGTGTAGGCCTACTAATAAAAAAGTAATAAATAACTCAGTTGAGCGCAGGGCCTATTGTTCGGGCTGGTTCATCTTGGGTTGTGATGTGGGATGGACCGCGAAGTGGGGATCAGAGGGCGCCAAATGTATGCTTTGCCTGGGGCGCCATTTGGGCTAGGGCCGGCCCTGCCCCGAGTCCCCTTTTTCTCAAGCCCTTTCAACTGGCAAGAGACTAACTGTAATACTATGGAACAGTTCTTCCTCTTTGCTCAGTCATAAAGACAAGTACACGTACAGCAATCTATTACATTATATAAAAACATTCAGGTTTTTGTACGTGTAACTACTAACTTCTTATCCGTGATTGCTCCTACCAATTGCGCCAGCTCCGCAATATCGCTCGCTCACTCTCTGCTTCTGCTACCTCCACCCTTATCCACGCCTTCGTCACAACTAGACTACAGACTGTTGCTCGTTCTATGCTGGCCTCCCTGCTGGTCGCCTGGGTGTTTGGATCGGATCTTGCGTTCTGCTGCCCGCCTTATCGGCCGTATACCAACATTTGCCATGTCTCTAGATATATGCGCAACGTTCTGCACTGGCTCCCTCTGATTGCGTATAGGACAGCTACCCTAGTCTGGCGCTGCTTACTAGGCCTCGCTCCTGCCTATCTTCGCGAGCTCTGTTGTCCTGTCCTTAGTGCTATATATATATAGGGGATCTCAATCCCTTTTCTTATCTGAGCAGGATCTTCTCATTGCATGGGCGTAGCCAGCCAAAAATTTCGAAGGGGTTTTAAGTTTCGGGAGGTTTCCATAAGAAATGGTTGAAAAAGTTCAGTTTTTTGTATGTCACATATAATTGCATGGAACAAATTTTGGGGAATTTATTTCGGGGGAGAGGTTTGAACCCGCAAAATACCCCTAAATACGCCCATTACTCCTTGTTCCTTTTGCCCGTACCTCCACTAGGCAGAATAGCGCTTTCTCGGTGGTGAGCCATCGACTTGGAATGACCTCCCTCTGGAGCTTCGCCTCTTTCCCAAGACCTTCTCTCCTACGTTCTTTTCTCACTTTAGGACTGTTCTTTTAGCCATGCTGGAGTTCGTAGCGCCTCTTAGTAGTTTTCTTGAAGGGACGCTATATAAATGTTCGCTATGAATCAATGACTAACTATAGGCTACTAACTAACTACTTTGACTTTCACTAACAAATCCAATGTTATAGCAGTTAGAGTAAAGTAAGTTTTATTAAGCATTTCGAACTTCTGATAATTTGAATGGCCAAAAATGTACTGGGGCGAAACTATACTCTCGCCCCAGTACCTTTGTGAGTACTGGGGCAAATGTCCCTGTTGCCCCTGTGGAGTCGGCGCCTATGAGGCCTAAATCAGAGTGTTTGCTTACACAACATGTGCAGTTGACTTGTTCGGAATGTACCGTGTGTAGCATGAATTTTTCAGAGATTAACTCTAGTCAACTACATACGATTTAATTCTAATGCCTGAAATTTTACTAACTCGTTCAAGTTTGAGGAAGAGTGTGCAGTTGAGATATCTGAGTGTTTTAGGCATTGATGAAAATGACAGTTATATTTATAAACCAAACCAGAGTAAAGGTCTTTAGTGTTCCTGCTGCAATTAATGGCTGGTGGATGGTTGAATAATTGAGTGGGGGGAGACGGATAGATGGATGGACGGATGGTGGGGCATGGTAAAAAAATATCTATCTATCTATCTATAATCGGACATATGGATGGATACACAGACTGATTATATAGGCAGGCAGACAGACAGATGAGCTGCATAGATAGATGGGACAGATTAACGTTCCAAATGACCTGACTGTAACCACATCACTGCGAAGTCGGTTTTGTTAGCCAGATTTGATTGGTTCCGTTACGTCAACAAATCGCATCCAAACCGGACCCAGAGGCCAAAGCAGTCCCGATGGAGTGCAAACATCAATACACCTCGTTTACCTTGCTTCTTGGCAGGCATTGGAAGCCGTCCGTTGTCCAGGTTAGCTTCAAAGAGAGGTCCGAACGGCGACAGAGACTGAGCACGCTATCTCCTGGTTAAAGACGTTTCCGAATCACCACAAACCTAAACGATTATCATTTGCAGCCTTCTTACAAACTATACGCCGTCGTATCATTTTGATTCATCGCAAAAAGCAAATTGCTTCTAATGACGTTAGACTTCGTGGTCATCGTGGCTGTCACCAACACAGGAGGCACTGTCCAATGTGGTGGTCATCATGTCGACGCCGTTTATCCACTACACAGACCGAGATCTTTGCCCTTCCGACGAACAAAACGCTTATGAGAGGTCGTCGTCGCTTTCGGATAGCCTACTGATCCTCTATTCTGAAACTATTGCAGCGAAATGCCTGTCATACGTAACCAATTATTTTCTGCCATTTTAACGAATTGACATCACTCTCAACGCAGCGAAGACGACGACGACCGAGTTGAGACGCTAGAGAGCGCGATGGCTACAAAGACGACATATCGTGGAGATGTTCGTTCACGTGACGTCATTCTTCGTAATTATTTGATAAAAACAATATAATATATAATTATTCTTATTGAGAAAAACAATCTGACAAAAACTCAGAAATGCTAACATAAATGATAATGAATAATTAAAGTTCATTAGAAAGTCTTAGAATAAACTAGTAAATATTATTATATAATGATCTGGGAATAAATTGAGAGTTGTCCTTGGGTGAGAGAGTATGGTTGTGTGCTCAATGTACAAGACCTAATGTCGATGAGCATAGCAGAAAATGCTTATGACTAATACTAATAATATTCATAAAATTTACAATAATAATAATAATGCATAGCTGAATGAAAGTTTATTTGTAGTTGACTGAAAACTGTCAATTTGTTTATTCTGTAGATGAGTTTGTTAGAAATATGAAGTAAATTTGTCTGATTATTATATCCATTGCGTAAATTTTGTAACCGTCAATGTCACAAGACGTCTGCCCACGATCCTCTGGAAACCACTCGGACCGCCTTCAAACTACCCTCTTGGACAATCCCACTTGGACAATCCCACGGACTAGACACAGCACTCATGAATAATCTGGTGCCTTGTTCTTGGTCTTCGAGCAACACTTTAGAAGTTTGGAGATTACAGTTATGAAGAAAATTTTTATGTATGACAGTCGCAAAAGCACTTTCAAGAGATGCAAACAGATTTTATTGCTAGTTTGTTACAAAATATCATTGATACATTCATGTGTGTAGATTATTTTATGTTGATCTTTGCAGTACCGTTTTCATTGAGCTCTTTAATTAGGCACAATTAATTTAATTAATTGCATGTAACAAACCAGACTGTGTCTTAAGATAATGCTGTTACAAACCTGGTGAACAGAAGGTCCAAAACCGATCAATTGCTACTTTGGAAGTTGTCAACAGCAATGTCCTTATAGTATTTTAACCCTTTAACGACGAGCTGCTTATGGTTTCCCATACATTTTAGTATACGCTCGTCATAAAGGCACTATACACATAATCAACTATTTTCTGCATAATAAATAAACCCCTCCATGGTAAAATTTGACATGCAAACATTAGGGTTGCCACCTCTCCCGGATTGGGCGGGAGTCTCCCGTATTTCGATATGATCTCCTATGCGTTAAACACCACCACAATTGCAAATGCTAAAAAATTCCTTGAATCTCCCGGATTCGTATCCTTAGTAGGTGGCAACCCTAGCAAACATGTTAATTGCTCCACCATAAAATTATTGTGAACTGCTGGATTTGCCAGTGATAAATTTGTTTAAATGCTTTCAATTACGGTAACTACTGCCTGCTCAGCTTCAGACAACTTTTCACCCATTTAAACCCCAAGATTAATAGATGTACAGAATGGAGACTCTGTGTGCACGGCTGCACGCCCATTCTCTGCTTTGTGAATGAACCATCCTGTATGCGATTATCCTTACTTTTCTCACGGTAAAATTGAGATCAACTCTGATAATAACATGTATAAATACTTAGCTGTATTCAAAATGTTCTTCGTACAGCCCAACTCCTGTATTTTTTCAGTTTCTATGAACTATATATTTATCTGTAGTGTATAAGCGTACACATGTTGTTTGTATATCCAGTGTAGGGGTTGAAAAACTGAACTGCTTGTGGTAGTCCTTTATCAACCTCCTGCATCTCAACTTGACTTTCCCATGAATTTGGTGTAGACCGTATTGTTTCCCTTCAGTCAACATTGTTATCTTAGTTGTTAGTCTTCACATTGCATGAAAATTTAACTCACAAAGATGACTAGTCTTGTATATCATGCACTGTGAGTGATAAAGCAGGTCAACACTATTGAAACATCAAATAAATGCCCAAACTTTGGATGAACATCATGGGAAAGTCAAGTTGAGATGCAGGAGGTTGATATAGGACTACCACAAGTAGTTCAGTTTTTTCCTGACAACTGTGTCACATTATTTAGCCTCTGTTAAAAATTTACATACAAATGGCCCATATCGCAAGTAGTCTAAATTCTGCAAGACTTGATTACTGTTGTCAGTCACAAATATTGGGATATTTGAAAATAAGTCTCTGTCACATTCTTGAAGAAATAAGAGGTCTTAAGTCCAACTCCTCTGCACCAGCAATTACTATCCAACACACTACCTTATCAGATACCCTGAAATTTAAATCAGGAGTTGAAGGCCAGTTTAATTTAGTTTCCAAGCCCCCAACTAAAGATGCAAAATTGTTGTATGTCCAGAGTTGCCTAAGGGAAGGATGTACAGTGCATCTTTTCAATTTCCTCAGGGTGACTCACAAGATTTGTCCTAATTCTGTTTGCGTGGATGTCACTGTGGGGTGAGGTGGTGTAGAGGGCATTTCAAGTGCCTTGCAAGGGCCGGAGGGTTGTGGGTTCGAATCCACCTCAAGCCGCATTCTGAAAAATAGGTGACCCTGGGCACCAGTCCTTGCACTGGCAAATTGCTGCATGTCCGTCAGCATGAAACTCCGATTCAGTGTCTGCGCTGTAGTCTAGAGCGCCTCGGAGTAGAAATCTTGAACGGGCGCTATAACAAGTGCTCAGACATACATACATGTGTCATGGTTTGAAGTACGATGGTAAACAATGAAGTGTTAACTTTCAAACTTGTAAAACTGGCACTTCTTCAAAATAAGCCTGTATTTTCATTTCATCAGCTCGACAGGATGAGATCTAATTCTATTAATACTGGTATACAAGAGGTACAATAAAAATCTTCCCACACAACTGGAAAATTGACATAAAGCCTTGTATAAAGCTCAGTCAAAGCTTCTCCATTCAAAAGTAAAACAATCTCCAAATTTTCCAATGATCCATCCCATAGATAGTTCCAGATAACACATTTTTTAGCCAATGTGGTGGAGGTTTACGCGAGCAGGCACTTTTACTAGAAGTTGATACTACCTTTACACACCTGATCAAATACACGAGTCGGAGTTCAAACTTATCATAAGCATCACTGCATATAAAAGAGTGAAAAACGCTTTGACACGAGCAGTTGAGCATGCCAAACATAGTCTGAATTAAGGCTAAATCAGGCCAAGCCTTATATAATTTGAGTCAATAAATTACATGGTCTGAGACCAAAACAATGCAAAGAATGCAGTACAATTTGATGCAGTTTTTTAAGCAACGCTGACAGTGGCCAGTTATCAGTTACAGGGCAAAGCGAGACTCTGGGATTCAATTGATTATGTGTTGCGAATATAACTGTGACTCGACGATTCGGAGGTCAATGTCCTCAGCTGGTGATATGGATCAGCGCTCTGCTGTTCCACAACCTGCTTGAAATTGCTGCCTATTTCAAAGGTGTTCTCTTCATCCATTGCCGACTGAAAATTAACTTCCATCTACAATCAAAGAAATAATAAATCTCATCATTCAATTGTTTAGCAAAACCAGTGATACACAGTTTTTCATCAGTGAATAAGAAGTAGAATAAGAATAATAATTATTTGATTTTCGTTCAGCAGAAGTAGAAGAAAAATTATTTTAAGAACGAGAAATGGCTAAGATAGTGAAATCAAGACCTTCAGAAGTGAATAAGAATAAGAAGCATAATTATTTTAAGAACGAAAATTAAGAGGCTTTTAATTTTTAGGTGCCATGTTTTATTACTGTGATGTTGTAAGGCCCTCACAGAACAGTAGAAGGACATTATACCTGTATTCCTGGGTGTGGGGGGTCATATAGCTATAAACTGGTTTAAACCGGCCTTAGGGCTTAGGGCTAATAATATGCAAATACCGGGTAAATGCAGCTATTGTGTAGGGCTGAGGGGTTGTCACCGGCCCTCTGAGGGAGCCAGCCATAGGCCAGCAGGCTGGCTGACCAGAGGAGTGAGGTAAGATGTGATTGGCCAGTGGGAAGAGCGAAGGGTCAGGCACATAATTGACTCAGGAAAGGTAGGCCACGGACAAGGGAGAATCCTTCTTGCCGTGGCTGGCTGTGAAGGAGAGTGGTCGTGTTTGGTGTAGAGAAGAGCGTAGAACTGCCGTCCGAGAGAGAAAGCAAGGGAAACGTCTGGCCAGGGCCTAGATCAAGGATGAAATATATACTAGGCTAGAAGATTTTCTGTAGTAATATCTAAGGTGATATTGGTATTTGGACGGCAGAGAGGGTCAAGTTCAAGGAAACGGTCCACTTTGTTTGACCTGACGTAAAATGGGCGTCAGAGTTGTTTGAATTGACAGGAAGGCCTCTTGTGCCCTTAGTGATATTCTTTGTGTGACCTTTTTTTTTACCTATTAGTAATTTAATACTTAGTGTTATCAAATGTTCTCCCATTCCAGCCGGGGTGCTTCCCTATTGATCCACGGGATGGTTATGCATGGCAGGGACATGAACTCTCTGATCGGCTTGAACCTGGGTTCACTAGCCAGGAGTCCCCCTTTGATCGTGGGACGCGGATGCCATCAGCCTCTTGGCAACGAAACCCATGCCCGCACTCGACCCATGGGGGATTAAAACCCGTTTTATCAGGTCATGAAATAGGGAATTCTTCACAGTACCGCCGTACAAAAATATGTTTAAAATGCATGTTCCTTATTTGGATTTGACGTACAACTCTGCGCATAATGTGAATCTCGTAGCTAATCTCATGAACTCCAGCCTACTTTCGCCACAGTTCTGCACTCCTGGCCAACTCAGCTTTAATGAGTACACTGACCGTTACCCTTTATTTAGTTAGAAGATGAGACGGCGAGAGAGGACTCACCCAGCCCTCATTTACAGAGGCTAAGAAAATGAAGTCGCTAACGCTTCATACATATGGCTGCTTCAGGGTTAGCTTAAGGGACCTGCTCTTCTTTCTCCTCCTCTTTTCTGCTTCTTCATTATATTC
The DNA here is from genome assembly GCA_020284085.1 of Aporrectodea caliginosa. Taxonomy (NCBI): domain Eukaryota; kingdom Metazoa; phylum Annelida; class Clitellata; order Crassiclitellata; family Lumbricidae; genus Aporrectodea; species Aporrectodea caliginosa. Next base: position 3,588,935 of record JACEVL010000507.1, on the reverse strand, counting down.
TCTGTGAATGAGGGAAATGGTTTAAAGGTTTTGTTCATATTTATAATCTTGATAAGTGCACGAACCCTTTAAGTAAAATTATGTGTTAACCTGAACTAGAAGTAAAATTATTTGAGAACTAGAAGTAGAAGTAAAATTATTTGAGAACTAGAAGTAGAACGAGAAGTAAAATCGCTTCAGCAGAAGCGAATAAGAAGTATAAGTAAAATTAATCAAAGAACTAAAATATCACTGAGCACAACCACATTTCAGATACACAGTAAGCCATTTCATCAGTTATCTAGTCAAAACTGCAAAGCAACCCATTGACAGTAGTTTGTCAACAAATTCTAGCATAAGTTCGCCTTCCCAAAAAACGTGTCCATAATTGCCAAAATAGACAGTCAAAATGTACTGTAACCACAAAATGATTACAAGCAAATCAGTGAATCAATCATAACTTATTAAATAAACGATTAATCAATCAATAGATCAGTCAATAAATCATTCATTGAATGGGTCAGTTATACATCAATCACTCAACAGAACCATAAAACTTCCTAGATAAGATACTTTGACTGGTGACTTGATTTCTGGATGTAATGTTAGAGCAGACTGTAAAGTTAAGGATTTGGAACACCAGGCCATCTCAGCCATCAAATCAGCCCTCCATGGATTGGTAAGTAAGCATCAATGTAGGCAAGCTATGATGTTGGAAGTTAACTGTGTTTGTTTTTCTGCATCCATGCTTGTATTTCAACCAGAAGATCCTTGCTTCAGAAGAATTCCTGAATGACTTTTCAAACAATGGCATTACCATCACCCTTTATCTGACCTTGCCCTTTATCTGACCTCTACCCTTTATCTGACCTCTACCCTTCATCTTACCTTTACCGTTTATCTGACCTTTACCCTTCATCTTACCTTTACCGTTTATCTGACCTCTACCCTTCATCTTACCTTTACCGTTTATCTGACCTTTACCCTTCATCTTACCTTTACCCTTTATCTGACCTCTACCCTTTATCTGACCTTTGCCCTTTATCTGACCTCTACCCTTTATCTGACATTTACCCGTTATCTGACCTCTACCCTTTATCTGACCTCTACCCTTTATCTGACCTTTACCCTTCATCTTACCTTTACCTTTTATCTTACCTTTACCCTTCATCTTGATCTTATGATGAGTTTCTATGGAAATTATACTTACAGTGTTTAAGCTGCTGAACATACTGGACTCTCTGGAGTTGTCATTGATGAAAACATTGCTGTGTATCAATGGTGATGTCATCACGATAGAAACCGTAGATGGCATTGCCAACGATTTATCCAAGTCCTTCTTCACTGATGCAAAGTTCGGCAATAGATTACTCAGGCTCTCCTACCAAACAGACATCATCAAATCAAAACCACAGCCACTCATTTCTTCTCTAATTTTGTATTTGGTTGATGATAGAGCAGAATAAATTCAATACTGTCTCATATAATACAATACAACTGCACTTGTTACTGCCACAGCATTGATGTGAGTAAGGGTTTGCTCGAGGTCCCTACAAAGTGCCTTCGGCGACGCTTGAACCCGTACTCTCCATGTTACAGTCTGAGCGTTCTAACCAATTTATCCAAGTCCTTCTTCACTGATGCAAAGTTCGGCATACCGTGCCAAACACATGCTACCAGGGTTGCACAGCATGGGCATTTGTCAACAGCAAAGCAGGGTTATCATTGAAAACATAGACCACTGGGAAGATGGCTTGTTGCAGCCTCAGGAATTCCATGACCTTGAAGTTAGCAATTTATGCATGATACGTTTGACCGTCATATTGTCCAAACAGGGACAGGTCAAACATTACATGGTGGTTTTCCACCGGCTGCATTCTATTCACACAAAACACTGAGCGTTCATCCCATACACACAAAAACACTAAGCAATGCCCATAATTTCAGACTCAAAATGAATTATTTTCAACAGATCAACACCGATTTAACAGGAACACGTAAGAACGTCCCGAGGAACCATTTCACGTCATAAACACAGTACTGCATTGGCTCTGTCAGGAAGAAATTTCTCTGAAGCATGCAATGGCCTTATAGAAGTCCACAGTTTATTTCTGAATTCACAAGTTAAATGGACAATCCATTATCAGGCCACGTGACCTGTTAGGAAATGATGTTTCTGCTGGACTGCTTCTCTGTTTGTGCATAAGATGAATGAATATCCATCAAACAATGACTAATTACCTCACATTACGTCTAGAAGTGTTCTAACCTTAAGACCATAAATATAAGAAAAACCACAACACAGAGAAGAGAATTTTCTAAACAGAAGCTAAACAATGAAACTGCATCAACAACCTCATTATTGAACCAAGCTTCGTCATTGCTAGTGAGACCGCGAAGATGCTTAACGGAATTAAGAAGCGAATCGTCACTTGGCATATTCAAGTTAGAAGACGTGTTCTTTTCCTCCACCGTATTCAGAAAACCTGCCACAAAATTTCACCAGTTTGTCTATATATTATTATTATAATAAGAATATTTATAGAGCACACGTCGATATAACTAAATACACCTTATATGCACTCAGTTGAGTCAGATAACGTGAACAATTAAGTCTTTAATTTCTTTCTGAAGTTTTCAATAGAAAGTTCCAGAACAAAGTAATCACACCCAGCTTGTGTAAGTGAAGAATGCTATAAAACTGTTCTTCCAGTAAACAGGTCATCCAGCACAGGGATCCTAATTTAATAAAAATCTGCTTGGCTGAAGATTCTTCAACTCCATGACAACACCTCTAAGAATAACTGTCAACTGTAATGTGTACAGTAATGGTTACACTTTGTCGTGATTAGGATGAGAGTGCATCTCAGAAAATCTCTTTGAAAGGCACAATAAAAATTTATTGATTGCAGAAAATGTGACTTGCTCTAGCAAAAGGAGGCTTTTTTGTCCAAAAAATTAGTTTTGTATATTTTGTACTAAAATTGATAAGTAATAATTTCTTTTTAAAATGTTGAAAAAATTATTATTCTACCTTGATGGGTTCCAGAGATAAGAATTTTTTATAATTTTGCTACTCAAAAGTACAATTTCGAGAAAAACGCATGCAAAGTTTATAATCTTAATACAAACCCTAGATAGATCGCAAAGTTTGTGTAAATTTGTCATGAAACAGGTGAAATATTATTAAAATAATATTTTTTCCGTATAATATAAGATCCTATTTATTGATAAATGCCAAAAAATTATAAGTTAAAAATTTACACCTGCTTTGTGTTTTAGCTAATTTCTTCAGTTTAATCACTGGCGACTTCCGCCTCCTTTTTCCATAGCAGGTCACAAATATGAACAAGTTATTACATTATCACAGAACTTTAGTAAAGCTACATGTTAGAATGAAGGTCTCATAAGCCACAGCTTTAACATAAGATCAAGTATGATTGTATCTTTGGCAGCTTCCTTGCACTCTACTTCTGCTCATCATCATCAGACTCTTTCAACATAATATTATCAAGAAAATCGAATCTTGCTCAACGAAACTGGCTAAATTGATAACTATTGAACAGTCACGTTAAAAAATCTCCATTATTTTTGAACAGAAAGAAGGCAGACTAATTCTTACATGATTTGCAAAATTTTGAGAAGAAAACGTCTTGTCTATTTACTGTTACCCATATTTGTCATTACCAGGACGTACCCATGGTAAAGTCAATTTTCTAGAATTTAGCCAACAAAATGTTGTTCACTGAAGTAAGTCATACAGAAATATTACTGCCAATTTTTCAAGAAGCACCATTTCTTAGTTGCTTCAGGATCCACTCAGAACAGACGTTATAGCTGTGCATTTAAAAACCTACCTGGGAAGCTACTGTTTGAGTTCATCAGATCTAAATCAAGAAATCGATCAGAGGAGTCAGCACCTGAAACACAATCAAATCCACAGGTCAAACAGGTAACACAGGTAAAAATGAATAACATGATGCAAACTCAAATAAATCAGTGTCATTATACCTGTATGAACTCTGATATAACATTATCAGAAACATGACCTTCAAATTCATGTTGCCGCTTGAATTACCCCTTGATAACAAGGCCTCATTATAAGGTTGTTCACAAAGCATCAAATGACAGTGTAATAGTGACAAAGCTCTGCTGAATTGTATTTAACATTTAAATGTCGGTATAGATTGCTGCATAATGCAAAAAATCAATGACAAATAAAAACACAGAAAAATAGAAACACAGCAAAAGTAATTGAAACTGGACAACAGCACGACAAGAAATTGATCAAGATGTTGAATGACCATATGATGTAGGATTTATAGACAATGAAAGTCAGACAATCAGACAAAAAAATAAAAAATAAGCGGCCCCTTGAGAAAATCAAGATCTTGAGAGGAAAGATCATTCACACGATTTATGATTGATTGATTGATTGATTGATTCAACCAAAAGAGACAACTCTTGGCATGAAGTGGTAGCTACATCTAGCTGGTAACCTGCTCCTCCTTTGCTTTTCCCAAAACTTATTTCGTCTCTCGTGGCCTTGTGCACTGGGAGCGCCTCTCAACAGTTCACCCTACTAGAGGTGCTTTATAAATGTTTGAAAACAATACAATACTTTAATTTCTTAGGCTTGGTATATAAAAGTGTGGTAGCCAGTCCTCTCCCTCATGCAGTCACCTTCCAACTGACAGTGTGCTGTCACAGTTCACTAGAGGATCTAGACATAGACATGACATAGTGACGACAAATTGACAGATAAAGAAGTCATGACAGACAAAGGGAGACCGAAAGACATAGGATAAACAGACAATGATGGATGGAACAATCAGATAGATGTGTAAAAATACCTTCTGGTAGTGACATATCTAGCAGTGATGGTATCGAGAGGTTACTATCACCCATGGATGGTATGAAGGATGGGGCTAACGTAGGTGCGAGTGACTGAGTCATTCCCTGTTGCATGGAAATAGCGTCTTGCGATTCAGACAACTCCAGAAAAGCATCGATGCCAGTGATGGCCTGAAACAAAAGAATAAAACAGCTTTAGAGGACATGTGAAACAACAAATGAAAATTGAGACAAATCTTATAATATAATTCTAAGTCTGTTTACGTTGTCCTTCCTTATGTTTGTTTGTCTGTTTCTAAAGGCTCCGAAACGGAACGCTTTAGCGATTTGAAAAGTACGAAACGTTATTACGCCACGTCTGTTTCAACGCGACTATTTTCAGCTCACAATTTTATTTAAACGCTGATAACATTTTAAACTCGAAATTATGAGGTTCCGTAATACCAATAACGGGAGGCCATTAATATGCATATTTTAACCTCGCTTGAGCGGCGTGACGTAAGAGAAATGTTGTCTTACGTCATATGTAAATCAGGCGCAATCGAAATAAAACAAGGGCTTCGCTCCGATAAATTACGCATTAATGGAACACGATCGAGCTTCATCTACTGTTATATTATTTAGCCAATAATAGGGCTATATAAGATAGAGATAACACTATTTTCAACTCATTATTATTTTGCTAAACGAGGCAGCTGAGTCACAGGTAATTAAATTCAAATACACGGGAAAAAACTATTTTCACCTCTAAATATCGATCAGATATGTGGACATTTAAAATATTTGAAGCCTTCAGCATATAGAGTAAGTAAGTAAGTAGCCTTTATTTGCAGCCGTTAAAAATTACGCGTGGGTAAAACCCGGGCAAAGCCGGGTAGAAACGTCTAGTTGGTTCATAAGAAGTAAGCAAAAGCAAACATACAGCCAAAAACACTAATTGTAAGTTTCAGAAGATCACAAGCAACATGCTTTTCGTTTTCCCTGTAAAAGGGTTAATTTGTAATAGTTAACCTTCAGCATTTTGATTCATCTCTTCACAATCTGTTTCCTCTGCTCAACTATTACTATCTCTAAACTGATTCAAGGCAGATATGAATTACCTGACAACAATGTCAGGTAATTTTCTTTGATTTCTTTGATTTTCATGCAACTAAGATCATTTCAATTCATTATTTTACTAGTCCAGCTTAGCTTTCATATGTTTCTACACAGCTGCTAGCGGTTCTCAAATCTTTTGATCCTAGCATCAAATCATGAAGTTTCAATGACACAAAAGTAAAAAAATTCCTAGTCTGAGCTAAATATGAACTCTGACCCAGGCATGACATGTGAATGAATTTACACTGAAAATAGTGCATGCCAATGCCATAGTTCACAGCAATAATAAGTAAGTAAGTAAGAAAGTATAGTCTTCATTAAACCAATTGCATATCCACACTCTGGTGTACATACATCTTAATTATAATCAACTGCAGTAAATTCTTACTGTTGGTAGTGAAGATTCTGAGATTAAAGATGACGTAGTAAGATTCTGGTCAGCACCTGACAAGCAAAAGATGAGAATCATATTAAGTCTAAAGCTCAGATGATAATAATCATCACTATAATTACAAAAAGCACAGCTCAGCTCTCCATATTCTCTCACCTACCGGAAATTTAAGCCTATAATGTAGTCCTACAATACAAATTAACCTTAAGGCTATAATGCAAAATGTTGAACTGTGTGCACATGATTTAAATCCAACAAACTACTTTCTCTTGAAGCAACACTATACTTTCTAGTTACAATTACAATACAATTACAATAACCAAACATATGATATTAGCAACTCTACTGATTTTAAAGAAACCACTGTCTAGGGGTTGACACTAACAATTGACATTGTTGTCAGGTAATTCATTGTCAAGTAACTCAATGATTATATTAATCACGAGAATGTTGTCCAATTGCAATTGTACAGCAACTTCTATGATACTGAAAATAAATATTCAAGTGCCAAAATTTAACTGTTAAAAGGACTTATACATTTATTATTTAGCTGTAAGTTGTTTTCTGTTACAAAGAGAAATTATCTGTCAAATAGAGAAAGTAGCATGAACTGAACATAAGTGAGTTAAACTGATTGACTTTGAAGTCAATCAGATGATTAAACTGTGTTTTTCAAGACCTTTCTGACTAACAATGTGCATTACAATGCTCTAATTACCTTAACTTCTGCAAACACAAAGTTATGAGCCATTTTATGCAGCTTGTCTAAAGACAATAACTTAGGCCTATGCACTAAAAAACTGCAACTGGTATTAAGAAGCACTGAAATACTTCAGTACCAATATAAACATCAAAAATAACCATAACATACAACAACTGACATGTGTAGGTCAAATGGCCGATAAATCCATCACCTATCTATCTGAACATTACCAGAAAGTAAAAGCAAAGAAATTCTATTACCATTAGGAACTGTTGTCATGACAACAACAGTCTGAGAAGAGCTGACAAGTCTATCGACTGCAGGAAAAACAGCCACGGTGTCTAAAAATATAGAAAAGCATTACATGCTAAAAACTTTATGGGGGATAAAATAGAAATATAATAGAGATACCTGGAAGAGAACGCTTTTCCAGTGAGTCAGAAATGAGCCATTATAAAGATTGCTCTTAAAGTGTGCGTTGAAAAAACAGTCAAAGACTGAAAAGGTTATGGCTTACCAACTGATGATATCTGTATCTTTAGTCTAAAAGCCTGAAGCCAAAGCATCTTTCGGATTTCAAAGGGTTCACTCAACAGAAACATTTCTGTTTTTGATGGTATCTGACTTTATGATTCTGGCCATCACGTTTTTGGCTTTCGTGGACGAGTGGTGCATTTGACATGGTTGATAGCTATATGCTCCTAACTTAACATTCCCACACATCAGTACTTTAACTGATATATTCTACAAGTTCACGTGCTGAAACTCAATATTATCAATTCTTGTTAGATCGTCAGTTCTGAGATCGCTCTTTAACACTTTAAGTACGAGTGTGTACTAAAACATGACTGGAAAACCAACGCAGTTTGTCGTTAAAGTGTTACGGAGCTATATAAATAGCTAAACATACACATACATACCTACTGTTACCCAAGGTGTGATGTGCTTTACTTTCAGATGAAAGGATTAGAAAGCAAACACAGATATTGTTTGATTAAATATGATTGCAATGAAATGGCCATATGAACAGGCTTCCTCCAGGTAGAATTCTGACATAGCAGAGTTTAATTCATCTTCATATAAATGTTGCAGCACTTCATTCTGATAATTTCATTCATACTTACATACCAGTTCCCATTCTAACTAACACTGGAACTAAGCACCTCGAATGTTGCATGCGTATCAATTCACATTCGTGGTCACATACCTGCTGGAACTGGGACCGGTATAATTCGACGAATTCCTGTTGACTTCAGCTCTGTCGGTGCCATCTTGATGACATTCTGCTGCATGCTGCTGACCGCAGTGGTCGGATTCATCGCTTCTGGTGCCATGGCTGCAGGAGTCAGCTGCAACTGCGAAGAGAGTGCAGCACTACACGCAACGGGAAGGAAAGAACCAGTCTGAGCACTCGACACGCCAGGAACCAACGTCAGAGTCACTATCTGACTCGTCTGCAGCTGGCTTTTTGGCAACAAGGTGCGCTGGATGACGAGGGTTTCCGCGAGTACCGAGCTGGAACTTTTCGGGATTAACGGTCACAATTCGACGAATTCCTGTTGACTTCAGCTCTGTCGGTGCATCATCTTGATGACATTCTGCACCATTACGGATGCTGCTATAATGCAGTGGTCGGCCTCATCGTTTCGGTGGTAAGCCAAGACTGCAGGAGTCAGTCTGCAAAGCTGCGAAGATGACATTGCCAACATTTCATATCCATGGCTGCCTCAGGGCTAGCTTAAGACTTTACCGAGTGTGTACTAAAATGTAGCTTTGACACCTTTCTGCTGAAGATACCAAACATGGCTCAAAGTCACTATCTGACATCCGAAAAGGCAAATGCCGTTTCATGCAAAGTAAAAGTTATGTCACTGTAACAAAAATTAAGAGAAAGTGACTTCTATAAAACAGAGTATCTGGCATGGAATGGATCCATACACATTTATCCATTGTGTATTTCTCTCCATTTATATATTTCTTTCCAAGACAAAGACACGGCAATTTCAAGAACAATCAGAATACAAACTGACAGAACACCCAGGGTTTGTTTTGAACAAAACTGCAAGGCAATTTAAAGCATATGCAAAAATATTGTTCACTTATATTTTGTTTTGTAAAAATCTATTGTAATCTGAAGATTTCAAGAGCACTTACATATGATACAAGAACATTATATTGATCAATGTTTTGAAGATAAACTGCAGAGTACTATCATAATCAATTGCAGTCTGTAATGAACAGGTTGACACATCTGCGATACCTCCCCCAGTGACAACCCAACATTCGAACAACTATGCCGCCAGCCGACATCTTTCTCTTCTCCGCGGCCATGTGAAATCCGAGCTATGTTTTGCAAAGGCCACTCCGTCAAAAAAAGCCAACAATAGATACCTTACGACCCTGTTCCCACAACCATGTCATACATCAAGCAGACAAAAGTATGAGAAAACGCTCATGGTAAGCTGTATTCTTATAGACATTTATTGACATTTGATTTATTGCTTTATTCAAATGTAAGTGCAGTTTGGCAGCTGATACAATAAAAAATATACTTACTTACTTACTTACAAATGGTCAAAACTTTACAGCATTAATCAAGCACCTAAAACCTACATGGTAAATGCCCAATCCATCCAGAATCTTCTTATCCACGATTGTCCGTCCATCGGTATTCTTGGCTTGAAGCTTTGGTGGAAGACTCTTTGGAACACGGAATACTCCTTCGCTGTTAGGGGTCATCAGAGTCTTTGGCGAATTTCCATCACCGGCAGCTGCACTCGAATATGTTACCATAGTAACAGAAGAAGAAATTGGTGACAGGACAGAGCTGACAGGTGTTGTGAACGTGTAGAGTGAAGGCTGTCAACAAATGTTTCAGCAATTATCATAATTTTAAACACTATAATATTTAGTAAATAACTAATGTTCTATTTATTACATATATATGTAAATGAAGCTAAAGCTTGTGAGCTACCTGTTATTATCATTGTCAATAATATTTCAAAATTAGTAAATTATGTTACACTACAAGATAAAGCTGTTTACAAATCAGTTCGTCATAAAAAAAATATATTGAAGTTTGTGAAGCTCTTTGGGTACACCAGAAGATAGAAATTCATACAGTTGCAGATGGTTTGACATCACCTAGCTGCTCAAGTGAGCAATGCAGCCACGGACTTAACAAGAACAGAGGTACGGCAGCATGTTGGACTACAATGGCTCAATCCAGGGGTGAGCTCCTAGTATAGGTCCGCTTGGCTATGGAATAGAATTTCTTTGCGCTCTACCATGTGGGACCTTCCATCTGGTGACATCTCTAAGTTCCTCTTTCTTGTCACCTTCTAAAACCTTCCTTTTTTCTTTAGTCGGAGTACCGGGACGCTGGGAGCGATTCTTGAAGAGGCGCTTATAAATGCTGAGAATGAATGAATGAATCAGCAGAGGAGCCACCTAATACACCACAGTGGATGGTGATCACTTCAGCAAGTATAGCAACAGAATTGGATTCATCACCGTTGTGAACACCACAGGGAATGACCAATGAACATTGAACAAGACCGTAGTGTGCGGCCTCTTAGGAAACCTTAGAACAAGATAAGGCAGAACCTCTTACGTACAGCAAAATTAACAGTCTGTCAATTAAGATGTTGTGGACAACTGTGCTGCATAGTGCATATGTTATTAATATCTTTGGTTATGCATATCCATTCACTACAGAACACAGGATGAAAGCTTTGTAAAGGTCTTTTTCAATATACCATAACATTTTGGAAAACTTCTTCAGGAACTGTGCATAACAACAAATTTAAAATATGCTAAGTAATAACTATATTAACTGCAATAGTTACAATATCTTGGTAATTACATGCTTATACCTTGCCAGTGTTTCAGTGCAATTGGTTTCCAAGGTACCTTTCTTTTTATCATTTGGAAGCCATCAAAGATTGGTAGTTGGCTAAAACTATAAACAAACCCTTAAACACTTTAGGGCCTAAAATAATAATCATCATAATAATAAAAATTGACCAAGCTGACCGTAGAGAGTATGTTGGTAGCATCAAAAGGAGATCCCACAGAGGATGCATTTGACCACGGATAGTTGGCACTTTGATCTAGACTGGCATCTGGTGCTTTGCTGATCGAATCCTTGCGTGTCCTCGAAACACCGGGATTCTGTCGGACACGAGGACTGCGCGTAGAACCTTTCGTACCTATCGAATTCGCATCCATCTTGAAACCAAGCACTGTTATTGGAGGACTCATTGCACCAAGACGACCCTAAACATATGCAATTTCGTTTAATTATTATCATTAATATTGCTCCTTTAATCATAAGTCATTTCAATATTTCTTACATCTTCGGCAATGCACAGGTCTACATGTGAAATATCTGACTACAAGATAGGCAGTCGTCATGAAGCTAGGCTGATGATGGAAAGCAAGGGTACAGGAAAGGGTGCAGCTGGATCATGCCTAGCAGCTGAACAGATGATGTCCCAAATTCTGGTGGCAATGGGACTTGCAGTGCATGATCACATTGCTGTCTTGTAAAATAATACGTTGAGTAACATAACATGGCCAATTTATACTGTCATTCTTAAAATATGCCTGACAAGGGACCATGCACAGAGATAATGACTTAGAAAATTTTCAGAAAGCAGAAAAAGACAAATTGTTCAAATATGCAGACATTCACATTGAGACTATGGCACCACTAACAGCAACATCATATGCAGGACAAATAAAGCCCATGTGACAATGTTCCCATTGTCTCCCATGTCCCCATGGACTTCACTGAGCTACATATAGGCCCATATGGGAATACGAAGGTCCTGTAGAAAATATTGCCATATGCCATGGGAATAGTGATGTAGCTTTTCCGAAAAGTATTTTCATTAAATTTTCGCTCCTTTTCCATAGAACCGGAAAAATACATTTAACTCATAATGTCAGATTTTCAGTATGAGATGACACTAGAAAAATTGGTTTTTAAGTTCCTTTTATTTACAGTATTTTTGTCAATGTGGACAACGCTCACCTTAAAAGAATTAAAATAAACATTAACACTGTTCACTGTGTTCAGTATTCATTAGTGGTTCAGACTAGAGTAGCCTAGTTCAAACGAGTTGTAGTCTGTATGTCTGCAGTCTATTCTGCTGCAGTAAAGTTTTAAAATTGAAATAAACATGAAACAATCTACCAAAAGTTGAAACAATACTGTTTGAAACAATTTTCTCATCAATAGTTTACTGTTCATTAGTGGTTCAGACTAAAGTAGCCTACTAGTGCAACCTAGTTGTAGCTTGTAAGTCTGCTCTGCTTCAGTGTCACTGTCAATCTCTACTGCATCATCCATGCCCAGATCCTCAATTTCATCAGCTATTAGTCAGCTTTGCTTTAGCCCAGGAGTTCCAAATCTTTTGCCCCTCACCCCTGGGAAATGTTTGACCAATGTTCACACCCCCTACAAAGGTATTATCACATTTGAAGACGCATACACGAAATTTGTACTACTGGAACTTGTGCTTACAAGCCTTACATGCTTAAAATGCTACATGGAAATAAACTTCTAACCTTACGGTTTTACCCATACTTATCCTATGACAGCTCAACAATTTATAATGTATTATCAATGCATTCTTATAATTCATACAAGTTTTTCCTCTTTGTCGCACCCCCTGAAATGACAGGGAGCATGCACCCCAGTTTGGGAACCCCTACCTTAGCCATACACCGCTCACTCAAGGCTCACAGCTCATAGACAAACTAAAACGCATTCTTTTGCTACTTACCAAGAAAAGCAGATTTGAAAATAGATTAGTCTCAGATTGCAATGGCAAAATGCCAATAACATATTTCAAAACATAAAAAGTAGAATAAAAAGCCTCATAAGAATTAACCTGTTACAGTATTAAAATAGTGTCTATAGTTCTACAGCATCAGTTGCTGTTTTTGTCTCATATTTTCATTACTAAAATATATTAAGGAGACTAAACCATAGAAAATATTTTCTCTAAATTAACAGTGAAGTATAATTGTAATTAGGCTAATTCTTAGATGTATTGCCGTTGTTGAGCCTTGTTAACACACTGAACAGTAAGCACTAACAGTGCCATCTGTTTTGAATAAACATATCAATTATAACTGCACAAGATAGCTTAGAGTGAGTGATGTTTAAACATTATTATGCATTTATATTGTTATTGTTATTTAGTAATATTATATTGATGGACAAATATCGGAAATTTTCCGGCAAAAAGACTAGAAATTTTCCGAAATTTTCCGGAAAAATATGAAATTTTCCGGACAATTTTTCCGCCTCACAACACTACATGGGAATATTGTTATTTGGGATTCATATGTCCTACAGGTATAAAGCATTGCTGTTCAAAGTAGTATCTCTGTGAAAACAGCAATCAAACAACCAAACTTCTGTTAAATGCACTCATTTATTGTCTTCACCACAGTTCATAATTGAATTAAAGCATCGGTTTAATTAATATGAACATTGCATTGTGGAAATATGAAAGGCTCAACTGTTCTGTAAGCTTCAGAACTCGTTAGTAAAGCTTTCCTTATTTATTTTCCTTGAATTGTATTTATTTATAAACATTATATCGGAAAACAGACTAGAAAGTTTGGCTCTCTGAAACACTGGTAAGGGACAGCTCTGCAACTAATGGGGTTTGTTGACCCTTTAGGGGCCTTCTCCTTTCAACACCAGCAACAGAGATGTTAGTAACTTATTACTCAATTATGTTTGTATTTTTCTGTTACTCATGAATCAATAACTGTACATGAGAAAACTAATATGCTAATTATTAAAATGTCTTACCCCAAAATTAATAGTCAAAAGTAATCTTAATTGATACGAAAAGGATATATATTGCAATATTTATACTGCACCGTTTCCAGTACCTGTCAAATGTAATGTAATTTATATATTATAATAATCAACATATCTCAAACAAACATGACCTATAAGTTTTAATAATAAACAAAAATCACTTACTGCAGCTGCTGTCCTGCTAAATCCAGCAAACTCATTCAGTGCAACATTTGTGAGATGGTGCAGAGCAGAGCCAACAGAAACACTCTGCTCAGCAGCAACACTAGCCGATGACGAACATTTACGAGTCCAGTCATATTCGAGAATCAACTCCTTTGGCCGCCCGGACATAATAAAGAGTTCTGCGACTGTCACTTCCTCTGCAAGAGTCCGATTTATCGGACCTGAAAGTCGGTTAACGAGAAGAGAATCGCACGTCGGTAAAGCGGCAGCTGAAGAACATCCTGCTGCAGCTGACATCATTGGCGTTGTAACTGATGATGCTATTGTTGCAGCTGATGATGACATTGTTGCCACAGAGAATGTTTTCATACCTACTGATGATGGCACAGCAACTGTCGATGATGTAACACCGAACAACGAAGGTGCAACTACTGACAACGTTGTAGCAGGTACTGATAATGTTACAGCCAATGGCATTGTTGCAGCTGTTGACAACGTTGCAATAGTTGACAAAGTTCCTGCAAATGTTGAGAATGACGTTGGAGCCGTTGATGTGGTAGCTATTTCAGATGAAGGCAGATGGAAAGAATTTAGGCTACCATTCCCCAAAGCAATCACAGGGAAAATAACCTCAGCAGCTGAACACACGGACATATCAGAACCCGACGTATCGGGAACGACGCATGGAGTTTCTGACTGATTCCCTGACCATGAACAGAATGCAGCTGTTGCATTTACATAACACGCATTGTCATCAGTTTCCATAGCAACAGTGCCAGTGTTATTATCATTTATTCCACTCGCTTGGCTTGCAACTGAATTGGTTAAAGACGACTGAACCAGTTGTGGCAATATCCGCAACTGGTCCTCTTCGTTGGTGGCAGATGAATTTGTACTCGTTTTCACGGTTTCTGTTGCAGACCGGTTCTTTGGTGGTTGATCTTCAATTCGAGGTGGTACTAGTTTTAAAGTTCGCTTATTCGGTGGTGATACAGACGTCGATAAGGCAGGTACGGAGTCTGAATGTAAGAAAAAACATTCAAAATATACAATGGATTGCTTCATACCTGCAGTTTATTTTCTGATCATCATACCTGCAGTATATTTTCTGATCACCATACCTGCAGTTTATTTTCAGATCACAATACCTGCAGTTAATTTTCAGATCACCATACCTGCAGTATATTTTCTGATCACCATACTTGCAGTTTATTTTCAGATCACCATACCTGCAGTTTATTTTCAGATCACAATACCTGCAGTTAATTTCTGATCATCATACCTGCAGTTTATTTTCAGATCACAATACCTGCAGTTAATTTTCTGATCATCATACCTGCAGTTTATTTTCTGATCATCATACCTGCAGTTTTTCTGATCATCATACCTACCTAGACTATATCAGACCAAATATTAACAAACATGCTAATCATTCAAAAAACTAACCTTTTAAACAGTAATTAACATAAATGAAAAGCTTAAATAGCATTGTACCCACTTTTTATATTTTCCAAAAAGGTTTCAAAGCTGAAGTCCAGTTTTGGCTGTGAGTTTGATCGACTAATTGAAATGGGTGTCAGCGTGTAGTCTGATGACACATGTAACCGCAACTCCAAAGGGTCAACCACTTTTTCACCAAGAGCCTCTTTCTGTACAGTACAAAGAAGCAAACCAAAATACAGCATTTTTCATACTTTACATTCATCAAAGTACACACATAAGTCTTGGTAAATTTTCTTTTCAACGAAGCACCATGCAAGAAATTGACAACTTTTTTGTCATTTTATCTTGCAACAAATTTCCAATAGTATTAAGATTCGAACCTCAGAATAGGCAGTAGAACTAAATCTCAAGTTAAACTCCCCAATACAAACTGGATTCAATAAACACGAGCAATGGATGCAAACACTCAAACTAAGCCATACAAACTGCTAAACAAAACCCAGACCTAAACATACCATAATAAATTCTTTCTAAACATAACCGGATCATCATGTGTGCATGCCGTCACTTGTCGCCAATCTGCTCTATCTCCACAACTTGGTCCAGAGATTCTGAACATCCATACAATCTGTTAGCTGTCGACAGAAATCCGTTGGCTGGTTCCACGTGTGTGTGTGTGGGCTGAAACTGGGGACTCTTTCAGCTTACTGTACATTGTTTTGCTAAATGATGTAATATATTCGTTCGTAATGACATTTAACATCATATAGGCTAGAACAGAGCGCCTCTGAGTTGGGTTCCCTTTTGAGCAGCACTATATATAAATGTCCAATTACATGACCACCCTAAATTACTTTATCCCTATTTTCTTCCTTAAATAGCAAATTTTCTTTAAAATCAAGTCCTGATCATAGTCCTCTCTAATACAGACTTCCTCTGACACAAAAACCTGACCTAAACTTCCTGCCAGAAAATCTACTAAAAAGTCACCATTTGTAGGCATTCGAGGCGCCATTTCCTGTTGAGATAATCAAAGATGGCCGACAGGTGTTGATCCGGCTGAACATTGACGATAAGACGAGGATTCTGTGACAGCATCTGGACGTGACTCCAAGCCGCATTTGTTCGCGGGTGCATTTTAAGAGTGACCTTTTCCGGCAGCTTCAGTTTGGAGTCGTCTCTCTGCTCTGAAATTCAGCACATTGATAATCACTTGTTGACAAAGTAATGCATCCACATAGTTTTGCCAGGAACTACTTAATATGTTGGCCAAGTTATATTATGTATATTTATAAATTATTCATTTAGGAAATTAGCATAGTTCCTCTTCAAGACATTAGCATAGTTAACCCTTTAACGATGAGCGTGTACTAAAATGTTGGGAAACCATAGCAAGGTATCTCTGCATCAAAGTCAAGACAACAGTTTCATGCATATTGTTACCATTGCTTGAAAACTGGTTTCTTTTACTAAGGCTGTGCTGGGAGTACTTCCATTATCTTGAAGAGATTATATCAATTTACAGAGAAACATAAAAATTAAAGGTTTCAGCATTGTCTCTCATCAGAAGACACAGCAATAGAGGATATCATATAAGAAAGGAAGTTTCTCAAACTAGCAAAGGTTGATTAGCTGGACAAGAAAAATGCCATCATGGAGACTAGGCTGTTAAGTGCAGATTTGACCTAAAAAGATCCCTTTAACTTCCAATTATTAGTGTCGACAGGTCTGTGACAAGTAAGCCATTGCTTTATCATCAGAGATACATTGTGCAAGTCCTTCACAAAACAACTAATGCAAAACTGACTGCCCTTTCCAATACCAGTGTCCTCTGTGTGTTTCATGCAATCAGGGCAAAGTTGATTCAGATGTGACGTTAAATGGGTGAAGTCAAGCTGGGGTCTACGATGCAGTGATAAAATGTATGGAAAATGTTAGTCTGTCAAGTTTAGAAGAGGACTTGTCCATTATGCACCACTGTGAATGAACTGTTGGTAATGATTTGCAAGAATCGGTCATCCATATTGCTGTACTTTCTCTAATTTAAACACAGCACCACAATACCAAAACAGGTTACCTTCAACGTTGTAAAGACGCTTGAGAGCACGACACTGAGGCACTTTGATTCTGAGGTTTTTGCCACGCACTCTTATCATTGTGCTTCTGTAAAACGAAAAACAAAGCGATAAAAAAACCATGCTCAACACTCAACCTTTTAGTGACCAAATGTTCTAGGCTGGCCTCCATCATTTTTCAAAATGCCAGATTTTCTTTAAGACATAAGCAGGAGGTAAGGCACCGGTAATAGTCTAGTTAGTAAATTTTCGTGTCAGTTATACTAATGTGCAAGACACAGTCCTGTGCTTTGCAGATCTTGCATCACATGGTTCAACAAATGAATCGTCAATTTCATGTGAATAACTCTTAATGCAAGGGTGAAAGACTGTGGTGTTATTTATTACCAAACCACAATGCAAAATATTTATCCTGCAGGTCCTTCTATCAGTGGTCACACTCTGGAACATCTTAACATCTTTCCACAAATGTATCTATTTTAATGCCAAAGTTTGTGCAACTAACTTGAATTCACAGTTCTAATGTACAGTAATAAAGATGCATAGACATTAGACACTATTTATATGCTAAGTGTCTTCACACACAACTATATACATAAATACTTACATGCATACTTATATATGTATATACAGACAATCAGACATGCAGTTTTTAACCCCAACTCAAGACTTTACAATGTGAAAAATACAATGTGAAATTTCATAAAAAGTGAAATCTTACACTATGTTATAATTCAGTACACAAATGCAGTGAAATGTACGTTTGTAATTCAGTTCCCTAACAAATAGGCTAGGCTCTACATTGGCAAAGGACAATGCAGTGACATGAATTTTACTAACCCCTGAGTAAGGAGCTCATTCAACCTCGACCAAATTTTGTTCACCTCTGAAATTTACCAACATCTTCAACTTTAAGGAAGGGTCAGGAAATCACATGCATTCGCTAAATCAACTACATTGATTAAAAAGTCCACAACACTCTGGGATTTGAATTACTTCAAAGCTGCAAGCAGAATATTTAAACAAACAATCCCCAGACATAAGTTACCTTGCAAAGAAAAACAGACACCAACCGGTAGAAGTTTTTTTCCGTAATTAGACATTTTTTGCAAACAAAGTGTAATACAAAATAATGAGTCAACCCAACTTGCTACAAGTCAAACTAGCAGAAAACCACAAGTGTAGTACAACAAACTGCAGGTAATACAATCAAACATTTATGACCTAGTTACGGCTCCATTCAGTGGCATCCGATAAAGTCAATGTTTAAAGCCGCATCTTAGGCTTATGGATGAACTTTTCTTCTACAGGACAACTATTAAATAATTCCAGACAGCAATGCAAATATGAACCAGCTTGCAAGTAATACCAATGGCCACCAGCTAAGGATTTTATGTTCTAACACTTGCTGACTATTTCTGATTGAATCAAAACCTATCCTCACTGTTGCATACATGTACTGGTAAATTATTTAAATAATTAAATCAGAGAAGACCAGAATGATAACTGATTTGATCTGAGAAAATGTAATTACATTAAGCATGAATAGGTGACACTTACTAAGCAAACTTTTCCGACGAATTTCTCCATAACATACAAGACCATAGAGTTCAAGGGCCTGCTTTCTAGAATCTGTCGTAAGAAAAATTACAATTTAATTCTGCTACTAAATTACAAAGTTCATGCCAGTAACTTGTGTTAAATTGAGGAATCATATACCCAACACCCAGTCAAAGTGGCATAAAGATTATGTTAAGCAGTTTGCAATATTTGGGGCACGGTGGTGTAGGAGTATGTTTGGTGCCTTGCAGCTGGAGGGTTGCGGGTTCAAATCCACCTCAGCCGCGTAGGGACCCTGGGCAAGTACTTCACTCGCAATTGCTCATGCGCTCCGGCGTGAAACTCCGATTCAGTGTCCGCGCTGTAGTCGGGAGCGCTTCCGAATAGAAATCTTAAAGGGGCGCTATAACAAGTTCTCATACATACATACATTTGTCATGTTCAACAAGATAAATTGACTACTGATCTATTCATATATGTGCAAGTATTTTGGGCATAACCTTTGACTCCATAATGTCTTTCTCTAACCATTTCAAAACTGTTGACACCTTTCTCCTTATGTCTCTTGACCCTTTCTTTCTCCATCTATCTCTGTTTCCATCACCTGTGACAATCCCATGCTCCTCTTTCTCTCACAGTCAGCACACACACACAGGCACGCACATACGCATGCACACTATCTAGATGGTTTTCTATGTGCACCTGAGTAAAAAAAACTGTTACCATCTGCTGCTGATGACAGTTTGATATGGTTCGAAATCTTGTGGCTTGTTCGGTAATAGAAATGCCGAATCTGATCTTTAGTCTTTGCTGCCGACTCAGTGCCTCCTCTCTTCTTGTGCCGCTGAGCCATGAAGGTCTGAATTGCATCAAAATCTTTGCCATGCTAAAATTAATACCAAACACTGCACATGATTAAAACTGACCCACCATGGTAGACACCACCATCAGGAGTGGATCTTCACAGATAGACCTAGATTATGCAGAAGATATTTAATTAAAACCAGCACTCTATGCACCCCAAGCATAGAATTATACCCACTGCAGACAGTTTGGCTCATAAACATTTGTTACTAGGATGATTTACTCTTGATCCAAACACTATAGACAGCACGACTTGAAAAACATTAGAAATTAGGATGGTTCACTAGAGTCCATAGTAGAGAGTGACATGGGGAATTTCCCCGCGAAGAAACCGCGGTAAATCCCGCGGTAATGGGGACAACAATTGCGGTAATACCGCGGTAATGGGGACAACAATTGCGGTAATACCGCGGTAATGGTGTTTACTCTCGTGGTAATACCGCGGTAATGGGAATGAGCCGGCTATAAACCCGAGTGATGTTAAGAACTTGAGAACTGATAAGGAGATTTTTTTTATTTCCTGAAGCCTTCTAGTCAGAAATAGTCAGGACTTGGTTAATGCAAACTGTCGATAAGATTATAACAGACTATTGCAGTCTGCAATACAAATAGATTTGTAAGCTAAAACATGTTATTTTTAAATTTGAATTGGTGTAAACTTTTTGCGGGGAATGTGATGTCGTCCTGCGGGGATGGGGTGGGGATGGGGAGAAAACCTGCGGGGGGATGGGGCGGGGATGGGGACAAACCCTGCGGGGATGGGGCGGGGATGGGGAAGACTTTCTTGTTGCGGGGCGGGATGGGGACGAGATTGCTTCCCCATGTCACTCTCTAGTCCATAGGCCATCATAGTATGACTTTCTTATTTAATTATACTCTATGCGCCCCAAGTAGTGATGTAGCTTTTCCGGAAAAGTATTTTGCGGAAAATTGTCCGGAAATTTTCCAGACATTTTCCGGAAATTTTCCGCAGAACCAGAAAAATACATTTAACTCATGATGTCAGATTTTCAGTATGAGATGACACTAGAAAATTTCTGTTTTTTTTAAAGTTACTGTCAATGCAGGCAACGTTCACCTTAAACGAATTAAAATAAAGATTAATGACTGTACATTAGTGGTTCAGGCTAGATTAGCCTAGTTTGATATGTTGTTTGTGTTATAAACTATCAGTAGGGCTATATACTGTCTGGCAATTTGACATTTTGTCAGATGCTCAGCTATTAGTCAGCTTTGCCTTAGTCCATGCACCGCTCACTGAAGGCAACAGCTCATAGCTAAGCGATTAAACTAAAATACATTCTTTTGCTACTTACCAAGAAAAGCAGATTTGAAAATAGATTAGTGTCAGACTGCAATGGCAATGCCAATAACATTATATTTCAAGACATAAAATAATAGTATAATATGCCCAGCGTTTCCGTTAACGCCCAAATGGCCATTTAACGTCCAAATATTTCGGTATGATAGCCGAAATACACGAGGTATACGTCCACAAAAATCTTGGTGAGGGCGTAAATACGTCCTCTTTTTGGACTCCAACGGAAACACTGAATAGGCCTCATGAGAATTAAGCTGTTACAGTATTAAAATGGTGTCTGTAGTATTACTGCATCAATTGCTGTTTTGTCTCATATTTTCATAACTAAAAAATATTAAGGAGACCAAATCCTAACAAATATTTTCTCTAAATTAACAGTGAAGTTTAATACCAATTAATTCTTAGATGTATTGTCGTTGTTAAATATGGTAAACAAATTATCTATTTTCCTTAACTGTTCTTTAGTGAATCGAGATATAGTGAACTCGATAGCAATTGCAACTGTCTTTTTAGGCTACTATCTGGTAAAGGGTGACCCTAATTTAGCGGGATACTTATCCCTTCAGGGCCCTTGTTACATTACGATGAAAACTGTGTAATTGTAAATGCACTGTTCGAAAGGTTAACAATAAATGATGATTGATTGATTGGTTGTTGAGAGTTGTGAACACACTGAACAGTAAGCACTAACAGTGCTATCTATTGAATAAACATCAGTTATAACTACATTATTATTATTATTATTAAGGAGAATTTATATAGCGCCCCTTCAAAGTAATCTACTCAGAAGCGCTCCCAGTCCAACCACGGCTAAACAATACAGTCTTGAGGTTTACAAAGAAGGTAGTGGTGTGACCCCTAGGCACTAGGCGGAGTGCAACAGGGAGCCCATTCCAGGTCGTAAGTAAAGATAGTATAAAGTGAGTGATGTTTAAACATTATGTATTTAAATATTTATTTAGTATTTATTATATTGATGGAAAAATATCGGAAAATTTTCCGGAAAAAAACTGGAAATTTTCCAAAATTTTCCGGACAAATATGAAATATTCCAGACAATTTTTCCGCCTCACAACACTAGCCCCAAGCATAGAATTATACCCGCTGCAGACAGTTTGGCTCGTAAACATTTGTTACTAGGCAGCGATTTGAACTCCCAACCTCTCAATGGACAGTCCAGCATGCTAACCACTACACTATCGAGCACTCCCAGCCTAAGAGGAGGCCATAAATGCATCCAGCCATAAACGAGATTGGCAACACACATTTGAACCAGCTGTAGTTAAGTAAAGTTTACTACCTTAATAAGAATATATCAATAATACAATCAAAGTATGCATATGCATAAATTTGCTTAGCACAGTATTCAGTAAATAGCAATCAATCAGTGGAGGTAGCCATAATAATACCTCAAACAAAGCCTCAAAGAAAAGGTTTGTGTCATCGGTGCCCCAGAGCTCCCATGGTCGTCGTGAACGAGCAGGTTCCACGTTGCCACCTTCGGCAACCACCTGATGAACTTCTTTTGCTGTAAATAAACCAATTTCAGATTTGCATTAACACTTTAATAATATAATAACAATATGCGTTTATTCACTTTATGCTCACAAGAGTTTGTCATGAACAGGTGCTCCAACTGTGCAGCCATACTTTAATCACAACCAGACTGAACATATTATTCTTGAGCTCTAACATTGCATAGCACATGAACACAGCAGCTCTTCTCAGAAGTTCTCAAAAGGAACTATATGAATGTAAAAAGTACGTAAGTAAGTAAGTATATTCTTTATTGTACCAGCTGCCAGGCCACATTCTGGTGTACATACATCTTAATACAGTAGTAAATGTCAATAAGAATAGAGCATTCAAACCATGAACGTTTTTCTTATACTATTGTCAGCTTGATGTAGGACACGGTCATGGGAATGGGGTTGCAGGTTATATAAGTAAGTATATATTCATTATTTAACCAGCTGCCAAACAGCACTCTGGCAAACAAACATCTAGGTTAAGTAGGCAATCACTTAAACAGTAACTATGGCCATTTAGTTAGTATGAGTACAGCATTCTGACTATAAAAGTTTTCCTCGTGCTATTGTTAGCATTTGGCAAAACCCAGTTATGATGCCTTAAGCAAAAAACTTCAGCTTCAGAGGTGGAAGCAACTTGTATATATACTGTTGGCTTATGAGACCATAATTCCAGACAGACACATAAACATACAATACATAGAAAAGTAAAAAGCCATATTAATACTAACCCTGCTTTTTCGGTGGTATCTTCTTTGATGGTATCTCCTGTGTTGGTCGCTTAGCCAGTCGACCAGTTGTGGATCTTGTGGCTATCTGGTGAACTGCCACAGGCGGTTGACACTGCGTCCCATCCGGAAGCTGCAACTCCACTTCTGCCGTTGGTGTATCATTTTCCGTTGTTGCCTTCGGATCCTTTGACGCTACGGTCGGCTGAGGCCTTGAACGCGTGCGCTTGGTAACCATGGCAACTGATTCAGCTGAAGTGATGACAGGCAGCACGCTGGCATTGTTGGCAACATAAACTGGTTGGCCGTCTTTGACCATGCTTGACTGTTGGAGACGATCCTCCCTACAAAATAAATTGCAACATAATATTCAAGTTTGCAGTTATCTCGTGACATCTAAAACATTAGTGTTTTAAATCAAGCACTACTAATCAAGGCATTTAATAGGATATTGCAAAATGCTAATAAAAAGTAGGCTAGTTATGATGACTTTAGTGGAAAATCAGATGAACCACTGTTGCAATGTATTTTGCAACGTAAACAATTAAATTTATACAAAACACATATTGGCGATCATACAATGTGAAATTTCTTGGACTATGGAGACTGCTTCTTCAAGAGAACAAGACTTTCGCTTCAAGAGAGTTTCCAAAAAGTCTAGAAATGACCGCGAGATCAAAACTGAGACCAAGACAAAAGGTTCCCAAGACTGAAACTCATACATCAAAAAAACCTGTCTCGAGGCATCTCGAGACCAAGACTGAATCTCGAGACCCTACAACGCTGGTGCTAGGACCCTTAATATTTCTCCTACAGTATTGTGTTCCAGTGCTTTCTCTCACATCATCATATATTCCACTAGTTCACTCAGCTACTGAACTGTTGTTAAATACGTGTAAGTGTATCCCTGCAATTACAATACATGGGAATACATACTGGATGTCTCAAAACCAATTATGTTTTACATGAACAAAAGAGAAGTTCTCTGGTGTGGTCCTCCCACATATAGTATAGGCCTACTTAGCATTCCAATCTGCCTACAGGATAACATATTCTACAAGTGCTCCAAGTTCATGACAAATTTGATTCAGGATTGGCAATTGAATCCCATGTTACCAGCATTACATGATCCTTTTACATATAGCTGAAGCAACTTCTACTTGTTCATCACTCACTAACTCAAGAAGCCGTCATGCTGCTGTCCATTCGCTTGTTTTACCATGCCTGAACTATAGCAATGCTTAGTTCTCTTTCTCGTTGCATTTATGACTCCCTAGTACTGCATACAGCTGCTCACCTTGTTCTTCAACTTCCTCCAAAGTCCCCGGTTGCAGACCTAATGTCTTCACTCTTCAAAATATTACAAGCAGGCTGCATTGGTTTCCCAATCACTCTTAGCGCATGCTCATTGTTTCCAGCTCGGATCCACTTTTAACGACAGGCAAAGGCCGTTGGTTTCACAAATCACCATCTTAGTGCAATATTCATTGTTTGACATCATAATACAACTCAGCTATTAATATCTATGATACTTGCTATACAATGCTTTGCAGAAATATCATAAACAATTTATTTCTATGGAATTTTCAAACATTGCAATCATGTTTAATCCCACCATTGCTAGTTATCTCTTTTTTGATGGTTAAGATGGTTTATAGCAATCTGATTATTTTCCTTGAGTGGAGCTATATAAATTTCCCTAATAAATAAATAAACCAAGCTAAAAAACCTGCTGACATATGCATTTTACTCATGTTTAATCCCACCAGGACACACTTAAGATCAGCTTTCTCTGGGAATTCACTACCACCAGCTTCTCTATTTCATTTTGAGACATTTTAAGAGTCAACTTGTCCAACAACATGTTTTATTTTAAATTAATAAATTACTACAATATTAATACCTGATTTTTAATTACAATAACAATCATACTCATAGCCATTTCCATTTGTATTAAATAATTGAACAAATTTATCCTTGTTGCTAGAGAAACCCTTAAACACATTATCGGTCATTTTCATATACAACCCATTAAACTGCACTGTCCAGAGTTCAACCTTCACAGTAAAACAAGTTTCAGCAAAAAACTTGCTTCTTTTAAGCGAGGTAGTCAACATGTCAAACATAAAATGGCAGCCATGAGTGTCAGTGAAGTCCCACTGTCCCTGACACAACTACCAAAGCGATCCGCAATATTTGAATTTGCACGCATAACACCTTTTAATTCCGCCGTCAGATCATTCCAGACGAACCCTGGTTGTGTCCCAGAGGGAGAAAACACCCCGGGTGAGGCTCGTGAGCTTGTAAGATGAAAGCAAAGGACGGACGAAATACCCGCTTCTGGGGTGCGCAAAATAGTCAATATGGCGGCGTTGGTGAAAAAGCTAAGGGATCCGCTGGAAACTCAATTTTCCTACCATTTAGGCTCCTCGTCAACTTTGCGTTCCTTCTCAGATACTGAAGTCGATTTCTTCTGCTTAACCATCGATAGAGGTTATCGTCTAGGCTCAGAAGTTCGCCGCCAACGGGTTCGAATTCTATCGGGACGGAAGACCGTGCTACGCGAACCGTCGTTTGTAGTAAAGCCTACTTCGGCTACGATAAAATCTAACAAAGCCCAGGTCGAAGAATATTTCAGTATGCTGAACTCAACTAAGAGATCAACTATTTCGTTTATTTTTCCAATCAAACCGAACTAAAACGATTGTTTAATTTGTAAATTTATTCTATTTTCAATTTATCAAGTTTTTATAAGGACAACTTTGTCGCAAAAATCACATTGTTCAGAGTTTGTGTAGGACCTCTCTCCTGGGAGGAGAGGGAACTTGCAAGAAAGCACGAGGCTGTTTATTTTTGGACTTTGTGCATTCTAGTTAAAATGATTTTTTATTACATTTTGCTGAAACTTGTCAATCATACCATAGCAAAACAATGCATAACCTCTCTAAACTTCGCTAGTGGAGATATTCAACATTATTTCAATTTTGGGGCCATGCCAATCGATCGACCTGTTGGAGTGAGAATTAATGTAGGCCTATATTCTTTCTCCCTAAATGCTAATAGTTTTGCAATAGAGAAGTTTCGAAATTAAAAAATATTACTCGTTTTATACAACACAGTTATAAAGCTTTTACGAGTTTTGCGAATTTAAAGTTATTGAAATAACTAAACTGCATATCAAGTGTATAGGCTACATTTTTAGGCCTAGCTGATTGACAGTACCGCAGAGTTGGTATTTTGTGTAGTAAACAGAAGTAAAATGCTTAAATAATATAGGTTACCCTTTCAAATTGTTTAGATCTAGACATTTGATAACGGTACGTTTTTAATTTAATGTTTTGATCAAGACTCTAAATTAGCTTTACAAACATATTTTTTTAGATAAGGGCAGGCATATCCACAAAATTTTCCTCAGAGCTTTTGTTTTTTTAAATGCTGAAGGTCAAGTCTAAAATCCTAATAACAATTATTAGGCCTAATATTGACCTGAAAAAGGTGTAGGCCTAGCATCCAAAGCAACGGAACGGCTATGAACTTGGCTTTACAGTACTAAGCGAGTCGTAGCCAAACCCTAATTAGCGGGAGCCTCTATAGAATACGTAGAAAAACATCAATGCCAACAAATAAAGGCGAACTGACGTTAAACTATGTTTTTCAGATAAATGAGGAGCAACTTAATGCAAATTTGCTCTGAGAATTCCTAACAGATATGCTGAGTTTGAGCTGTAAAGTAGTCTTTAATTTACGAAAAACTCCGCTGTTTACAAACATGCGTGAAGGACACGTTGCCTGAAACCGTGGCGTCAGCGGGAAACCCCATTTCATTGGCTAAAGACCCGTCATTCAACGATAGAGCTCCACCCATCAAAAACCTAAAATTGAAAGAAGCCTTTTAATTTTTGTTAAATTGGATTCAGACGCTCAGTTTATGATTCAAACAGCTTTCGTACAAATAAAAGTATTTTATACATCTCATAAAAAATAACAGTAAGTAGAGTCCAGATTTATTTATAGCAACTCATGAATAATGGGCGGAATAATTTTTGATTGACATCACATGGCCCAATCGTTATCTGGGAATTATTTGGGCGCTCGGATTAAGTTAAATGCACATCAAAATAACTTAGGGTACGTTTCTTCAGCATCTACAAAATCAGAAGAGCACGTAAGTATTCATATTTCAAGGACTCGTCACGATTAGTTAAAACTAAATGGAACCATAGTATTGAATTAGAACTCTTATCCGAGTAGAGATATGGATGAGAAAAGTAGGAAAAGTACGAGCACAACCTTCGCCAACTATGTACAGTCAACTTTATCACGAGTCCATCGGTCGTTAATTATAGCGCCAAGTTGTTGAACCAAAGAACTGTGGTTGAATAATCGACGCAGTTTAATATTTGCTAATTTATAATATTCCGAATAAGATTTATGAATGGATGCAAAAATCCTACATTTTGAAGAATAAAATTTTAGTTTTTAGGCTTTTATGTTCTTAGATTTTATGATTTTCCACAGAAGTCCTTTAAAACAGAATTGTTACATTGCATATTTGGCTGCGAGTTCTGTACCTACGTGGTGGGACGTGCATCTATGCTTAAACTTAAAATCGCAGCTCTGTTAATTAATACGATTAGATTTTTTCTAAGAAAACATATGAAAAAATCAGACTCTTGTTCTTGATCATTTGTGCCAAAGAAGACCAACCTGCGCGCATGTTAAATAAAACAGACTGACAGGACTCACATTCCCATATATGGGACCCATTTAGAGCCCGCGTATGGAAGCCCATAATTATAAGTAAGTAAGTAAGTAAGTAAGTATAGCAAAGATTTTAGAGTCGTACTATTATTACAGTAATAACAGTCCCAGGATAAGCCTACTTTAATTCTTCGCAAACCAACATCTTATTCGATGAATAATTTGATGAAGTCTCAACCGCCGAAGTTGAAAAACTCATAACTGATTCTTCGACAAAGCAGTGCGAACTGGATTCTGCACCCGTCTGGCTGCTCAAGTCTCTTCACATCGTCTTCGCTCCGATCCTTGCTCTCCTCATCAACGTTTCCTTAACCCAGGCGTCTCTACCAACTAAACACAAACGCGCCATCATTCGACCACGTATCAAGAAACAGGGACTCGATCCAACAGACCCGGCCAGCTATCGTCCCATCTCGAACCTGTCTTTCATCTCGAAGCTGGTTGAACGAGTTATTCACAGACAATTATCAGATTACGTTGAATCTCATCATCTGCTTCCACCGACTCAATCTGGCTTCCGTCGTCATCACTCTACTGAAACCGCGGTCATTAAAGTCTACAACGACATCGTCCTGGCTCTCGACTCTGGTTTCATCACAGCGCTACTTTTATTGGATTTCTCCGCCGCTTTTGATTGCGTGGATCATACCATTCTTCTCAAAATTCTACAAGTACAATTCGGTATTACTGCCTTAATTAGCTGTTCAATGGATTGCTTCGTTCCTTTCCTCAAGATCTCACAGTGTTAAATTTGGTGGACACTCGTCAAAAGTTTTCACGGTCCTCTTCGGCGTACCCCAAGGATCCATCCTTGGTCCACTTCTCTTCATTCTGTACACCTCCAATATTGTCAACATTGCTTCGCAACATGGTCTTCTGATCCACTTATATGCCGACGACACCCAACTCTACATAAAGCTCTCTGGAAGAAACATCGGAAACATCAAAATCAAAATTGCAGCATGCACCCGTGATATTCAATCCTGGTGTGCATGTATGCGTTTGAAACTAAATACTACGAAAACAGAACTCATTTGGTTCGACCGTCGGAACAATCTGGATGATGATAAATCACTGAAAATACTTAACATTGACTCAAGCTGTTCGATTCCACCTTCAGAAGTGGTTCGCGACCTTGGAGTGTTGCTAGACTTCAATCTAAATATGACTCAACATATTTCCTCCATTGCCAGAGCCTGCTATTTCCACCTTCGCAGAATTAGACAAGTGAAACGTACGCTGCCTGGATGAAACCTGCCTCCGTATTCTTACTCAAGCCCTTGTCATCTCTCGCATCGACTACTGCAATTCCGTCCTATCTGGCCTTCCCACATCGACGCTACAGCCTCTAACATCTGTTCTGCACGCCGCAGCTCGCCTAATAAAAGGTCTTGGTCCCAGAGACAACATCACACAATCTCTTCAACAACTACACTGGCTTCCCATTCGCGCCCGTATCGCTTTCAAAATCTCCCTCCTCATGTATCATATCCATTCTGGAACTTATGAAATCCATGGTCGTGCCGTGCTCTGCTTCAAATCCTAGAGGACTCAGATCGGCCACGCGAGGAGACTTTACCGTTCTTCGCACAAAGAGGAAGTTTGGAAATCGTGCTATTGCTGTCTGGACCCAGAGAATGGAACAGTCTCCCAGCTACAATCCGTCAATCTTCATCTGTTACGCAATTTAAATCAAAACTAAAAACTCATCTATTCTCATATTATACTATGATTAAGAACACAGCGCAAACGCGCTTTCGTGCAAGACTTGTCTTGTTAAAGCGCGCTATAAATGTCTAATTGTATTGTTATTGTATAACATCGTATTATTTAATGCGTGGGAGTTATAGATCGTCAAAAACGAATGACGTAATCCTGTTGCTATGGTGCGTATACGTTGCGTCATTATCCAGTTAAAAATAAACATACAAGCTACTAAAAGTTTGACGAAAAATAGATACAAAACACCAAAAAAATTGCAACTGCAAGTAACCGGACTTGTAACAAATGACAAAAATATTCGATTATAATTGCACATCAATTATAACGTCCGTTTGGTTACGTTCAACAGCAATCGGAAGGAATTACAGTTAAGTTAGGAAACGGAATTTATAGTCTCACAGAGACTGTGTGTAAGTTCGTATACTGTATCCTACACATTTTGCGTCAGATATGAACCGCGGCGAGTGCAATAGATCAAGATTGGGAGAGACTGTGGCTAAGCTGAAGGCTGTCTGTCGTTCTCATGGCGTGTCTGGAGTTCGAGACTTGGGTAACACGCTCTGCACATACGATACAAACGACCCTGGCACGCTATCGTACTCGGAGTTCAGAAAGGGCATGCGCGAATTCGGCTTGTGGAATTGTTCGGAGGACGACTGCCTGAATGTGTTCAACTGCCTGGATTGTTCGGGAACTGGGAAGATCTCGACAGACGACCTCATGGACTTAGTTCGCCAGCCGATGTCTCGATGGCGCATCAGCATTGTCGAAAAGGTCTTCAGCATTGTGGACCAAGACCACGATGGTCTGGTGACCATCACTGACCTGAAAGTCGGCTACAACTACAAGAAGCACCCGAAATATCAGAACGGCGAGTGGACTTGCGAAATGCTTTTCAACAATTTTGCGAGGCATTTTGTGCCAAGTTCTTCGGCCCAACAGGGGGACGCTGTGGTGTCCAGGAGGGAGTTTCTCGACTTCTATGCTGGCCTCAGCATGTTCATTCCGCGGGATGTCGAATTCGACTACATTGTACGATTTAACTGGAAAGTCTAAGTATCATTCATGTAAAAGTAACAATAGCGAAAGGGAGTTATCAAGGCACATTAGAATGAACAAATGACCAAAGGTCAGTCACTGCTAAACAACAAACTGCCATATGACCCATAGTTATACAACTAAATTTTTTTGCTCCTAGAGAATTCTTTTTGCTTTGGGTAAAACATATGCAGTGAAACATAAATTGACTAAATTAAGTGCAATAATGTCAAGACCTACTGTGGCATCGGAAGGTCACGCATCATGCCTATGCCTGGCCAATGAACTGAGCAAGGCCCCGACAAGTGTGGCTATAGGGCCTAGAGACTTTTATTAAATGGGTGGAGAACACTTGTAATTATACATTCTTGAAGTCTGGTGTCTTGAAGTATCCGATTCTCTACATGCCTTTAGAAGTTTGGAGTTTAAGATTACAATGCCTTGGACCAGTATTCCACAGGGTATTAAATAAATGCATTGTTGGTTTATGTGTATTTTAACTGCTGAAAACTGGCCACTTCAACTAGTAACTAAGTAAAGTGGGAAACTAGTAATAAAAGTGTTATTCCAGGGGTCAAATTACAGACAGAGCTCATTATTATTATTATTAATTAATTAAATTTGTAACATACGCATGGTCACACTGAAATGTGAATCTGAGGTGTGGACATTGGTACATTGGTTCTATAAATATTCCCTGTAACACATATATTTTCAGTTCAGGAGCACCTCTGTTGAATCGCTGTTAATGTGGCCCTATATGAATCTGTAATCAAAGCCATTATTACAGTTACAATTGGGAGATGCAAGAAGCAGTTGCAGTTAGATACCCAAGTGCTTGAAAGTCAAGGAGAAATAGTGAGTTTTTAGCCACTTTTTGAAGGAAGGAAAAGAATTTGAGCTACAGAGATACAGTGGCAGTCGATTCCATTCCTTATAGAAAATGAACACAAGAAATACATGAAAACAAACAATTTCATAATTTTAATTTGCAGTTATTTATAATGTACACAATAATCGCTACTAATTTAAGGCACACTAATTGGATACGGAAACCAAAACTAGAAAATACAGCTATGCAACAGTGTATTTATATAGATATATGTATATAGACATAAGTATATGTATATTCATATATCTACATAGTATATGCATAATACAAGTGGATATAAACATATGCATTGGTATAAGCATGCAACATTCAAATTTAGTTCATAGAACATATACAAGTCCATTATAATCGATATGTAAAATAGAATTAATATCAACCAGTTCATTAATTAAAACAGAAAGCAGAATTTCTGTACAAAATTAAATTTCTACATACCTGCTTGTTTTCTCCCTCTTCCACTTGGCTCCATTACAGTTCCATTTCTTAGTGACTCTTGAATCTTAAGCCAGTGGAAAAGGGTCTGTATAGAAACCACTGGAAAAATGACCCCTCTTCACATGATTCCATCTCTTATGGGTCAATGACCTCTTCACATTATTCCATCTCAATGACCTATTCACGTGGTCCCATCTAGTAGTGACACCAGTGTTTCCGTTAGAGTCCAAAAAGACGACGTATTTACGCCATGACCTAGAATTTTTTTGGACATCACTCATTTCTTTTGAGAATGACAGCGAAAAATTTGGACTTTTTTACGGACGTAAAAACAGCCATTTGGGTGTTAACGGAAACACTGATTGACACTAGAATATTACTGTTGTAGCCGATTACAAAATAAACTCCTAATTAAACTGTCGCCAGAGGACAGACAGCCAGCTGACTGAAAGAAGCTGATGTTAATGCTCCAGTACCCAACAGAGGACCTTAGGGTAACTAAGTGAAAAAAGTGTTACCAAAGACTAACAGAAATTCTGACCAGTGTGCTTATAACACAACGTTCTTCAAAGAGAAGTCTAAATAAGCTAATTGTACTTTATCACTGTATACACTCTCATAATTTAACAAGTGCTCTCATCATTCAGATATTTCCATCTGCTTTTGAAGGAGGAATACTCGAGTTGCAAGATCTTTTTTCAGAAGTGCAGATATTACAACAGTAATGTTACAACATAGTGAACGCCTTACAGGTTGCGTGCTATCAACAACAAAATAACATTTCATACGGTGCACTGCGACTCAAACAGTAGAAGCACTGACCAGTGCCGGATTTACCATTAAGCTAAAAAAAAAAGCTACAGCTTAGGGCTTCACAATCCTCAATGGCCTCAGAAAAATTTGTACATAAAGTAGTGAATGTTAAAATTATTTTTAAAATTACATTTAAGTATTGTTTCCATGATATACTATATTATAATCTATGATAGAGATCAAGCCAACCAAATGATAAATATGTAATCAGTAAATGCATTCATTTGAAAATAATTTGAATTTTTAACTTTAAATGCCTTGCTATTAATTAATTAAAAGGCACATATGTTCTCAAGTTTTGTGAGACCTTCTGGTGTAATTTTTTAACCAGGACCGGCCTCACCAAGTCTAAATCCGGCACTGGCACTGACAAAAAGCCATATGATTACCACTTTTTTGGCCTTGGAAACTTCATCCAGAGACAAAACGTTAAATAATAACTTACTCAATGGCGAGCAAATACGCAAATATTCACAACAATTGCAGTAATAGTTTGATTCCCCAATCGTGATAGTAAGTGCTTATAAGTATCTACACTGATTTATTTATGTACAAGTAAACCAACTGCATATGATTCTTTGAAATAACATTCAATCAACACATCTCAATTGCCAATATATCTGTAACATTAGTCGTTCAATAATAGCTGAACTTGCAAAACAGAGCTTCAGTTATGATACAACAGGTTAGCAATACTACAGCACCTACAACTATTACAGCTGTGTTAACACTTTAATGCACTGGTTTCCTGGTCACTTTTACTACACTCTCAAAGTTAAACTTACATTACAGCTCTTGCACTGATACCCAAAAGCTTCTCTGCCATCACAAATCAACTTCCCCTAAGATTGTCCGTTTCCATGCAAAACTATCACACTGGCCTTTTAGCAAGTACGCTATGTCAATCTCTCTATCCTCTATCGTCAAGGCTTTTCCATATTAAAACAATGACCAAAAATAATTGTGAATGTTTGGCATTCCAACTTTTGAATCTTGGTGCTTCACCATGAAGCATAGAGATCATAAGATTTAAATGCTACCCTATAACTTAGGCAGCTGTGTTGTTTGATGAATTTGACAATTCATATGAAAGCTATGAAAGCAAACATAAATACAAATACTTTTAAAAATAAGACATCAAATTTGAAATAAAAAAATTTATTAACAGAATAAAATTTAATAAAATGTTGCTTAATGTTGGCACTGGTAAGGCAAACTTGTAGCAACAAGTAAAGAGCCAACAAAATTAATTAATTTAGTCCCAAAATACGCTCACGTTCCTTCTAATCAATGATAACCTCTGCCCTCACACAATTCATTGCCGTTGCTGTCTTAAAATTCCGAAACCTTAGCAGTGGTAAAGTGTTTTGAGAGCCATCGAAACATTGACTGAATAATACAATTTTTTACCTGACTGATGATTAAAAAACATTTGACTACAGAGAAGTGGCCGATGACCGAGAAGAGGATGTGAAAATTTAAATTTTAAATGGCTGGACACAAATAGGAGACTTTTAAAAACTTGGCTAAAGCTGCATTCGCAACCTTAGAAAACCATTAGAAAACCTACTAAGACAAATTTTTCACTGTACAAAGTGTTTGCCATCTGACAGCTATAAACAGAACTTGAATTGTAGGTAATCATATGTCTTGGGAAAATCGTTTCATCATAAGGCAAAAAATGACAGCATTTACTGTGATAAACACGTGTTATTGTTACTAACAACACATCAAGACAACAAGTCTAAGGCGAGGCAACACAGCTGTACCGCATAATAGCCAATACCCACATTTCAAACAATATTGAAACACTGCATCTTAAATCTTAACTGCCCAGACTCTACAGCAAATAAAGGTATATGTACAAAAACCAACACTTTAGAGCCTGACCTGGCTGAGCAGAAAGGCACTACAGAAGCCATTTGTATGGGAAACAAATGATTAGCAGTATATTGAATATATTGAAAGTCTTCAATGATACCAAACCTTATCAGTACCAAGGTGTAACAGCTCTTGCAACCCTAAGTTCCAAATAAATGAAATATAAGAACAGATTAGACAGTAAGAAAATTTTCCAAGACACTTAAATTGAACAGCATGTTCACTAACTTCTCTACCACTTCACTATCAATTTAAAATGTACAGGTCTAGAAAACAGACTTGAGCTTCATTTGTGTTAAAACAAAGACAGGTGCTTAACAATAGAGCGTCCAAGGCAATGAAAGACTACCTTGCAGATAATAGAAATAAGTGCACTGTAGCATCCAAAACAAAAGAAATTAAAAAGTGGAAAACAAAAGAAATTAAAAAGTGGAAAATTGTGCAACAATGAATTGCTTACGTGTTGAGCAACATAGTACAACACAGCTTCATAACCGGCAAAATACCACTGGCAAATGAGTGCAACAAGTGCAGTGTCAACCTGAGCGAGCAACGCCCATCAGGCACAACAGACAGAGCTGATCACAGTACTTTCAATGAATCATTACGATTTGTTTCAATAAAACAAAATAGGGTATTCTTACAACTAACATTCAGAGATGGGTAACTAATCGATTAAATTCTAATCGATTAGATTCTAATCGATTAGACAAACAGTTAATTCTAATCAATTAGCTACTAGATTTGGCTAATTCTTAGCATTTCAGATTTTTAGCAAATTTCAGTAGCTTTTTAATTTTAATTGATTAGCAATTCAGCTAACAAACTTCATCAGGCAATTCTAATTCTAATCGATTAGCAAGTTAACTAATTGTGCCCATCTCTGCTAACATTGGTAGAAAAGGCTCAGCCAAGAAGCAGAGTGGAAGTTTTGATTGGTTAGTCAGTCACCCAGTTACTAGTTCAGCACTAAAAAATGTTCTTTACTGGAAAACCGTGAAATAATAGCAAGACTTTTATAAACCAATATACTATCTCTAAAGTGGGTCAGCCACAATAAAGCTCAGTTCTAATAAAAGGTCAGTCACCTAAACTTAAGGGTTATTTTTAAATGATCTATTCATAATAATGACAGATACTTTCAAAATCTAAGGATCTGGTTTCAACAAGTTCACAGTTGATGCAACTTGTAACATATCTATTAACTAATTCAATGTAACTCAATTTAACTGACAAGTCAGTTTTTACAATCATCCCATGTTGAGGTATAGCCAGGTGACACCCAAAACAATTGCAAATCACTGCTGTGTACTTGCTAGGAGTGAAATTATTACACCAACTTTGCTCAAACTATCCCACAGCACAGAACTGCAATAACTTCATGCCTGATAAAATTGCAACAAATTTGATATGACTTTTTGAAACCTGCAACCTATTTCGAATTGTGATACCTGCGGCTCTTTCTTCAGAAAATTGAATGCATTTAAAAGTTCTGAAATTTTGTAAACAAGCTGACATCTTATCAAGCTTACAGCCAAAGGCTGGCTATTTGCCGAAGTTGGCAAAGCCCGCATTGGTTCCCTGTGTTGATTGGGCATAGAACATCTGAGAAGAACTGGTCTGTGTTGGAATTCCACCAGCTCCAAACTGCTGTGGGTTTCCAATCATAACTGGTGGCTGTGTCATTCCCATTCCACCTGGTGGCTGAGGATATCCCATCATGCCTTGTGGCTGGCTGAATCCCATCATGCCTTGCTGTTGCGGAACTCCCATCATGCTCGGCTGCTGTGGGAATCCCATCATGCCCTGTGGCGGAATAGTAGTTCCAGGCTGGACGGCTGAAACGTATCACATTAGCAAGCAACCGATTAAAATCTGTGTAGAAATGAATATTCATCACAGAAAACTTCACATTTCTCTATTGTTCAAACACACTGAAAGAACTAACTTAGTTGCATTCATCAAGAGTGTACGAGAAATTGTGGGGTCCAAAATTGTTCAGCAAACTACTGCAAATGTTGCCTCTGCTAAATAATGAGTGAACAGAATTATCTTCTGGTGTCTTTTTGTTTAACTGATTATCACCTACATTGTTCAACAGCATTCCCAGTACAGGAAATAAACCAATTCTAAGGCATGCCCACCCCTTACCCAACTGAATTCCTCCAGGCAAAGCTTAAAACATCACTCCAGTAACAGATTTCCTGAACTTGGAGTGATTTTTGATCTAAATTGCCACCAAATTACACTTAAATCAGCGTCTATACAGAGCACTGCTAAGTTACTCCATAGTTATTAATAAAGCCACTAGAAAAGAGTACATCTCTGGACAGGCTTTACTTCTTGATGGATGAATGGCCTATAATGGTGGTCATGGCTCTGACTATCCAACTTTAGCAGTTTCTGTTTGGCGTTCAACAGGGCGCAATACTCTGTCAACGGTTTCTATCCTGTCTATGATGATGAAGTGAACTTCTATGCACTTTCATGTACTGTTGTAAAAAATTTCTTCCGCAGGTAGCAGCATGCAGACATGAGCAGCTTTTTAACATTGCACATAAAAGCCATCTTCAAGTTTCAAAGAAGGCGCTGTGTGCCTTGATATATATAATACATGTTTAACTCAGTGAATGAGGACATGTTGAAGATTTCTGTAGTAAACAAGTTGAACTGGTAACAATAGGGCCTTTCACCATTGTCACAACAGAGGTCAAGCATCCCATAAAAACCAACTCGTTGCTTTACGAAATGCGAACTTCCTTTGCTCCCAAGCATTTGCACATTCTCAAAAGTAATGTCTGGAAGCAGCTTACATTAATTTACCCTAGAACACCTTCGGTCATTATTGTCTCGTAATATTGTCTCGTAATAAAATGCATGCACTGACTATAGCCAACAGCAACTGCATGAGACTGCACCCCAGATAAGACTTCTCTATGGAGAAGCTCCTCCTTGAGCAGGCACTGTGAATCTGAGTCCCATATATGTTACCTGGACGAACAGGCACTGTTTGGCCCAGTTGCAGTTGCTTCATTGATGGCGCTGAGCTCTTCTGTGCCTTGCCTCCGCCAACAAGATTGTCCAGATTGATGTTGACATTGGCTCCGCTCCACAGGCTGTTGGCCTTCAGAGGCTGCGAGGCGGTCTGCAAAAATAAAGACAAAATCACCCAATGACAAAAGAAATAACTAAAAACCTCTTACAGGACCTGCAACTCCTGTTTAGAATGTGCTATAAAACAACTTCTACTAGTATTCTTTAGTACGCTGGATCTATCCTGTTCAAAGATCGCAAGTGACCAACTTGCCAGCCTGATCCATATGCTTAGAAAATAAAGGTACTAAAAGTACAGTCAGACAGCAGACTGTCCATATTGCTTTGGATCTAAGTGGAATTTGTGCTGTATGCAGAAGTATCAATTCACCCCCATCCTCTAGCACATGTAGCACAATTAGTCCTGCAAGATCAACAAGATAGGCTAGGCCTTAGCAACCATCCGATAACAAAATCAACCCTGCAGGATCAATAAGATAGGCTAGGCCTTAGCAAACATCCTGTAGCAAAAATTAACCCTGCATGATCAACAAGAACCAACCTAATCTAGGCTTTAGCACTACACTGCAGTGTGAATGTGTGCAAACAGGGAGCAGAAGGCAATGCCAAATGCACACAAATGTGGACAAGGGGAGGAAGGGGTCCAAAGTAGGTAATTTTTGTGGAAATCCTTATGGATAACCCTTTAACTGTAACATATTCCAACAGTGAGCTTAAATTCCTGGAAGCACATTTATAGCCATCTCTGCAGTAGAACTTCTCAAGGCACAGACTATAGGAGAAACCTAACAAGTGTCATTTATCATCACCACCACTACTTAGTCGCGACGTTTAATAGTGCCTTTCATGGGAGTGCTGCTTGTGGCTGCTTGGCAGGCAGTGCTGAACTTTGCTCATTTTCGCCATTTTTGTACTTGTCCACCAAGTTGGCTTTGTGTAGGACGGACTACTATCGAACGTGGATTCTATCGTGATGGTTAACCCATTTCGGCGACCATACCTTCTCAGCAGTTGGTCGCAGATGCTGGAACGGTCTTCCTTCTGCCATTCGAGCGGCTGACTCAATTGACTCTTTCAAATAGCATCTCCAGACTTATTCGTTCTCAAAGGTCTACCCTGCCTGTTAGTTGACAGTGAGGTGCCCTTGTGACAGCATGGCTGTGTTACAGCGCCATATAAATAGTCGTTGTCATTATTATTATTATAGGTTCTGAAGTGGCACTACACAAAAAAATAATGTCTGCACATACATAGATAAGGCCTTGCCAGTATGCCTTTTGTTAGGCTGTGAACCATCACACACTCTCCCACGACTTCTAAACAACTTTCCATGATCAACAACCATCAGGTTACTTATCACTATTACAAGCTTAACATTAAAAGCATATCCACATACCAGTGTCCGACTGGAGGTGGTTACGTCGACAGCAGCAGCTTTGACAGACGGAGCAAGTACTCCACTCATGGAGTTCTGAAACGTCATATCACCGGTGTCCAACAGACTTGGTGGCGCTGGCTGGTGACTAGCTGGCAGTGTTTGTGGAAACTGCTGGACGCCAGGAAAAGTTGACCCAGGCATTAGTGAAGCATTTGGTCCCGGCTGCCATGTCGGGGAAAAGAGCGGATTACTGTGCGTCTGTTGTATGGACGGAGCCATTCCAGGCGCGCTGAACTGCTGCTGGGAATTAAGAGCCGCTGGTGGTGCAGTTGGCAGGTCGAGAAGAAGACTTCCAAGGAGGTCAGTGTTGGTTGGGTCAGGTTTCCTTGGAGGTGACAGCGACTGGAGAGATGGAACCGTCTGAGACTTTGGAAGAGATACTGGAGAGTCATCAGACAGTTGCAGCTGTCCACCACTTGGCCTTTTGGGATAACAAAATCAGTCAATCAATCATTTATTTCTGTAACCATCAGAAGAGAAAACGAACGAATGAAACAATAAGGCAACGGTTTGAATAATCAATAACATTTTACATTGTTAGCCACTTCTGTAGACAACTCATTGTTATACTTAAAAGGTAACTGATGAAGATGATTAGTTCTCTGCCCAAAGGCAGGTCCATTGGCTTTTATGCCACCCGGGGATGAGATGAGTGAGGTGGTTTCCCATTGCCTTCCTCAGACAATTGTGGGTGAGCAACCTGCCCAAGGTCATTAAGCATAGCCCTGAGGTAGATTCGAACCTGTGACCCTCCGGTTACAAGGCACAGAACATACCGCTACACCACTGCATCCCAAAAGGTAACTAGTAATTGTAATAAGTTACTTTAAACATTGCAGCATTTCGCTGTAATGTGTCACATTTTAAGCAACAAACCTAACACTTCGTGCTGTGGTTACAATGCTGGCAAGCAAAATGAATCTAAGAAAGATTCAGCATGGTTTATAGTACTTTAATGGGATCCATGGAATACAGGGCCATCTGGGCAAACTCAGTCCACCATCCTTCAAGAATTTGTGTACTTGAATCAAAGTAAAGTAATTGGTTAAAAAGATTTCTCTCCCTGTTGACGTGGTTGTGCTTCACCTCAGTCAAATCTCATAAAATTCAAACACTGCTCCCGTGGAGTTTTAATAGAGGTACGTTAACAGATGGCTGATAATATTTCCTGACTCCAGTTGCCCGGCTTCAATGCATACCCCTGAAATTTGTTTTGAGGAGGCAATATCAAATTTAATTTGCACTGTAATGTATAAGCATGCTAACTCTACCCTCTTATAAACTCATAAATCTTACTCTGGAATCTTCCAAAGCACCATTATCGCAATATCAATTACTTAATAATAATGATAATATTTGTTTATTCTGACACAAGTTGGCAGGACTGCAGCTTGTTTACAATCCGTAAGTTCAATTCCTAGCTGTTGTGTCCACCGATTAGCCTGTTACTAGTCACTTTTACGTAAAACTAATCCTTTCTTAAGACAGTTATCATTAAGTTATTTAGTTCAAACTGCTTTGGTAACAGGTGGACACAGTAGTAGTTAGAAGTGTTAGATGTCTAAATAAAATACAAAAGAGTCCCGCGTGAGCAAGGAGGAAGGTAGGCTGGCTGACATAAAGTCCGACAGATTTTAAACTGAAATTCTGTATTTATTAAAGTCCACAGTGATGAATTAGTGCACTGGAATCCATTGGCTCTTCCCGCTATCTCATCAGACTTCTTCTTTTTCAAGAACTTAGAAAGAAAGCTTCCGAGCAAACTTAATACTGATCCATCTGTACTGTCATATAACAGAATGATGATTTACCGGCGTGGTTTCGCAGCTGAAGGCACAGAAGATAGCTGGACAGTTTTCTTCGGAATAGTCGTACCAACTGAAGTAAAACAAGATGATTGAACAGCTACACAAAATACACAAAAGCCTAGTCTAAATGGGTGAGTTAGTTGAGAATGGCCTAAGCCAACCAAGGTATATATATTTTGATTGCCTTATTTAGGCTTTCAAAGTCCGATCAATCATATAACACTTGCAACTTATTGTCAAGCCACAATATCCATATATGTAGCAATGCTTAACCAGAAGCCATAGCCAACACCATGATTTAGCTGTCACAATGTATACCCACAGCAGACAATAGTTAGTTGCACAAAGACAAGCCCTTATTTTCCTGAACTTTCTACTGTCGAATTATATACCCATGGCTAGCCCTGAGACAGCAATGGGTATGAAGTGTTAGCAACTTCATTTTCTTAGCCACAGCATATGAGAGCAGGCGACCAGTCTTCTATCTCACGGTCTCATCTTCCCACTGACAGTGTATGGTCAGTGTACTAACTTTAGCCAAGTTGGCTGGTGTGCAGATGGAGCAGAAATCTCAAACCCAATTTCTACCCTGGCAGGAATTTGAACCCCCCGACATCTCGACTGACAGTCCAGCGCGCTAACCACTACGCTATCGAGCAGTCCACAACTGACATGCATAATGAGGCATTATGCTCATCATCAGATGTAAATAAGATGCTCACTGATGATAAGCTCGTTCAAACTAACCTATCATGTAACTTCAAAGTTCAGCTTTCTAATTACGCCAACATACTGGAAAACTAACCAGATTCAAAACGAATACAAATGTGTAATACCTGCACTGGTCCGAGATTGAAAGTCATCAGCTGACTTGAAGTCCGCAAAGTCAGCGAAATCACCATTTGCAGCAGCTGTGTTTGACTGGACGGCTGATTTTTGATTCTGATTAAATTAGTAAAAAGTTACAAATAAATACAAGTCTAGAGTCTCTGCAAAATTGTTCAATGTACAGGAAAATCATTTGATCCATTCATAATTTTATTGGAAATAAAAGTATGGACTCGTTAACATACTGTCACTGGGGGACAAGCCAACAGACACGGCATGTTAACCAGATAACAAGTAAAACGAAATAAACTACTGTCTAATTTTCTAACCACATCTGTTCGTCCGTCCATTCGACCAATCAGTCCATCCTATTTGACCATCAGTCCGTCTATCCAACCATCAGTCCATCCCAGCTGATGGTCAGTCTGTCTACTTGACCATTAGTCCATCTATCCTCCTAGTTCCCCAGGCAAGGACTGCCACGGCCCAGAACCGTGCCTTCGCCATCGTGGGGCATTCTATGTGGAATGACCTCCAACCATAGTTGTAAAAAGCGTTTTTCGTTTTTTATTCCATCCCAAAAACGTCGTTTTTTTCGTATTTTTCGTCCGAACTGGCAGTTATTTTTGTATGTAACTTTATTTATTTATTTACTGTCTGTTATTATTTGTTTAATTTCATTTTTGTCTGATATTTCTTACGCTGTCTCTGTACTTTCAAGGATTCATATAATTTATTCACTATTTAATGTCATCAGTTAGAAATAAACAGCATAGCGTAGTACAGGAAATAAAATTTATAAAAGTTATTTGAATTTCTAAGTTATCCGAAATGCATTCATTTTCTTTTCCGAATCTTGTCAGAATTTAGTTGTTGTATAAAGCATCGAGCACTTTTTTCCGCTTTTTATTTTTATTTTACCGTTTTTAACAAACATAGGCCTCCAACCCTCAATCCGTAGAAGAATCTTTTTAGTTCGGGGTCCCTACCTCATCCCTTCGTTCTTGAAGACTTAACCTTATTTCCTAGGGCTGTCACGCTGAACGCGCCTCTGAATAGTTAGTACTGTAAGAGGCACTTTACAAATCGATCTCTATAACCTGATCGATCCATATGTCAGTCTGTCTATCCAACCATTAGTCCATCTATCTATATGTCAGCCTGTGTACCCAACTGTCACTCCATCCAGGACCATCCTAGCTAATCATCAGTTCATCTATCCAACCGCCAGTCCGCCTATCCGAATGGAAAGTCCTTCTACCCAGCTGGCAGTCTGTCCTAGTCGAAGGTCAATGCGTCCACCCAACCAAATAATACTTTGCCCAAAATATTTTGACCTTTACAACAATCCTCCTCTACATTCGTGCATTATTAAGCTTAACTTCATACACATTTCAGCACACACATTTTCATTCACCTTAAGTTGAATCTTGTCAGAATTCAGTAGTTGTTTCGAAAAACACAAAGCACTTTCAAGAAGTTTATGAAAAAGGAACTCTAAAATTTTATTATTACAAACAAAATCACTCCATGTTTTGCCTAGAGATGAATCTGTCATTCTAAATGAATTAGCAAGAAGCTCCTTTAGCGGTTCTTTAAAAGTCACAATACAAATATCTAACTATACAACTGAACTGACTTTACCTGTTTTTCGTTGGTTTCTTTGGAACGGGATGAACGGTACGGAGGTTCTGTTCTTTCTGTTTCGTTCCTGCTGTCCCGATTTGAATATCGATCTCTATAACCCGATCGATCAACTCTCTCTGAGTCCGCTCCATATCCTTCATCGTCCTCACGGATGTAGTTGCGGCGCTCAGTGGAGATCTCCTCGTCGTCATCACCACTAAAATGCATAAAGTATGCAATGACTGAATGAGCTTGTTTTCATCAACTTTCTTGCTACATGTCTCTGCTCTGCTCTGTTCATTAGATGTTGTTCACATGTCTCATGAATCACTGTTTCCTTCACAGGTCTGAAAGAAAGTGCCTCTCCACACCTTTGTGCACAGCGTCTCAAGAAAGCTCTGCCCAACCCAGCTGCTGGCCCTAAGCAACATTGCTCCACCTCATCTCTCTAGGAACTAGAAAGATATATTGGACCAGGGCTGCTGAAAAGATCAGTGCAAACAAGGAGTTGCCACTTCATGGTGATATCAGACCACATTCACTAACAAAGCCAGCCTTCAATCTGGTATTTTGAATTAAACAACTGAATATGAACTGCAGTAAACATTGGACCAGGAGTTAACCATAAGTTATCTGCCACCAGTTTACTGAAGAGAACATAAGCAACACATCTACTGAGACAGAAAACTTCAGAAAATCATAGCCCTGTTCACTCACAAACATTTTTGAAAAACTTAAAAACTGCAGCCACTACCTATTTGAATGAAAATAATATGTAAAAATCACACAATCGAATGATTGGCTACTCCACGTAAACTGATGGCTGAACAATGAAAAAAACGTAGCTCCCACGTCCCTAGTG
Source organism: Aporrectodea caliginosa (assembly GCA_020284085.1). NCBI lineage: Eukaryota > Metazoa > Annelida > Clitellata > Crassiclitellata > Lumbricidae > Aporrectodea > Aporrectodea caliginosa. The sequence continues at coordinate 3,544,220 of JACEVL010000507.1, read as the reverse complement.
GAATGTAGGGAGACGCTCATTTTTTGCTCTTCAGTCCCCATGAGCTGGCTTTGAACAAATCCCAACATTATGTAAACATGGCCAGTGCATTGCTGGACTTGCCATTTACTTCCCTGTTTATGCCAATAACAAATCCCACTGCTTGGCGACGGGGTACGTGTGCCCAAAAACAACTTATACATATTCAATACATGGAACACGCTCAGCAGACACAAGCCAAACTCTTGTGACTCAACAGCACTACACTAGATTGAATAACACCACACTAGATTGAGTAACACCACACTAGATTGAATAACACCACACTAGATTGAATAACACCACACTAGATTGAATAACACCACACTAGATTGAATAACACCACACTAGATTGAATAACACCACACTAGATTGAATAACACCACACTAGATTGAATAACACCACACTAGATTGAATAACACCACACTAGATTGAACAACACCACACTAGATTGAATAACACCACACTAGATTGAATAACACCACACTAGATTGAATAACACTACACTAGATTGAATAATCCTATGCAAATCATTCAACTAATTGACCAACTAGTCGTTCCCATCTAATAGGTAGTAAAACAGAAGGTTGAATGACACATACAAGCGATCTTCTTGGGAGTCAAAGATTTTGATGCCACCCACAAACTCTTTCACTTTATCGATCGCTTCCTCTGCTATTGATTTGTTGCCAATCTGCCAGTCTCTGTCATCTAACTGGTTCGTTCGTCGGCTCGGCCTTGGCTCATCGTTTTCATAGTCGTCATCTACAAAGTTACCATGTAACATAACTGAACAATTGATCAGTAACAGGACGTGAAAAGACTTGTAATAAGATCGAAAATGAGGAACAGAAACTTAGCAAGGTACAGCTTAAAATTTCCTGATTAATGACATTATAAGCAGTTGGTCACTGTAGGTGCAAACGACTGACAAAGTGGATTCACATTTTTGATACAGAGGATAAAGGTATGCATCCTCTCCATCAAGATTTTGAATCCTGTGTGCCACTTTCACCAGCTAACCACTGCTAACCATAAATATTTTAAATGTAATAGAAGAATATAGAAAATAAATCCTCCTAACAGACAAATCAATAATTCTAAAGCCACTGACAAGAAATGGGAAAACAAACTTTAATTGCAAAATCACCACCAAATCTTAAGGCAAATGTAACTATGACAGCTTAAAAACTTCAGATCATGTTTTAAGAAAAAATATTTTGGTCCCCATTTTCTGCCCCCCCCCAAAAGTGTTTGTAACTGGCAGTGGTAAAATATTTTATTATAACACAACCTGTCAAATTATTTATTTTTTTGGGTAGCATATATTTTAAACTTCATACATATGTTGCTACAAGCTAAACTTTGTATCAAAAGGCTTTCATCGTCTTCTTCCACAGAGAAAAAAAATGATAAAGAAAGGAGATTCTGACTCTAGAATGAAATCAGTCGAGACACGTACTGTATCGAAAACTGGACGGGCCTCCTCCTCCTCCTCCTCCTCCACAATCCCAACGTATTTGTCTTTGTTCTTTTTTGTTTTCTTCCTCTCTGTCCTCAGTGCCTCATCATCTTGTACTAAGGCAATGATTTCCTTCACTTTTTGGCGCACTGTAACATTCAATTAACTGAGTTACATCACAGTGAACAATTGATATCCAAAATACATAACAACTGATTTAACTCTGTTAGAAAAATTACGGAAAATGTCGGAAATACTGAACATACCAAACTGCTGAATAAATTACGAAAAAGAACTCAAATAAAGCAATCAACTTGTAACTTGCAAAAATACTCAAATTTATACGAGAATCCAGTTTATTTTAACTGCACATGTACACTTCAATAATAATAATAATAATAACACTTCGGGTGTACACATCAGTGCCTGAGCTCCTCACATACACTACAAGGGCGCCTAATAGTACATAATCATGTACATGCAATTTTCCCAGATCTCATAGCCATATTGACAAGTTATAAAAGTTACACAACAAACAGCTAACTCAGAAACAAAGAAAACTGTGTGAAAACTAAGGCAAGAAAATTTAGTTTAAACATGAAAGTCACAAACGAAAATTATTCAATTATGTTTTAAATTCTCTGTGCCCAACATGACCTGTCAAGTAGTCTGTATTCATAGACATCATAAAATAACTAATGTTCTTGATAATTCTGTCATGCCAAACATCTGGCACACGTCAACAGGCTTAAGTTAACCCAGTTCAGCTTGTGCTTCAAAGCGACACAATACATCAGTTTTATGACCCAGACCTCCTAAGACTTTCAACATATCCTTTACACTCCACAGAACATGTGTGAAAACCACAACCACAGTAGTAAATGTCTCTCAGCTACTGTACTGAAGCATGCCATATTCCAGCTGCACTGTACATTACAAGTTCAGTAATGCATGGATGTCATCAGATCCACATGATAATGTAACGTATGCTACTGAAAAATCTCACAATTTACATATTGCATAATTCTATATACACTTATTTTCCTTATATGCATCAACAGCATCTATAATGTAGACCTACTGACTTCAATTTAAAAAACATGAATAGAAAAGTGCATAAAATAAAAATTCTAAATATACTGTAAAGTATCAACATTCAACACTTTAAAAAAATATAAATGTAAGCAATAAGAGACATTAAAACTGCTTTAAAAGAAATTTTTCAAGTTACTCTAAATCTAATCTAATCTAATATGAACACTTGTAAAGCACTTCTCACAGCAGAGCTATTCAGAAGCGCTCTCAGTAGGTCCATGAAAAGAGAAAGGTCTTTAAGCAGTGAAGAGATGCAGGTGAAATCCCCTCCAGAATCCTGCTATGAATTGCAGGGGGATGGTCATTTCATAGTAAGGGACCCACAACAGCAAAAGCCTCATGCTGAGTTAATGAGGTTCACGATCGAGGTACGAAGAAATCAAGCCGGTCAGCAGAACATGCAGCGAGCGGCTTACACATCAAGTCACAGAGGTACTTAGGCACTAAATCATTGACAGAGGGTCTGAGGCACTAAAACAATGACTCCTGTGCTGTGTAGTTACAAAGTCTACTCAAACTGCAGACCGTGGTCCATATCCAGACCGAACCTTTACCCATGGACCATGCTTACATGTGTCTATTTATAGGCTTTTTTATAAAGGTCATCTTTTAGCTGTAAAGCTGTTAGATCTTAATTTAACTCTAATTGCCCTACATTAAATTTAAAACATTAAATCACTCTTGAAATACATGAATGACTGCATTATAAGATAAAAGAATTCTCACACGTAGCTAAACTGTGTTGTCCAGACCCCACACTTCATACTTCCAGTCTAAATTTCAGGACCTCCTTCTAAATAGTTTGAACAACCCTGTGATCTATCATGTACCAAGAGCTCACAGTGAAGTAAAACAGACAGCAAAGTAAATCCCACAGTAAAGTAAGGCTCAATTTACTCATCGATGGCAGTATATTATTTATCGCCTTTTTGAGTACAACATCATTAAATATCAGCCGTAATCTGTCATATTCTGCTATAATGACTAAATCTCAGAATTTTTAAATTGCTTTCTATATAATAGGCAGTGTTTTTTCCTCTCCTCACAGGACTATGAGCATATTGTGTATATCTGGTTTTTGCTGAATGACCCTCATACTCTTGCTGTTTAATATACTCGTTAGAATCTTTATCTCCCAAAATGATCCATAGTCTGGCCTAGCTGATAATCTTTGCGAAACTTGACTTGGTGGGTTTCTTCAATTGAGAAAGAACTTTGAAACTTTCCTCTGCTATTATGCTATCAGGCCTAATCAGAAGCTATCTACGCTATTTAATGTCTATTTATCTATCACATGTATGCATGTCTCTGGCCATTTGTAAAGCGCCTGTCAAGAAACTTACAAGGCCGCTTAACATGGCATTCTAACAGATATTAAAAGGTGTGTCTTAAGATGGCTTGAAAATGTTCCCTGAGCTGTCTGATATTAATATGCCTGTAAATAGATACATGTAAGCAAAATAGAGAAGCACTTAATCTGCCCAGTATCGGCAATTCATGTCGATTCATCTCAAGGGAAAGGTCTACAACACAATGTAATGTAATCGAACATTTATATAGCCCCGCTCAAAATTAGCAGCGCTCTCAACTGGTGTCAGTGCCTGGGCCAGCGAACAGGAAAGTCTCAAGGCGTTTCTGGAACTTGGGAGGTGAGAGGGCTAGTAATTCTAGACGCAGGGACTAGGGAAGACAGTTCCAAGCTGAGGGGCCAACACAGGCAAAGCTCCTGGATTGTCAATGATAAGACTGGTGATGATGGATGAAGCAGAGGCATGAACAGTGACGAGGAGAGAGGAAGAGTTACTGGAGATAACTGAAATGAGAATATGGCAGTGGATACTTCAAGTCTTGCTGATGGATAACAAAAGGAATGAGGTCATCAGAAAGATGCTGTGAGTGGTATGTATTACTGACATAATACGACAGCCTAGGTTGAGATGGTATGGTCATGTGATGAGAAGAGAGGACGATAGCTTCATGAAAAGAATTATGACAGCAGAGGTCACCGGACGCCGCAGTCGCAATGACAGAAGAAGAGATGGGGAGACATGATACAACAAGACCTGAAGTCTCTCAGATTGAAGAAAGAAGATACTGGTGACAGAAACAAGTGGAGAAGAAGGATCCGTGTGGCTGACCCCTCCTCTGGGAGGGATTAGTTTAAGCCTCCTCTTGGAGGGACTAATTTAAGCCTGAAGGAGATATATATCTCCCCAGTATTTATTGGCAATCAGAAAAAAGGAGAAGCAAATGCCTGTACAGAACATCACTGCATGTACAATATACTGACGTTTACTGTGCAACTGCAAACGAGTCAGCTACTATGAAGTACCAGTATCGCATGTTAACAGGTTCTGCAACCCAACTCGGGATTGTTGGGAGGCTACGTTGTTGTTGAGGCTACGAAGTTGCTACATGTTGTTGAGGCTACGATGTTGCTACTGTAAATGCTACATGTTAGCTGAATTAACGTGTTATGTGGAATGTGCATTATCGGACTTATACTGTATTATTTATAACCATGAAGCCAAGCCTCCTGAAGGGACAGGCTGATTTTTTTTAATTCAGCAAACATGACAACAGCATAAAATTACCATACTGTACAAGAGCCTACTGAACATGGTAATTCAAAACAAACATGACAAAGCTGCTGTTTAACTTACCGTTGATACCCTGATCTCTGCCCATATCATCCGTAAACGAGTAGTTCTCAAGACCTCGCATGTCATAGAGATGCTCACGAGTACTGGAGACAACTCGCTCAGAGCCATTGAGCAGAAGGTAATTCAGCAACCTCAGTGACTGTTTAATGTAACATTTCTCAGTCATAAAAAGTTATATTAGTAAAAGTCATACAATCAGGCAGACATTTGTAAATTAAAATGCAGTGCAATGTAATGTGAAAAAAGTATTTACAGAACTCTTAACAGAAACTCTTGTTAACAGAACAGCATAAAAGCTGTGTAGTAAGATAAAAGTTACATTCTATTGTATAGTCATTTATTGAAAAGCTCTGGCTGTCATAACGCAGCTAGTTACAAAATTCTTCTACGAGTCAGTTAAAGTGAAACCAAATTAGGCCTAGTTAGTCATTGCTAAATCAACTAGAGAAGCTAGGCTTTGATTGTTTGTCCTGATTTAGGTTAAGCAAACTTGGCTGAACAACTTCCTAATCCAGTGACCTAAAGGAGCGCAGTGGATAATAAAATATGAGGCTGAAAAATTTCCCCCGTGTAATCTTTACATATACAATACAATACAACACAATACAACTGGGGCGCGGTGGTTTAGGGGTATGTTCGGTGCCTTGCAGCCGGAGGGTTGCGGGTTCGAATCCACCTCAAAGCCGCCGCGTAGGGACCCTGGGCAAGTCCTTCACTGCAATTGCTCATGCGCTTCGGCGTGAAACTCCGATTCAGCGTCCACGCAGTAGTCGGGAGCGCCTCTGAATAGGAATCTGTGAGGGGCGCTATAACAAGTGTTCAAATACAATACAATACAATATATATCAAGACTGACCAAAGCAGTGTAATAAGACTGAGATAACAACAAAAGCTTTCAAAGGTGCCTTTGTGTTTTGCCTTTCTAAAACAAAGTCTGCAACCACTGATCAAGCAAGACGTACTTTATATGTTCGCCTCCAGTTCTTTGTGTTATCGATAAGCATTCTCTTCCAAAGCATTCCCATCACTTCCGCAAAATGTTCGTAAGTGTAAGTGTACTGAGCAATTTCTTGCATGAGAGGTCCTGTTGGTCCCCACGCATCGTCATTTGTAGCCTCTCGTACCTTTGCCTCGACCTCCGTGTAGCTCATGACCACATTTGTCCTGTTCAAAAGCATAATTACAAAAACTCATAAATTGCTTTTCAATAATAATAATAATAATAATAATAATAACAAGGCATCCTTATTACACAATTAATAACATATAGGTTACATTTATCACTTAACTATATAATATATACTGACTGAACTGTATTTTTAGTTCATCCAAAATAGCTCTGACATTTTCAAATGGGCTTCCTGCTTGCGACCTAGCCCACAGCTGTAGACTGTAGAGATGGCCGAACGAGCCGACAATTCCCTCCTCTCTGCAGTTGTGTGGAACAGATTCCACGTTCTGCGAGGTCTGTTTCCGCCACCGATTCGAACGGTATATATATACAACGTCCAGCCTTCACCCATAGTTTCCAGCTCCCACATAAGGATGACAGAAACTTTATCCCCAGAGTACTATATACAAGGGCGTAAACCAACATTAATCCCAAATATTAAAGCATAAACCCCTATTAAGCTAGACTCAATTATCACAAGCTAACTTTTTTTAGCTGCACTGAAATTGTACTGGCTGTGATGTGCCAGCCTGCTTCTTCTCTTTTTTTCATTAAATGAATATATCTATAGCTAAATTATGGGAAATATTAAAATAAGCAGCATGGGTAAATTGTTGAAAAAGAAAGTAACCCAACAAATATACTGAAACTACAGTGGAAATTTATACATGCAATGCATATATATATATATATATATCTAGTCAGTTGATGTTCAAGCGACACTAATATAACAATTATTTCCATCACCATTATTACAAATATAGCTTTTTTCTAAAAAATACACATAAAATACAAATAAAATATAACAATTAATAACACTTCCTTTCATTGATAAACACAAAGAATTATTCAAAACCCTCATCTGTACTATCACTGAGCCATTGCTGACAAGGAAGAATATGTTTCTGTGCAAAATTTCACTTTAACTGTTTACATTTTTTGAAGATTTTATGTTTTCAAAAGATTTAAAGTTTAATAAATTACATCCTCTTCCTCTTAAGAACTGTAGCCAAGAAGAATGAAGGGAAAATATCATGGCACAGAAATGGTGTTGAACAGGATGATGAATGATGAATTCAGCAAACTGATGGATGACGCTGAACACAACGAGGAAATTGAATAGCCAAAATTGCCCAAGGAAGAGCCACTCAAACTGTTCATCACAGTGACTCTCCGTGAATTAATCCTCACTGTAATTTTGCTAATATTGGTCGCTATCTCTAAAATGAATCTGAAAGTAAAGACTAAAATGGCGAATTATCTTGTAAGATAAAGGCAATACAGGTGGCTCAAACAATTTACATGACAACCTAAAGTGATAACACTATAAAGCCATTCATCAAGATGGGACTGGGTGCTTGCAGGTGTCGTCTATGACCAGGCTTCAAAAAGTGCTAAACTTCACTCGGTCTTACATTACTTTACACACTGAATTTTACATTTATTTTCGACTCATGTGGCGTGCCATCCGTTCGAAGGGCGTTGTCAACTATCTATAACAACTCACACTTTGTCCGTGAGGCCACGGAATTTCTCCAGCGCCACGTTAATCATCTTCGCCGTTCACACGATAGATAAAGTTAATCCAGAAGGTCACAGAATGTTTCTTAGATTACAACAGAACCATTTGATGAAACTTTTAGGTCTTAAATTGTTACGGATTTTACTTTCAACACCAACTACACGGTGACGTGCCTCCTTCACCCTCGCGACATCTACATCCGCCAATTGTAAATACTGGTTCCGTGCTTTCCTACTATACTACAGCTCTCGGTCGTCGTCTTCATCGCAATCGTTTATTCGTTGTCAACGTCAACTATCTAACCTAAGCAAGCAACAACTATCAAAATAGTAAGCCTGAAGGCTATACTTGTATGGAAATGCTTTAATCATAAGATCTCGATTTGCCATTTTTCAAAGTACAGGCTGTTAGAACTTATCTATCAGAGTGTAGTCACAGTATAAATAATTAATGGTAATTAATTATTTATACTGTGGTGTAGTGGTAACATCAGTGGCGTGAAGATCAATCTAGGCCCTAGCCTATAGGTAGCGAGATCGCTTCCTGTACCCTCCCAAAGGTCCACTCAGTCTATCATAAATCTTTGCGAGATGGCGCGTTGGTAAAATGAGTTGTGGAAATCGATGGGCGCCTGCATGGCTTTCGTATAGGCCTATAGGCCTACAGTTAAGTTCCATTCAGCCTGTAATAACTTGCGATCATCCCGGTTCATCCGTTCATACTGATTTGTAATCATCCTGCGTTTGTGTCAGTTTGAAATTAAACGAAGATTATTATTATTGTCTATTCCTCGATCGTCCTCAATGTAACGGCTCGGTATAGTCTAGGCCTACGCTGACCAAGAACTATATAAGTTCGAACACGTTGTCAACTATGAGCTTTACGTGGAGTTGCTGGTTGGGCTCGTTGTGTGAGTGCGTGTGTGTGAGCAGTAGGACAGATGGGCGTCTTGCAAGTTAAATTCGATTCCTGTTAAACTTTTTGTCATTTGTATAAATCAAGCATAGGCCTAAAACATGCGTTTATGCATAGGCCTAGCCTACATATTACTAGCTAGCCTATGACTAATCATGGATTAGTCATACGTGTAGATTACTATAGTAGGCCTATAGGCTAAAGAGTAGGCTAGACTACGTGTAGGCCTATAATAAGCAAAGATGTTAGAGTCGTAGACTAAGACTCTAAGATCTTTGCTATAAGTGTCAACCGAGACACGATAACCCCGCATGATCCTTGTCCTGATGTTTGCTGAACGTTAATCCATTTCTTGACTTTCGTTTATAATGTTATTGGGAACACAGCATAGGGTTAATCATCTTACTGTTAACATAAAGAAACTTAATTGTTTTGCAGCCATGCATAAATCTTGATTTTGCTTTTTATATATTGCCTTTCCACATTATTATCCATAATTCTCATTACACTAGGCCTATGGCTATAAGAACACAGCGCAAACGCGCTTTCGTGCAAGACTTAAGTGCATAGCAGTAGAGGGAATTTCAGTGGTAGGGGGGGGGCAAGATTTTATTTTTGCCCGAAAAATATAAATAACGAATAACTGGTGTCTTGCATTCATAGTCGCTCACGTCTCTCTAGAACACGATAGAGTTTCTGTTCTCGCGTCTAACAATAAGTCTCAATAATGTCTTTCGTCTGCAGTTGACCCCAGTTGTAGTTGCACGTTCAATGTTGATAATCAAACGATCATTGAACCTATCTTGACCCATGGTTAGGGAGAGGCCTATAGTAGAAATTCACGAAGTCATGGAAGCCGTGAAGTCAGTGGCGGCGTAAATCATGTCAGGACAGACGGGGGACAGTCCCCCCAAAGTTTGACTTAAGCCCTGCTGTCCCCCCCAAAATCCGGCCCTCGTAGGTACTACTGTCCCCAAAGTTATGTATAGATTTTCGCCTCTGCGTGAAGTCCGTGATTTTCGGCACTTGCCGTGATTTTCCCCAAATGCCGTGAATTGCCATGATTTTCTGAAATTTTTTTGACATATGCGTCGCAGTTTTACATACGAGAACTTGGCGCTACGTGTGTCTACAATTGCAGAAACTATGTGCCAAACGTTGACTGACACTTAGGCGTAGACCTATAGGCCTAAGGCCCTAGGCCTAGCGTGTGACAATACACGGCAACAGCGCATCGCTGCTTCATATGTTATAATTATTAATATGATTAGGCCTACATTAGTGCGGGTTCGAATCCACCTCAAGCCGCCGCGTAGGGACCCTGGGCAAGTTCTTCACTGCAATTGCTCATGCGCTTCGGCGTGAAACTCCGATTCAGTGTCCGCGCTGTAGTCGGGAGCGCCTCTGAGTAGAAATCTTGAAGGGGCGCTATAACAAGTGCTCATACATACATTCATACATACATACATCGATTATATCTTGCATGGTAAATACAAGCATGATTTGAAGGAATTGAAGCAGGACGTTTATAGGCCTACTGACATTAATACACAGCGAAGCGTTCGTTTCTTTCTTATTTACGTGATTGTTTGGTCGGATCATAATATAGCAAAAAATGCGTTAAGCCTTTTTCATGCCCTGAATTTGCCGTGATTTTAACCCGTTTTTACTAAATGCTACCGTGAATTTTGAACTTTTTTGCCGTGAATTTCTACTATCCCTACCCATGGTGCTGTGCAGATATGTTTTCATCTTCCGAAGTCCACTGAACGATCGTTCTAAAACGATCTGAACGATCGTTCTGAAACTATCTATCATCATTAGAACGATCTGAAATTTCTGCACTCAAAATTAACTTACTTTCGGAATGGCACGCTGAAAAGTGGAGTGCAGCAACTTGAATTTAATTTCTTTCTTAAGTCGGTAGCCTACCGAGCCAACAGAGGTCAACCCAAATCCCCGAAACCCGAATCCGTGAAAACGCTGAAAATAGGCTACACTGTCTACACAAAAGCCCGATTTCCCGAAAACAGTTTTCTAGAAAGCGGCCGAACTCCCGAAAGCTATTCACGGTTTCAATTGTAAACATGACATAGACCTAGCATGACCTTGATGTAGGCTATATCGATATTCACATGTTTGTTTGTTAATTATATTCGGGTCGGACTTAGATTCTTAGAAAATCAATTTGGAAATCCGGCCGAAATTCGTTTGGGGGATTCGGGCTTTGGGGATTCGGGCAGCACCCGAGCCAACATGTTGGATGCTATAAGTGACTAGCTAATTATTCAGTAGCCTACACCAATGAATAAAGCTGTAAATATTATGGTGGTTTGCGAGCTAGTAGCTAAGTAGGCTATTCCGATTCGGGCAAGTTGGAGCTGGCAGATCGCGCTGTGGATGTGCTATATACCGATTGTTGAACTTCTAATTGTTTGTTCAGCATTTACCCTGGCACTTCTTGCCCGAAAACCAGGACTTCCCGAAATTTGGGGGGCATTTGCCCCTCTGACCCCCCGCCTCCTACGCCTATGCTTAATTGTCTTGTTAAAGCGCGCTGTAAATTTCTAATTGTATTGTATTGTATAGCTATATAGCTATACAATACAAAATACAGTCAGTAAAGTAACGAAGTCTATGATTACAGTGTGTGTTAACGGTTTTGCTCAACAATAATTGCATGGTAGCCTATTGGTACCGGTAGGCTACGTGGTGCCGCACATGCAGTCCAATATATATGTTCGTATACTGAGCTTAGGCTATTACATCATAATTTATTTACCTTTAACCTCAATCGATAACTTGTTTAGACCTATATGGCCCGTAGACTGCCAGGTACCCTGCGGGTAGGGCATTTTTGCTACCCGACCCGTACCCGTAATGCCCAATCGCTACCCGTACCCGTACCCGACCCGTAGTCAAAATTACTACCCGACCCGAACCGTACCCGCGGGTATACCCGTACCCGCCACGTCATTAGCACGCCTTCTAAGGCTAATAGGTTTACAAATTAGCATGTAGTAATAATAATAAATAGGCTGATAATGATGATCGTAGTCGTACAGTACTGTAGTAGTAGTAGTAGTAGTAGTAGTAGCAGCAGCAGCAGCAGCAGCAGCAGCAGCAGCAGAAGCAGCAGCAGCAGTAGCATCAGCAGCAGCAGCAGCAGTAGTAGTGGTAGTAGCAGCAGCAGTAGTGGTAGTAGCAGTAGCAGCAGCAGCAGAAGCAGGATAAGTGAAAACATGTATTCGTACCCGTCGTCGCCAAATGACTGGAATTCATGGTGATGTTGACGATGCAGATGATGATAATGATGATGATGATATAATTCTACTACTATTCTAACAAGGAGAAGGAGGAGAAATAGGAGCAGGAGAAGGCGGAACAGGATGAGGAAGAGGAAGAAGAGCAGTTCTCTTAGGATGAGGAAGAGGAAGAGCAGTTCCTTAGGATGAGGAAGAGGAAGAAGAGCAGTTTCTTAGGATGAGGAAGAGGAAGAGCAGTTCCTTAGGATGAGGAAGAGGACGAAGAGCTGCAGTTCCTTAGGATGAGGAAGAGGAAGAAGAGCAGTTCCTTAGGATGAGGAAGAGGAAGAGCAGTTCCTTAAGCTAGCCATGAGGAAGCCATGAGTATGAAGTGTTAGCCACGTCATTGTGGGCGGGTGACCAGGTCTCACCTTCGCAGTATCTATACTAACTAATAGTTACAACGATAAAGAAGCGACAGTTTGGATTCGATGACAGTGAACCTGTCTAATATGGATCATTTTGCTGCCCAACTCAATTCGTTGCTGTTGAGCGCGTCTTTTTTGACATGTAGGGCTCGCAATCAACTGATCCAACCATTATAATGTAATATAAGGTAATGTAAGAAGACATTTATTAAGCGCCACTATCAGAAGCGCTCAACACGTGGTCATAAAACAGCTGAAAATTCCCTCTTTAAGAGTCTATAGAGAAACATATAGTCACATGCAGCATGTATGTATGTATGTGTGCATGTATCATGTATGTTTACGCATGTACCATGTATGTATGTATGTATGTATGTATGTATGTATGTATGTATGTATGTATGTATGTATGTATGCTTCTACTCTTATCCATGCCTTTGTCTGCTCTCGTCTAGACTATTGCTCTTCACTCTACACTGGTCTTCCTCGAGTCCACTTTCCTTCCCTTGAGATGTATGTATGTATGTATGTATATATATGTATGTATGTATGCATGCATGTATGTATGCACACATGTATTGATATACTCATAATTACTAATGTAATGTAAGTATACTTTATTACTTACATCTGACGTATACAGATTTTTCATCCGCCATTATGTTGATGTGAGAAAACTCAGAGTTAATTATATATGCCTGCCAACCTAACAGCTAACATAGGCCTATTACGACGGCCTACAACACGAAGGGGAGCGCAATAGAATGGAGAAGTTAATCCAGAGGGTGAAGACTGAGGAGGGCTGGGTTCCTTCCTCCAAACGGCCCGACAGCGGACTCTGTACTCTGCAGCCAGCGATGCAGACGACGTGCTGTTCAGGGCAATTATCAGCGACCCGAAACATGTCCTCCGACGGCTATGCTCGGTCGGCAGAAGAGCAGATACAGTCTAGGCTCTAGCCTTAGAGTCTAGACCCCATCCATTCGCCCTTCCAGCCAAAGACAATAAGAACTTTTTGTCTCGTATGATGTTTAAAAGTGTGTGTGTGTGTGTGTGTGTGTTGTGAGTGTGTGTGTGTGTGTGTGTGTGTTTGTGTGTGTGTGTGTGTGTGTGTGGGCGCTCGCTCGTGGTTATGCCCACCCACGCAAGTCTCCTGTCTTATCTCTCCAGTCAAGCATAATACCTATATTTAATAGTTTAAACATTTCCAGATGGTAAAGGATGACAAACTCTGAAATATATCTACTAGAACTGACACAACCTGTTGTAAGAAAAACAAGGCTGTTTACCCCGGGCATCCAGCGTCGGCGACCTCTGAACCTCATAATATAAATATATGTTCATACGTATATAATCGTGTGTATAAGTATATAATATATATTTATGCACATATTATGTGCATAGGTATATAAATATGCATATGTATAAATGTGGAAGTGTATATGCATAATATTTAGATGTGTGTGTGCATATATGTATATATATGTGTAAATGTATATAACTATATATGTGTATAGTATATGTATATATGTGCTGGTATATGGTACTTAGATTTAGGATGTGCCAGCTAACCTACTGTACGTAAGTCTTTGCCTGAGCAAGATTCACTATTATTTGCAAGGCGGCCGCGGCATTGTAACCTAAAAACCTCACGTCGGTACGGGTAAAACCGGGTATACCAGTACCCGTGATGACCTTACCCGTACCCGACCCGACCCGTGAAATGCTTGCCGATCCGTACCCGACCCGCGGGTACCTGGTCGGGTACGGGTAAACCCGCGGGTACGGGTATACCCGCAGACCCCTACCGTAGAGCCAGTATCATTTTATAACTCAATTCGAACATGAGAATTAACCAAGTTAATTGATTAATTGTCTATGTAAGTTTATTTGTCTGTACGTATAGTCTTATATAATTAATATAATTAGGGCCTATATGTATATAACCTACATGAACACGTGCGTGCATTAGACTGGTCTAATCCAGTCGAGCCAAACTAGGCCTACAACTAGCGGCGAAATATGCTGACCAGATAGATAGGCCTAATTAAGTGGGCCTATACCCGTAATTTCGCCGAACAGAACAACATATAGAACATGCTATAGTTGTGACCTACAGCCGACAATAGGCCTGCGTTGTGGGGCTTCTTAATGATTATTAGCTACTTTTATTGTTCTGATTAATAACCAGCAGATTTACCGGTCAGTATAGCAAGCTGCGTTCTTGTCAGCCTCATCTAGGCTATATTGAATAAACGAAAAGCGAATGATTGACTGATTAATTAACATCGTGGAGATTGAAAGGCGTAGCGTACAAGTCATATGGAGTTCTTGTTTAGTTAAATTTCTCATTATTTATATACTCTGATGGTAATAAGGTAAATTATAAGGTAATGTAATGTAAACGAATGTTTATATAGCGCCACTTCAAGATATCTGCTCAGAGACTCTCTCTCTCTCTCTCTCTCTCTCTCTCTCTCTCTCTCTCTCTCTCTCTCTCTCTCTCTCTCTCTCTCTCTCTCTCTCTCTCTCTCTCTCTCTCTCTCTCTCTCTCTCTCTCTCTGCACCTCTAGCCTATAGTCTATATGTGAAATGTCATTACGAACGAATATATTACATCAGTTAGCAACGTAATCGGTTCCAGACTAAATCAATGTTTAAATTGCTGAGGGCTATAAGAACAAGGGCTGTTACCTTGCTTGCAGAGTGACGACTTTGTGACTTATATGCTGTTTTTCATACTTCCTGCGTTTAGCTGTTCCGCCTCTCTGGAACAAACTTCATCCGGTATTATATTACGGCTGATCTGATCCATGCTATCTCTCCACTCAAAACAGAAAACAATGCTCTTTAAAACGCTATCCCGATTCCTCTTCTTCCGCTTACCTCCTTTGCCGTTTCAACTCCAAACACCATTCACCTTAGCCGTCTGACTGTCTGCACTTGTCTGACTGTCTGCCTGCCTGACCCCTTTGGATCTTGACCTGAAACCGATTTCACCCGTCTATCGACTATGTTTTGACTAAGCGCCTGTAAATATAAGCTGGTTCCCGCGACCTCGCCTTTTGGGCGCTGTAGAAATATCGAGATTACGATTACGATTACGATAGCATCCAGCGTTTGTTTGGGGTTTCTGGTCCTACACACATATTGGTTTACTTCGATTCTCTGTCCGCGCACTCAGTCAGTGTAACTGTGTAAGCTTACATGATAATTATTCATTCATGTAGGCCCAGTGGCGTAAATCATGGGGACAGAGGGGGACTGTCACCCCTCAAGTATTGACTAAAGCCGTTCTGTCCCCCCAAAAATCAGGCCCTCGTAGAATCTGTCCCCTCCAAAGTGATGTTGTATAGATTTTCGCCGCCTACTTTGCTAACGTGAGTCGTCCATCGGGGTTCGGCTCGTGGCCATATATATATTCAATGGAATATTCAGTGTCAATTATATTCAGTATAGCCTAATTATCAAGTCATCTCCAGACTCACTTTTCATTGCTGAAAGATCGTCTTATAACATGAATTCTGATACATGGTCGGATGCACGGATTCAAGCAGTAACTGAGCGTTAGAAAACGACCTCATCATAATGTAAACGGTTGTAACCTCATGTAATAATGCGATCCATGTTGATAACACCATCAAAGAAGGATATATATATATATATATATATATATTATATATATATATATATATATATACGTTTATTGAGAAAACAATCTGTCAAAAACGCAGAGAATGCTAACATGAGTGATAATAAATAATTAAAGTTCATTAGAAAGTTTTAGAATAAACTAGTAAATATTTTTATATAATGATCTGGGAATAAATTGAGAGTTGTCCTTGGGTGGGACAGTATGGTTGTGTGCTCTAGGTCGTAACTGGTGAGAGGAGATGGGTCGGAGTGGAGGTAGGAGTTGGTGAAGTAGGCCTACATGCTTGGGGGTTGTGCAATATGGAGAAAAAGAGTTTTGCATCGGCTATATTGGCAAGTTCAGAGACTGTTGGAAAGGATTGCTCTAGGTAACCTAGGCGTTTGGCAACAGTTTCTTACGCTAGCCCTGAAGCAGCTATGAGTATGAAGTGTCATTTTCTTAGCCTCGGCATATGAGGGCGGATGGCCAGGCCTCATCCTCACCGTCTCATCTTCCCACCGACAGTATACGGTCAGTGTGCTCATTATAGATGAGTTGGCTAGGGGCACAGATGTAGCAGGCATCTCAATTCAAATTTCTGCCCTGTCATTGATTCGAACTCAAAATATCTCTCGAAATACTATCGAAAACAGTATGAAAATTCCGTTGAATTCAAAAGTAAGAAAAAGACATAATTGTGTTAACATCGTTTAAGACTCGATTTTATCATATTTTCGCAGTTGCTGCCATAGAAGCTAACAGAGGAAAGTTTCGACCATTGGGGGTCTGTGGGCCCAGAAGTAAAGCCTTGATAGATAAGATGCAATTTATGGCCTAAGGCTTTTATGGCAGGAATGCAGTCCATGGAGAAGTAGTATAGCACCGTTCCCGGGAGTTGTTGCAGTATGATGTCTTTTGGCAGTTCTGATCAATTTCAAGCAAGTGATTATGATGCATTTAAGAAGTGACTCTGATACATGAGACGTGATTGATCTTCGATCCCAATCTAAGCAACGATGAGCAACTGCGGAGTAGCCTATGTAGGAGCAAATATTAGAAACTGGGGGCAGCCGATTTAAATTCTTTTAGAATTCTGCGAAGTGTCAGACTGAACATTTGTTTGTTCGTAGTTTCTAGCACAAGTAATTTGTTCTAGAGAAAGCGTACGAATTAAATTACTTTCAACGGCAAGTCTGAGACATCAGCGGTGACGTCAGGATCCTTAAGTTTTGAAGATTTACATAGAACCAAAGGCGCATATTCGAAATATACTACAATTAGAGCCAGTTCTATTTGTAAAGAATAAAAAATGCTGATTTCATAGAAACGTCACAATCAAACGACATTAACTGAATATGGTATCCAAGAAAATAATCTTTCCATTATTTAATTATCACTATGAATCACGAATCATGAAATACGTCATAGATAGCCTACGTTTAGGCCTAGTAGGCTATTGATTACGATAATATTAGGCCTAAAACAGAGATCGACGTAATTTCAAAGGGTCATAGATACGTAACTATGGCAACGATAATGAAACGACAAAGAGATCGACGTCATTTTACCGGGCCATAGATAGTAGTAGATACCATGGCAACGATTATGACACGCCAAAGGGATCAACGTCATTTCAAAAAGCCTCCGAATTAAGGCCCGTCGGAAGTTTCCTCTGCCGATCAGTTGCGAGTATCGTCAACATCTGAAGTGCTGTGAGGGGCGCTATATATAGTTCAATCGAGCAACCACGGAAACATAGTAATCGACCTTCATGCTTTGAGGTCTCTCTACACCAGCAACAGCCTGACGTTATCAGTCAGCCATGAACGCAAGCAATGCTGACCAAGCGTGCGAAATTACACCATTTTCTCCAGTGGACGTATATAAGAACGACGAGGGAAGTTTTGAAGAACGATATTTCCCTTCTGGTAGGTCAATGCAGAATGCGCCATTAACCTTTTTGCATATTATCTTACGCAATAAAGTCGTAGGGCCTACTTGCTCTCTCTTTGCCTGTCTACAACTGTACAGATTATCATTAATTTTCTTAATTTTCTTAATTTTTTTATTATTAATTAACGCAGAGGGGGGATAGTATAAAGAATAACACTCCTGCCTGAAGTTTTCACGGACCCGGTTCGATTCCCGTAAGGCCCCCTGGATTTAGCTCATGCCTTCATTCCCTAGGTGTCAGCAAAAAGTACACTGAGCTTGACTCTTGCATGGCTGCAACTTTGTTGATTTATGTCTTCTGTGATTTGTGTTCTTGTGAATTGTTTAATCGTCATATCATGTATATACATGTACAGCGCAGTGCGTCTGTCAGAGGCTTAATTAAAGAATAAATATTATTAATATTATATATATATATATATATATATATATATTGTAAATGTAAGCCTAATTGAACATTTGTTTTGCATTGCTCAAAGAGTAAACCTAATCAGAGACGCTCTATCCAGTGGCCTAGAGAAGAAGAGCAGTCCCTTGAGCTAGCCCTGAGGCAGCCATGGGTATGAAATGTTAGCGACTTCATTTCCTTAGCCAAGGCATAGAAGGGCGGGTGGCCAGTCCTCTCCCTCACCGTCTCGTCTTCCCACCGACAGTGTACGGTCAGTGTACTCGTGATAGCTGATCGAGTTTGCTAGGTGGCTCACGCGGAGCAGAAATCTGGAACCAAATTTCTGCCCTGGTGGGAATTTGAACCAGTAGCCTATGTGATGTTGAATGTCATTATAGGTCAGGGGCGTAGCCAGAAAGAAATTCGGAGGGGTTTAAGTTTTTGGAGTTCCATTAGAAATAGTCGTATTTTTGTGCATTTTAGTTTTTAATAACAGTAATTTTATTTCTGGGGGTTGAACCCGTCAAACCGCCCATGTTATAGGCCTATAAGAACTATGATTACACCAGTCAGCAAAACAATGAACAGTAAACTACTTTATATAGAGTAAGCCTATACATCAACTGAAGCTTCGTTTTCTTGTCCCGTTATTATATCTTACGTGGCTCATTTTGGATTAATTTTGTGTATAGGACTGAGTTATTGCTGTCGTTGCAGATTCGATATTCTTCCAGATCGCCTTTAATGCTCTGATGTTAAGCGCCTGGGTCTACCTAATCGTCAAGGCCTACATCGACTTCGAAGCCAATCGCGCAGAACTCTTGGAAAACGGTAATGCACTATTCGTCTTCTTCTCACCTTCTCACAATTATCAGCAAGGACAGCATGTAATGTCTTATGTTAGATCGCGAGTGCGTAATGTCTACGCTTCCAGAGGAGCATTAGTCTGAGTTGTCATCCGGTCGATGTGTGAAGGAGTTTTTGCATTTTTGTCATTTTGTTCTAGTCTTCATTTAGTTTCTCTGTTCTGCTTTATGCGAAAATAAAGTGTATATATTATATATATATTATATATATTCTATATATTATATATATTATATATATTATATAAGCCATGGGTATGAAATGTTAGCGACTTCATTTCCTTAGCCAAGGCATATCTATAGAAGGGCGGGTGGCCAGTCCTCTCCCTCGCCGTCTCATCTTCCCACCGACAGTGTGCGGTCAGTGTACTCGTTATAGCTGAGGTTGCTAGGTGGAAGCCTCTCTCACCGATGCATACCATCAGGCGCGCTTCATAGCGATCTCTGCACCACATGCAGGTGATTGGCATTTTGCATTACCAATAAGTACCACCTGTTGCCTTAGACTGGATGATGAGGCTGTGAGAAACGCCGTTGGTCTTCGCTCTTGGAACCCCACAGTTGCCCCCCCCCCCGTGGATCACTTGTGAGTATATGATGAGTCTCATGGCCTACTTTGTGGCTTGGACCCTGGTCGGGAGCATCGGTGCACGTAGCAAATTTTGCAGGGGTCAGAACCATGTAGTAAAAAGTCTGTTAGGAAGGATGCAAAAATCCTGTTGGCTCGCCCATATGGGACCTATAAGGACACGTTATGGGAATATGGGCGAATATTCATTGGCACATTTATACGGAGAGTACGGATTTGAAGACATATTTAGGCCTATGTACCAGTTGAAAATCAACATTGCAACATAATAACAGGAGACAATAATTCACAAAAATGTACACTGTTTTAGCACATGTATATACTGTTAGAATACAAATAGTGCAAGTAATGAACTCATGTGGTGAAACTGACTTCTGTATGTGCAAAACTTCATGTATCTAAAAGAAGTTGAAGACGTCGACTATCACTGCTGAATTCGTCCACCAGCCCGTATTCTTCATCTTTTCTTTAATGGTCTGGTGGTGGTTTTTCTGTTTAACGACTAGCTGTGTGGTAACAAAGACCATTTCGCCCTCCTCCTTTATCCAGGCTTGGGACTGGCACTGTCAGAAAGCGAACAGTGGCGGAGTTCTTTAATGGTCTATTTTACTTTCTATATTCGATGCACACTCTACTCCACTGTGCCTCTATTTCGCAGACGGTTGAAGACCATGCTATAATTATTCGATTGTGGTCTTGCTTAGTCAAATCGGGAGCACCTCTAATAAACCTTGAAGAAGTTGTTATATAGTTGAGCACTAATAATTACTCATCACACACAACCTATTGTCCGTAATCGTCCATACAATATCGTGCGACCTTGACCCTCTTCTGTGGAGTATGTGGACATACTGCTACCGCTTCTTACCACACTTTGCAATCAATCCATCCTTGAAGGGGTCCTGCCGCCGACCCAGAAAATTGCAATCCTGGTCCCTGTCCACAAACTTGAAGGGCTTGACCACACTGACCAAACATCCAACTTTCGACCGATCGCCAACGTCTCCTTCATCTCTAAACTTAAGATCAATAAAGAAAGGATCATCGCCTGTCAGACCACGTCATCATATCTTGAGACCAACCTGTTCCTTGAGATCCGCCGGCAACTGGTTTGGTTAGACATGGCTGCCCTCGCTGCCGCCTTTCCACATTTAATCTTCTCCTCTGTTGTCTGCTGTGCGTAACCATGGCGTCACCTTGGACCGAGAGCTCGCCTTTACTCCCCATATCAACCTGCTTAGCCGTGACTGCTTCTACCAATTGCACCAGCTCCGCACTGTCGCCCGCTCACTTACTGCTTCTGCTACGTCCACCCTTATCCATGCTTTCTTCACAACTAGACTTGACTATTGTTGCTCGCTCTACGCTGGCCTCCCTGCTGGTCGACTGGGCTGCTTGGATCTGATCTTGCGTTCTGCTGCCCGTCTGATCGGCGGTATGCCCAAATTTGGCCATTCTCTCTAGATGCATGCGCGACGTTCTCCACTGGCTCCCCACTGAACAGCGGATTGAGTATAGGATAGCTGCCTTAGTCTGGCGCTGCTTACTAAGCCTCGCTTCTGCTTATCTTCGCGAGCTCTGCTGCCCTGTCCTTAGTGCTAGGGGGCTCTCGATCCCTCCGCTCATCTGAACAGGGTCTCCTGCTTGTCCCTTTTGCCCGATGCTCCACTAGGCAAAACCGCGCTTTCTCGGTGGTGTGTCCCTCGACCTGGAATGGCCTCCCTCTGGAGCTTCGCCTCTTTCCCAGGACCTTCTCTCTTATGCTGTTTTCTCACCTTAAAACTTTTCATTTTAGCCGTGGTGGAGTTGGGAGCGCCTCTGAGTGGATTTCTTGAAGGGCTGCTAATAGCCTGCTATATAAATGTTCGATATGTACGAATGAATGAATGAATATATTATAATTATAGTTGCAACCACGAAAAGGTTAGACCTCTAAACTTGAGTGTAGGCTCATAGCAAATATCGATTCATTTAGATATGAACCCTGCGTTACTGCCCGACGAAGAAATTTCCAATTTGGCTACGTTTGATCTCGGCCATTGCAATTAATTTATTGACATTCTATCGAATGTCTGCGATTGTCTGAAAATTTGAATTCTTTCTATGAATTTATGAAAGAAATTCGTCAAACAACCAGAGAACAAAGAGTTACGTAAAGCTAAATCAAAACAAAATTAACTCGAGTTTTTCCGTAGCTAATTTGGTGGTGAATTAGGATGCGCGTTGTTCAAAACTGTAACTCATCAGTATGCAAACGTTGCTGTTGTCAATAGCCGAAATGTATATACTCGTAATCTCACAAAGCTATCATGTCGGCATATTATCCACAAATTATGTCTATAAACTTTATAGACATAATTCCGTGTTGAGACTTGCGGTCAGAATTTATGCCTATCAACATATCACTGTTCAATAATACTTTTAAATTAACCCTCGGCTACCAAGGGGGTGGTTGCCACCCCCCTCATTTTTTGTCATCTCAAACTTTTTCCGTATGGGAATAAAAATTTGACCTTTTGGGCGCGCTGTAGGGGGTTCATTTACACACGTTTACCACTAAAATGTGAGATGATATCTCACACCGTTTAAAAGTTATACATTAATATACCCGAGGCACCAGAGAGCAGGATCACCACGCCCCTAGATTTTCGACTATATCTTATCCGTCATTTAATATTAAGAGAGACAAATTATACCATTCTATAGAGGGAATGTGGGGCTACATTTCTATGGTCACTAAGTTGACCTGAGACAACCGGAAGTGCTCAACATAAATAATAATACGCGTAATATATGTGAAAATGTGGCTGAATGGATGCATGTATGTATGTAGTTTTTGTATGTATGTATTCATGTTGTCTGTCCTGGAAGAGAAACAAAGATACTATGTCTTTAGTAGGGAATGAATGGCTTCATTTGCATACCTACATCTTTGTCTTTTATATACAGGAAGTGATCAAAATAAATAATAATACGCGTAATCTGTGTGAAAATGGTTGAATACAGCAGTTTACAACGTAAACCGATATATATGTATGGATATATATGTATGGATGTACATTTATACTATATAAACATGTGTAGGGATGATTGTGTGTATCTTTTATACATAGATTAGTTTCAAAACACACATAATCTTATATTTGTTTATCCAAAAAGTACAAAATGTACGCAATAATATAAAATATTGCTAATTAATGGGTTCCGTTGTTAAGGTGATGTAATTTCGAGGTGCATTCACATAATGTACAACTAAATATACCATTCTGTGCAGAAATGAATGCTTGAATCCATTGCTATATTACAAGTTATGATATGTGAAACCAAACACGAAATCCAGGGGGGTGGTAACCACCCCCCTAATGGTAGTCAGTGTTACAAAAAGCTTGGTAGCCCTAGGGTTAAATGTAGGCCATAGGCTACTGAGTCTACGGTATGGTAATAGCCAATCGCCTATTAAGATCGTCTGTCCATCAAATAGCACGTCGGTGTAGCCTGTATACAGGTCAACTAAATGACTTTAGGTTATAGAGTACAAAGGCACGGGGACCCTACTTTAGCGGGACTAACATCCCTTCTGGGTTTCCCTTTTGCTACCCTGGTTTCTTTTTCTCTTTATGTCGTTATGTGATATATATTGTTGTTATGTTTTTGTGGGTTGCAATTAGATATATTTCTGTTATGTTTTTTGGGTTGCAATAAATTGATTTGATTTGATTTGATTTGACTAAGTGCTACGGTTCTGCATGCATGCTGTAATCGGTCCAATGCATAGACATTCAGATCTGTTACCGCCGATCAAGCAATCGCGCTACTCCCTGCGGCCACGGTCCCATAACCGTGAACTTCCCATGTTTGACAACCTGTCTCAGAAATGCCTGGATGCTATACAAATAAAAGCTATGTTTTCCTTAGATCTGGCTATTTAAACCCTTCATTTTCCCCTATGACTAGCCCTAGCTCTTCTTCCTCTATAGTCCTCTGATATATGTACAATAAAGCTTCTCATTCAATTCATTGGTTGCATATATAATATTTTTGTCCCCATTTGTTTGAATGTATTAATCTTCTGCCATGTACAGTGCTGTGCGTTTGATAGTGCTTCTCAATAAAGGATATACTTACTTACTGTCTTACTTATCTATTAATGGAGAAGTAAATATTTAGAACTGTACGCCCCTCCCCATTCTAATAACCAATAAACACGTTAGACATTGACAATACATCGACCACCTATCTCTCCGTCCTCATTTGTCGCTCCATATCAGCCAAGTCCGTTGAAGTGTCAGATATCTAGCTAGATTTCAACCACACACAAAATAATAATAATTTCCGTTTAATAATTCAAACTGACAAGTATGCAGTAAGATTACACGATTTAGCAGTAACAGATGATAACATGTTTAACAGGAGTCAGATTTAACTGTATGGCAGCCTGCAAGGCACCCATCTGTCCTACTGCTCATTTTAATGTCGTCGAAGGCTAAGTCAACTTTATGGGGCTATAGCGGGTATCGAACCCGCGCGCCCGTATGATCTTCGTGACATCGTGTTGCCACTCAACCATCTCGCATTCTTGACAGGAAAATCTGCACAAGGGTAATTATCCAGCCGCGGCACCCCAGAGCAGGGTCACGACGCCCTTGGGTGCCACGGCAGACAGGCTGTATAGTATAATTAAGGCTAAGTTTCATATTCTTGATTAGGATTAGAGGATTAAAGAATCAACATACGCAGCTGTTGTCTATGTGTCTAATATGTGTCTATCCTATATGATTAATGCCAATGTATGCATAATTCAATTAATATGTAGTATAATTGTATACTAGCGGGAGTCTATCCCTTCAAGGAGTGCCCTTTGTTCCTAATGATATAATCATTATAATGTATCTTCATCTACAAGTGCAATCATTATAAACTTTATTTAGGTTAAACAAGTAGAATAATAAAAATATTGTGGTAAAGCACATTAACTGATCTACTTGCTTATTGTTATGATTGTACTGTTCTGATTATTTATTGAACTGGTTCAATAAACTCGATTGATTTGATTGATTGATATTTTGCTCCACTCGCGCCCATTAGCAGACTCAGTTTAAAAATGGTTACACTAGACGGCCCGCAATGTCCGTGCATGGTAGAGGACTGGTCACCATCTCTCACATACAGAGGCTAAGAAACTGATGTTATTAATTTATTATTATTATTATTATTATTATTATTATTATTATTATTATTATTATTATTATTATTATTATTATTATTATTATTATATTCGTTTATTGGTAACACACAAAACAGCACACACACCGCAACTGATTACAGCTAGTTCAAAAGAATATAAACGCAATGTTAACAGGAAGGTTCAAAAGATGGAATTTAGTGTTAATTTGTACATTTTGACAGGCTTTCAGATTATAATTATACGTACCAATAATATATCCGGTAGAGGACACGAGGAATATAATTTCTATTGTTCTTAAGGTAGTACATAATCATGAGGTAGGGGTCGCATTATATATTGACTTATTTTGTTGCTAACTGTTCATACCGATGGCTGCTTCTCGGAGCTTCCTTGAGGAACTGTTCGTCTTTTTCTTCTTCAGAGCTACGAAATGAGGACGAAGGCGACCACACACAACACGAACTCTTCAACAACGCCAATGACGCTGATCCCGACCCAGCCAATGGCGCTGCTGCAGACGGACCCGGCCAGCAGCAGCCGCTCGCCGCCGAAGCCTCCGCATCGACGGACGACCCTGGTGGTATCGGCGCTTCCCGGGCGACAAGGCAGACTGGGACGTCGGGTGAACGCAGGAGGCGCCCACGGTCGAACGACCCCAGCCATATAGCCTCCGACTTGGACGAGGCATCGCCAGTGGCAGCCGCGGAGGCCGTGCAGGGAGCGGCTGATGTCGACGGCGGCGCGGACAAGCCGAAGAACCCGCTTAGGCACGTTCGCAAGTACGCTCGTGTTCTGAATCCGGACGACGTTCGTTCGAAGGAACCGGAAACGAGCGACGAGGACCTCGTTCCGTCACGAGAATTCAAAGCGGATAGCGACCCAGACTGAAACTCTGCAAGTCCCCAGTAATACAGACACTGATATGCTATCAGCAGTTGCCACAGCGTGACTGAAACTCTACAAATCAGTAATACAGAGACCGATACGAAACAAGAAGTTGCCATAGCGACTGCTGATATGCTATCAGCAGTTGCCATAGCGACCCAGACTGAAACTCTGCAAGTCGCCAATAATACAGAGACTGATATGCTATCAGCAGTTGCCACAGCGTCCCTGACTGAAACTCTACAAATCAGTAATACAGAGACCGATACGAAACAAGAAGTTGCCATAGCGACTGCTGATATGCTATCAGCAGTTGCCATAGCGACCCAGACTGACTGCAAGTCGCCAATAATACAGAGACTGATATGCTATCAGCAGTTGCCACAGCGTCCCTGACTGAAACTCTACAAATCAGTAATACAGAGACCGATACGAAACAAGAAGTTGCCATAGCGACCCAGACTGAAACTCTACAAGTCCCCAGTAATACAGAGACCGTATTGGATGATTGCGACGCAGATACTCAACCAACGCCGGATGTACCCGCAGTTCAGCCGGAACGCAGAGACGATTCCCAGGTAATTCCGAGCAAGATACAGCAGCCTCTGGAGAACGAACAGGTACCACCACGTGGTAGCAACACGGAGACGCATTGTCTAAAACGGATCGCAATCGTCAATCGTCACGGAACCAGTTTCAACGAGGATCTGATCGCCGAAGCAGCTGCCAGAACCGAGTGGACAGCCTTGCGAGCAGCGAAGGTGACGAGGCCTGCGGGCCACAGGATCATCGAGTCTCTGAACGCAAGGCTTCTCGACCAGCTGGCCATGGACTTGGCTAAACGCATGGCGACACAGACGATTTCCGATGAGAGACTGCGGCAGGAGATTGAGGTTCAGGCGAGGGCTCGTTACGAGGCACAGAGGTGCTACGCGGAGGTCGTGGAACAGGTCAGGTGGTTTGGTCTCGGATGGGAGAGCGCACGCCGTGACGCGCAGAAGGAAGACCAGGGGCAAGACCATCAGGCGAATAGGGAGAGCACTGACCAAGAAACAACGGAGGGTGATACGGCGGCCGACCCCCTCGTCAGACCAGCAGATACGATGCCCTAGGTGGAGGCTGAGAGAATAGGTATAAGTAGCCAAGAATATCACAAATAGCACAATACACATAACAGTCGAGACAACGAAACTTAGCCATTACTGAACCGTAACAAAATCAGCGGCTCTTTTAAATGCATGTTATAGAAACAGTCGTCTAAAAAATTAATGTTTCTAAAACCATTTTAACGACAGAGACATTCCTTGTTCTAAATTAAGCCTATTCCAACGACGCTTTACGATATTTTTTTAATTTAAGGACACCTGGGCTGACGTTATGAATTAAACGTAACAATGAACTTGGAAAACCGTTTAGACAAAAGTCCTATCTATGTAAGTCAACAACCTCGTTGTAGAAAAAAGAAATAAGGCAGGTAGTCGTTTTGAAGAAATATCCATGCTGTATGCTCTTGCCAAAATATGTTCAATATAATATTGAAGCGTGTTATAATATAATATAATATTTAGAATATTACGCCTACGATTATAACAATAACTTCAATTCAATTCAATTCCATATTGTTTTATTGCAACCAAATTATTATAGTAATGCAGAGATTAATTAATTATCGTAGTTTAATTAAGCACCATTTCAATGGTTTGCGATACCAGATTGTAGGTTCAAGAGGTTTGCAATTGCCCTTGCGTTGTTAACCAGTGTAAGGCTGTGCTTAGCGGGTGTCGAACCCGTGTCCTTCTGATCTTCGTGTCAGTGTGTTGCCATTCAACCATCTCCGCTCCTTATCTCGAACTAACTCCATATGAACGAAATTGTCATCGAAAACAAATAGAAATGTTGAAAAAGGAAGTTAAGCGAAAGTCAAAGCGAGAATGTTTCATTATCAAGTGCATAGGAACAGGTTTGTTTAAGTTTAAATTGCGGTTGTGTCAACTTGAATTTCTTTCTAATAAACGAATATTTGCTGATGGCAAATTCTTCTCATGCGCCGAAACCGAAGAAACTGATGGCGCATTCGTTGCTCCTCTTAGGGCGCGAACGAGAAGACCTCGACCGTGTTGTTTGTCTGAATGGAGAAGAAGGCGTCTGCGTATCCATTCCCGTCGATGTCGACGACGGTTGCTCCATGGACCTGTTGATCAGGACCCTTGTCGACGATGGTGTGCAGCTGGTAAGTCCAGTCGGTCGGATCTTCCGAGTTCGGCGTCAAGTAGTATCCTCTTCCGTCATCTTCGCCAGCCAGAAGGATCCACGGCTTCATCGTCTGCCTGTATTATGATTAACAGTCTTGTTGTAATCGTAACAGTATCGTACCCCTAGAATTATAAGGTTCTATGTCCACTTTTTGAAAAATCAATCTAACGCTATATATCCGTTATCAGGATGACATGGGTCAAATTAGGCTAACTGGAGACGCCTTCTTAGCTCTAACTGGAGGATTTACATGTCCATAAAAGCCGGATTGGCACACCGGGAGCAGGTGAGGAACGGGAGTAAAACATGATATATTGTATGATACCCACTTTCATGTTTTCAATTTATTCTGTCTTCTGACGTCGTCGAGGACAATTACCTCTCACAAACCGGAAGTTTAATAATAGTGCCTTCTCGGTCTCGGGACCCAAAGAATGGAACAGTCTTCCAACTTCAGTTCGTCAATGCAAATACTTAAATCAGAATTAAAAACCTAATTGCGCTTGACTAAGCAAAACGTAATGTCTTATCTCGAACTAACTCCATGAACGATCTGTTACAGGTTGAACTAGCTGGTTCCCACGGACTTAATTTTACATATGCTGTCTGCCACTGTGAAATGCTGGATTCGGTTAATAAAGGGCATGGCTGCAGAAGTGATTGCTTTAAGGTAAAACTTGATGTACAGCTAATGATGTAAACATACGCCGCCGTAGGATAGAAGACACGAGCCACTGAAGGAGAGCGTCCCAAATCTCCGCCATACCGAGATACGAAGCCAGATGCCAGCGTCACCTTGGTGTACAGAGCGGGGTTTCTGTGCGGACAAACGAAATAACAATTGAAAATGAACTCCAAATTTCTAAAGTGCTACCTGAAAGATAAGTACAGAGACTGTAATTTATTCAAGTTCAATTGAAAGATGAACAAATCTAAATCAACTAAAGACACAACTCTAAATTGCAATGCAAATATAGGCCTAATATGCGTGAATTTAGGCTTAGTTGAACGAAGATGGCTTAACATTCGTAGGTCCTACAACTTTACATTGGGAAAACCATTCTGCTGCCTATTTATGATCTAAATTAAAACAAAAAACTACTGATTAAACTCATATCTTCAGAACAGTAAAATACGGCAATATAAGACATAAGTCGTGACCATAGGATAACACGGCTCTATATCAACATTATGGAAAATTAGCCTAATAATAGGTTAATATAGGACTTATCCTGTATCAGGGCAACATGGGACTATGTCCTGGTAGTTCTACCTTATCTTTTGGCGCTGACTTAACCGCTGTTTGTGAGGATTGCATATTTCTTTATATCTATGAATTTTGACAGTTTTTGAACCTCGAAATCGTAACCATAATCTCTAAACTTCTAAAGCGCCACTCGAAAGCCATGCGCAGGGCACCAGCTTATTCCCGAGGGCTGACATACCACGGTTTATACCCATATGGTACAAGTTCACATCAAGCAGTACATGTAACTTTGTGGTTAATGTATACTTGATTAAACGATGTTTACTTAAATTCATTTACGTTAATTACGCCAACAGCCAATTCCAGAGAGCGCCTCCGATCACGTGACTTTTATTGATCTTCGATACGTACCGGAAGTCGTCTACGGGTGGGGCAATAAAGACTTCGACGGATCCTCCGTCGTTGGCAATAACAGTCACCAGAATATCATCGACGCCATCTTTGTTCAGATCCGCCACATGGACGTCGAAGAACTCGCGTTCAGAATCTAAGACCGCACCCAGAATCTGTACTCAAAGTGTAAGATATACATTAAATATATATATATACATCATACATACAATTATACATTATATATATAGGGCCTATATACGCACACAAAGTGTATATATATATTTATATATATACGTATATATATATATATATACATCTACATGCAATTATACATTATATATATACAGTACTCAAAGTGTATGATATATATATATATGCATATATATGTGTATAAATATACAGTATGTGTATATATACATATTTATGGCGCCCGCACGTTGGAGCAAAGGGGAAATTACCTTATCTAGATTTAGGGCCTAACTATAAATATCTAGAACTGAAAATGTTATTAATTCTAAATAATTAAAACAGGTTATTCCGACATCTGGTTTAACTGATTGCTAACTTTAAAAAAGGCTTTGTCAGATGCATGATCGTGTGCTATCGTGTGGCATGCTGTCGTGTGGCCTAACTGGACCTCCTCTTCTCCTGTTGATGAGCTATGTCTATTAATAAGTCTGCTTCCAGTGGTCATTTTGAGCCCTAACAGTTCAATTAGTTTAATTTGTGGAAGAGGAGAAGAGTTGTTATCATACCTGGTCGGGGTCATCCCAGTTTCCTGGGTTACCGACTGTGTTTTCCGCCCAGAAGAATGCAAGCTTTCTCGTCCGAAGTCCAGTGGTGTAGACGATATCCCAGTCATTTCTGCTGCTGTCCTGTACCTGCCTCAGTGCGAGGTTCATGTCACATGCACTTTCCTTGAGCACGCCGAGGGTCCAATCACTCGTCATGGGATCTTGCAGCGGCTGGTTCAACCATACCAGCTGGCTGTACTGAAGAATGTCTACGAACATTTCGATAGCAAACATACTAGTCATAATTAATAGCAGACACAATGGCAGCAATGTAGTAATTGTTGAGCTACATTGAGGACGAGGAGTGGTATTCCCTAATACTCTGTTTGCTCCTAATTTAGATTTTATCAGTCCTAAGCGAAAGAAATTGATCGCATAGGGTCATATTATTATTATAACAAAGTAATAATTATTACCATTTTACTACAATGATGATGATAATTACAAAGACAACGACGACTATCACTGCGATGACGACGATATTATTATGATGATAATGATGATGACGACGGTGATGATGACAACGATGATGATGATGACAATGATACAGAGAGCAGAATGATGATGATGTTGATGACGGTACAGCAGATAACGGTATAGTACCGTTTTCGTATTGCCATCTGCAGGTCAGGATATCTTGCCGGCCATCATTATTAACGCTCATCCAGAGAATCTTTCCGTATCCCCAAGGTTGATCAAGCAGTCCGCTAGAAATATCCGTCGTTGACGGGAACGCGAAGTCCGACATATCCGTCAGGTAGATGGCTCCGGACGTCTTGCCAGTAATGTTGGAACCATCTGCGGTAACAATCGCCGGAACTCCAAGCACAGAAGCTGAAGAAGAAATCAAAGAAAAAGTTCGGAATCTGGTCTCTAAACAAAACTGTAATCCAACAAAAAAGGCTGATAAGAAATACAGCGGTTTAACTGTAATTGTACAGAAATACCATTCGCAACAAATCCAAGTTAGCCTTGAAAAATTCTAAAGTAATAATTATAGACCATTTATTTTTTGTAAAAGAGCAGTGTCAAAATTAATCATAAGGTCCGCCCTCTTTGGTCTGTATTGCGCTGAGAATAGAGAATGGCGGTCGCTTGGTAAGATATCTTTGAAACACAGCAATGCTAACTGATCATTTCGCCTCACATCGGAACCAGGTCAAACCAAACCATTGGGTTTTTGCTGCAGAAAGATTTCGAAAGCTTTGAGATGTAGACTTCTACTTGATAGTTTGATATTTAAAATGAAACTTAAATAGTATCTTGTTGAACTGGAATAAATAAACTATAATGGATGTAGAAAACCACTGAAGACACTGGCTGCTATTGATCATCTGTTCTACCTATACTTAGAAAATTAAGGAAAATGGGGCTCCCTGGCAGCGGAGCATTAGTGCTCCTTTAGGGATAACCCTTTGACACTAGGAAACCGATTGTTTTATGGTAGACAACTTTGCTGCATATTATAATATTATTGATAATTGGACTGGAGTGATTATGTAGAATGCTAGATTTGTTTTTTGTGACTAATTTGGTACTTGGTGTCAATAAAAGTGTTGAATTGAATTGAATTGACTTATGAAAGGCTCTCCTTTATGAACAGCGTAGTGGCCCTTAAAAGTGACGATAGAGGACTCATACAAATATGGCAAAGCACACGCCTATGACACTCGTTCCGTAGATGTAAAAGAAATATACATTCAGTAACCGGTAGATGCAAAGAAACGTGAACCATGAGACTCAAAGGCATGATATCAATTCGTAAATAGCGAAATTATTTGTAGGTGTCATTTTCGATAAGCAAAACCAGAAAAAAACATTCAACTACTGGTA
The DNA here is from genome assembly GCA_020284085.1 of Aporrectodea caliginosa. NCBI lineage: Eukaryota > Metazoa > Annelida > Clitellata > Crassiclitellata > Lumbricidae > Aporrectodea > Aporrectodea caliginosa. The sequence continues at coordinate 3,511,723 of JACEVL010000507.1, read as the reverse complement.
CCAATTATTATACATGTGATCTCTAACTATCAGGTCTTCCGGAACAGGTGTGTCATCATCAATCAATCAAGGCATCAATCGTTTATTTGTAGCCAAACAACAATAAACAATAATATTACAAATCAGATTGCACTTTTCAGTATGAATAGTTGAATGCCACAAGGGAAGGCCCTGAAGGGATCAAAGATCCCGCTAAGTAGGGACACCTCTATATAATTTCAACAGAATATGTGGCGATTTCGAAAGACGCTTTACTTAGTTGATGACTTGATTAACATATAAAATCTTAACTAACCTTAACTAATTTAAACTAAATATCAAAAATAATGAGTACATAATGAGTGGGAAGTGCAGCAAATAAACACATGGAAATAAAAAATTAACACGTCAAAGCAATTAATAGTTATTAAATTTAAAAATCAACTAAATAAGTGCGAAGCTTATTCTTAAACAGCGCAAGTGAGGGAGATTTTCTGATTTCTTGAGGAATTTTATTCCAGGTAGTGGCGCCAATAGATTTTATTGAGAACTGACGAGTGTTTGAGCGGGCAAAGACACTTCTGTAATTTACGGAGTTTCTCTGAAGTGGGAGTGAACCTCTGAGGCAAGATTAAAGAATCCCTTGTATACTGGAGGTAGTAGGCCTCATGGTCGTACTTATGGTTAAATTCACCGATTTGGAAAAGCCTGAGTTGCTCTAATTTTAATACTTTAAAGTTAAAAAATAGAGGGTTGGTATGAGATCCATAAGTAGTACCAGCCACTATATTGATCACCCGTTTTTGCAAAGTTATCAGTCTTTGTAACCTTGTAGTGTAGGTTGAGGCCCATACTAAATTACAATAAGCTAAATAAGGATATATCAGAGAGTAATACAATTTTAAACGAATGGATGGAGGCAAGATATGTGCAGTAACGGCAATGATTCCGGTGTTTTTAGCAATTTTGGAGGAGATACTTTTTATGTGGTCTTTCCATGTCATGTGCTGATCCACATAAACTCCCAGAAATTTTGTGGACTCAACTTGGGAGAGAGGAGTCCCATTAATACTTAGCATAGGATACTGCGAGGGACAAATTTTCCTATGAGACTTAAACAAAATAAAATTCGTCTTATTTAAATTAAGAGTAAGTTTGTTGGCACAAAACCAATCAGCTGCAAGCGATAGTTCAGCGTTTACAATTTGGAATAAGGTATCCAGAGAACTATGGGAGTAGAAGACGTTCGTGTCATCTGCAAATAATATAAAGTATAAGCGGGATGAGACATTAGGGAGGTCATTTATGTATATGAGGAATAACAGGGGAGCCTAAGTTAGATCCTTGAGGAACCCCAAATTTAATAGCTCTTAGATCAGAGAAAAGACCATTACAGTAGACACATTGCAAGCGATCTTCTAGGTAACTATTGAACCAGTTGAGTTGGGTATCCACGTATACCATATCTTTCTAATTTGTGCAATAGAATACCATGATCGACCGTATCGAAAGCCTTAGCAAGGTCAAAGAAAATTCCCAAAGAGTATTCGTTTCTTTCGATTGCAGCCGATATTCTATCCTGCATGCTCAATAAAGACATAGAAGGGGAGTGTCCGGCTTGGAAGCCATGTTGAGATGGGAAAATTACATTGTTTTTAGTGATAAATTTATAGAGACGCTCGTACATAATTTTTTCAAAGATTTGGAAAAGTAGGGGAGGACAGAGATAGGCCTATAATTTGTAAAGTCATCCCTCGCACCCTGTTTGAATATTGGCACAATTTTAGCGGTTTTTAAAGCTTGAGGAAAAGTACCATGGGTGAAAGAGCAGTTTATAATATCTGCTAGAGGTTGAGCCACACTGGCTAAATGCCTACTAGCTATGCAAGGGTCGATATCATCTACCCCTTTACTATGGGAAAGACGAATTGAATGGCCCAAATTTAAAATCTCATCAGGGGAGGTTAAATTAAGCCCAAAAGATTGCGGAAGTGGAGGCTTCATAAAAGTAGTAAAGGAGTTAGAAGAATCTGGTATTTTATCAGCGAGAGATTTAGCAATATTAGCAAAGTAATCATTGTATTTGTTAGCCATAACTTCAGGATTATCAGTTCTGATTCCGTCAATAACCAACCCCTCAATAGTGGATCCCTTACTCCCCATTTTTACTAAGGATTTAATTAGTCTCCAAGTCTGTTTTAAATCACTACCGTATTTGCAGAATTCGATAGCATAATAATTGCGTATAGGGTAGTTGCCTTGAGAAGCTTGTAGATTACTAAGTAGGCTTACCTAAGTACAGATGAAGTAAACGAGAGCACCAAAATCTGAAACTTGCCCACAAGCGTGTGCGACTATATATATATTATAGACATTAGAAAATTCTTTTTGGCTAAGACTTGTGGATCATTGGAACCGGCTACACAGGATATAGCAACTGCTCCTAGATTGAGCACTTTCAAAAAGAAACTGGACAGTTGGATGGAACGATATAGGCAATAAAGGCTTACATTATAGCTCACCTAGCCTATCAGCTGTAACTCCAACATAATCGTAATCGTAATCTCTAAACTTTTAAAGCGCCACTCGAAAGCCAAGCGCAGGGCACCAGCTTATTCACGAGCGCTGCGTCTAGTCAAAAGGGTTGTCCGAGAGAGTAGTCCGAAGTAGGTCCGAGTCCGGTTTCCAGTGGATCAGAAGGGTCACAGTAGCTGCTAAGATGGGTGTCGTTTAGGTCGAGAGTTGGAGGGTAGATGATCAGTTGAGTCGGGGTAGGGGTTCTTGAAGAGGAGAGACTTTCGTTTCGAGTGGAAAGTCTTGAGATGATGGATAGAGGAGCCTGAGGCAGATGGTGGTAGGTGCTTGGCGATGATGGTGCACGGAGGAACCGGAAAAGTGCGGAATTCAGGAGCCAGATTGTTCCAGAGCCGTGGTGCAGTGTTGGATATAGCTTGGATATAGAATCTTGTTACTCGCTTAAAATGCATTCCAGTCATATATTACAGCTATCTTGGTCATTTACCGAAAAATACCTCGCCCCGTTCATTCCGCTTCTCTTCAACTCTATAATTATAACAGTTCATCCTGCTATCAATCTCATATGTTTGAAATCTGATGATCGCTCTAGAGCTCAAGCTGCTTTTCACCTTTTAAGAAATACGGTATCTATCTGACCCATACCACCAGTTTATCAACTCTTCTCCTGCATTCTATGCGCAGGCCCTCATTCAAACTATAAGAGAATCTTTTAAAACGATAACCTGATACCTCTTCTTCTTATCTCTCTCGCCGTTCCAGTTTTAACAGTACCTTTACTTTTCCATGGTACCATCTGCCTGTGTGTCTGTCTGATCTTTCGGTCAGGACTTGCAACAATTCCTACCTCACCGATTTTGTGTATGACTAAGAGCATGTAGCCGCAGTGCATGCTCTTGGTTCCCGCTAATTAGATGTTTTGGTGCTGGAGAGAGTCGAAGATTATAAACATAACCACCAGTTTATTGGTCCAACTGAACATTCCATAAGTCAAGTAGTTCCATATTGACAATTCAGAACGAATGTTCAATAATGGGCACAATATAGGGAGACATGGAAGGACGGAAGTCCCACTAATTAGAGCCCCTGACAGTGTTACCAACAGAATAAGATGATGGCGGGTACAATGTACATTGTACAATATTTGGTGTACGTTGTAGGAATACGGTTACCTCTTTCGTATCACCTTAAAAGCACTCTTGCACAAAGCACGATTGGCAGATGTAGATGGAGGTACTTACTTGGTACCTGTGCGATGTCCTTTGGCCAATAGAAAAAGCTGTAGAAAGACTTAGGCACCACCTCGGTGAAGTTGTTCGCAACTTCCAATCCTGGCTGAACCAGGACATAGGCTGGATCGGTGGTTCTTGCTTCCGGATTGTAGCTGGACACGAGTACACTGAACCTGGACATGCTATCGCTTATCTCTTCATGTGTGAAAATATTCAGCAATGCGGGTCGCTCCACGCTCATTTGACCGATTTGGTCAACACCAGACGCGAGTTGGGCATGCCAAAGGGTTACCAGCCATATAAGGAATCGGGTCATATTTCTCAGAGCAGTCGATTGAACCATCGAAATAACGTCTATTAAAACGTGTCTTGTAACATCTACACCAATTTGTAGAATACGAAAACGGTTAACAAGCTCAGGTTTTTGTACTTGTCCCGACAATCTATAAGCACGCTTATCTCACCGGGCAGATGTGGCTATTCTCTTCGAGGCAGGTGTCGCTATTCTCATCCAGCCAAATATTTTGGATGGAAAGATTTTGGGTCAACTCGCGCACTTAGGTTAACAAGCGCACTTTTTGACCTTTCTTTTATTAGATAATATTTTAAGTAAAAAGACTGCTTGAGTTAATGAACTAATATCAACCGATTATCTATCTTACTGGCGACGAAGTCTGTAAATAATTATTTATTATAACGCTATAATAAAGAAACCAAATGCAATAGCATGCGAGGATCACATAACTATTAGCCTCTTCGCCCATGCGTCAAAAGTCATGATAAGAATTCTGACAAAATAGAGTGCAAGAAAGGACAGAGGCAGGCGAGGGGTTTGGAGACGACCCATTTGGGTTCAGAAGGGGCATGGGAACTAGGGACGCGATCGGAACACTAAGAGTAGGCCTACTAACAAAGAGGAGCTGAGTGAATGGTCAGGATGCATATCAATTGTGTGCTTCGTAGACTATGAAAAGGCATTTGATATATAGCTAACTGGAGGCAATTACATTCATTGGGACGGATGGGAATAGATTGGAGAGACACAAGACTGATAGGAAACTTGTACATGGGACAAAAGGTGTGAATAAGAATAGACGGAGAGTACTCTAAACCGGGAAAAGTGGGTTTCTTCGAATTTCATGTCTTCTGACTCTCAAAAGGCAGAGCGCGGACAGTCATTGTAATTGTCATTGTCATTGTATTCTGTGGATATTGAGTTTGCAACATTATTGCTCGATCTTCGGTTTGTAGAAAAGGTAGCATGCAGGAGCGGCGTTCCCTGAGGCAACTACTTGAATTCCACACACGAACAAATGAATTTCTCACAGGTTGCACAAGTGTAATTATTCAGGCGCATAATTTACACCTATGTTAATTACCTGTATTTCAATGCCCAAGAGAAACAATTGAGACACCTGTCAACAGCAGACAATAATTGTTGCGCTACAGTCCAAGCGAAGAACATATTAAGATCTTCACAGATGAGATTTCTGAGCATTCGTAAAATATTCGTTCGTGGGTAAATATTTGATTCAAATAGAAGTACTGTATAATTAGTATAAGCGAGGATCTAAATTAATGAATAATAATTAGTGTTGATTGTGGTTTAAATACAAAAGCAGCCATCATTTGATGCTTTGAGCGTTATATCTAGAGTAATCTCGAAATTAGACCTTGGATTAGAATTAAATTATGCTACGCAGTGTACTGAAGTATGCATTTCTGTACTCCTCTGCCACTTGACTGTCGCATATAGGCCTACTATTCTACAAGCTTAACATACTAAAATTTGAACAAATCAAGCTTTATCAAACTGGTGTATTCATGTACCGTTACGACCATGGCTTGCTTCCTGCTGTTTATAAGGGCTTTTTAGTCTTGCTTCAGAAATACATTCCCATTCTACAAAAAACTCTAGTAATTATAGATACATCTTTGCTCGTACTAACTCCCGTCTGTTCTCAATTAGAGCTACTGGACCTACAATCTGGAATAACATTCCACAAGGAATTAGGCAACCTCCTTCATTAGTATTGTTTTAAAAAACTACGCACTTATTTGATTGGTGTTAATAATAATGTTTCTGGATGAATCCTAATGTCTGTGCATAATATTTACCTCCCACGCATATGTTCTTCTCCAATGATTCATTTATTTTGGTTTTCCTAATTTAGTTAAGATTCTGATTTGCCTAATTTAGTTAACATAAGATTCTATCAAGTAATCGAAACTACCTACTGTCATACTTAGTTAGCATTTCTCGGCCGTTGCATCTTTTTGCTTAACTTGTACATAAGTGGCCCTACTTAGCGGGATTAATGATCCCTTCAGGGCCTTTCCTTTTGGCCATCTCCTATTGTCTGTGTATTTTGCAACTCTGTAATTGTAAAGTGATTGTTTGGTTTGGTTACAAAATAAATGATTTGATTTGAGTTGATTTTGATTTCGGTCAAAGTACTTAATTTATTGTCTTACTATCCAAGAAATGGCTAACAATGCTGATGTTAATTAACTTGGTTGAAAAATCAACCTACAGTTGGTATGTGATGAAAGTAGAGTAACAATGGGCCTGCAATTGCGAGAGGTACCCGGGCCGATTTCAGAGGAATAATGGGCACGCTCAGAATACAAGCTCCAGAGGACCCATTTGAGTACCTGAAGGGGTCCCAAAATTTGAAGTTATGTTGTTGGATGTAATGTAACGATATCATTATGTAACCGTGTAATGTATTCGAGAGTCTGCTAGACGGTTGTTTTCAGGTCTAAGAAAGTATAGCTTAATTTTAAGGTGTGTGCTACCTTAGGTTTGCTTATGGACCCAACTAAGAAGCAGACGGAAGAAGCAACTCAGGGAGGAGGAATGATTAGGAGTGGCATTACTTTCCTGAGACGTCGAAGACGTTCTCTACTTCCGACCGTCTACCTCGCCTTGACCTGTCTATCGCTCGTTCTCCTCTACGATCCGAGCTACATGGACTCCCTGTTTCCCGTTACCACTCCAACGGAAGCGGAGGTGAGAGAGGAAGAGGCGTCGACTCCGCGAGCGTGGACCATGGGAAGGGTGCTGGAACTCGCGTTCGTTCCACGAGACTTCATGTGTGACGAGATGCATCTGAAGGCCGGACGCAACTTCACCTACCCAGAGGGATACCTTGATCACGCCGATGCCTACAAGAGCGCCCTGGAGCTGAACAACCAGGTTGAACAGGCCGCATCCAACGAGCAGTCGTGGTTGATTCAGGACCTAGCCCAGCTTCCGTTCGTTCGCACCGTCTGCGAGACTGGCTTCCACGCCGGACACCACGCGTTCCACTTCCTCACCGCCAACCAGGACCTCGTCGTGCACTCCTTCGAAAACCTGGAGCGTTTCAACTTCACCCTGGACATGTCCGACTTCATGATCATAGAGTTTCCGGACCGGTTCTTTGCCTACACCGGAGACCCAGCGTCCGATTCAATCCCTAAGTTCATCCGGGAACGCGAGAACACGACGGCGTGTGACGTCATCTTTATAGACAGCGCGGACCGGAAGGAAACACTGAAGACCTACTTCCGGTTGTTCCGACGTCTGGCGAACAGAAGAGAAAACATCGTCATCATCAACGCACATCCGAAGAACGTGATCAAGAACACCAACGACGCAGATGCATTGTGGGAAGAGATGAAATCGGAAAACAGTCTCAAGGAACACTTTCGCTGCTACTTTGACCAGAAGGATATCTCCGCCAACCAGATGGGACTTCTCGTCGGGTCGTTTGTGCTATAGACAACGAGTACCACTAAGGGAAAGAGTGATTAAAAGGCAATAAATTAAATGAACGTAAGAAAGAAAGCCTGGTTGAACGAACTAAAGAATGCATTAATTAATTAATTCATTCATTCATTCAGAGCATTTATATAGCGCCCCTTCAAGAATCTACTCAGAAGCGCTCCCGGCCCAGCCACGACTAAAGAAAAAAGACTTGAGGGACTTGTAGAACCCTGCCGGATGGCTCACAAGTAAAGAGCGGAGCTTAAGCGGGAGGTCATTCCAGATGGAAGGTCCCACAACCGAAAAAGCACGGCGCTGCTTAATAGCCAAGCGAGCCCGTGGTACTATGAGCTCACCGCTCGTCAAATTAATGAGAGCAGGAATAGCTGATCTTCATTCATTACGAGGTTTTATATAGCGCCCCTTCGAGACCATCTACTCAGAAGCGCTTCCGACCAAACCCCGGCTAAATTGAACAGTCTCAAGCTTAATCTTATGCTATACATATACATAGCTGCTAAGTGAACACGTGCAAGGAATTCAATACTTTTATGCAGACAAGGATCTGTTACATTTGTCGCCGTTCATACGTCTGTTGGCGTCGGTCAAGGCCATTAGGGGCGTCGAACTTTCAAGGCATGCAGGCAAAAATGCATTTACTTACATGTAGGCAATGCTCTGTCACATTTGTCGCCGCTCATATATCTCTTAACGCCAGTCAATGACCGTAGAGGCGCCGATAGTCTGCTTCGAGTTGGCAGATCTTGCGGTCAATGCGCGATTGCACAGTCATTAATAACAGCAATGACAGGTCCGTAGACACAACAACAACAAAAAACCATTATGCTTCGGAGTTCGGAGGATATAGTCGTTCCCGTTCCCCACCTCTATATGATCGAGTGGGTGAGTCTGTGAGTGGGAGAATGGGAGAGTGAATGATGAATGAGTGGGTGTGTCGAACTCTTGACTATCCAGCCACATGGGCTTATTTATGGAGGGTTTCACGGGTTGAAACCCCCAAATAAATTGCCGAAATTTTTTATATGAAATTATATGCGAAATACAAGAAAACTGAATTTTTCCAACCATTCCCAATGGAAGCCACCCGAAAACTTAAAATCCCTCCGAAATGTTTTCCTCGCTACGCCCCTGTCCAGCCACTCCGTTCCACTCCGCTCTACCCGATCCTCCTCCTAACTCACCACTCTCCCGTCCACCACCATCTAATTGCCTCAAGTTCTCCAACCGATCCATGTGCCACACTGCACCTCAGCTATTGGACGATCTTCGTCTGAATTTCACACGTTCTCCGTTGCCCAACCAATACCGACACTCGCACACTGATGAGATTCCTCTGTTTATCAACTCACAGGCTTTCCACTCCAAATTGAAGTCTTCGAAAATTGCTACCCTCGTACATCCAATCCTTCGCCTTAAAAGCTTTTTCGTCCTCAACGAAACCCGCTTCTCACTATGCATGGTCTCTCTGGCAACCGGACTCTGGTATCCACTGAACATCGATCCCTGGACAAACTCTCTGATACGACGCACCGCTCGTGAATAAGATGGTGCCCTGCGCTCTTAGCGTTACAGTAGCCTTTAGATATTTTGAGTTTACGATTACAATTACAATTATGAGTGAATGAGTGAATAAGTGAGTGAGCGAGTGAGTGAGTGAGTGAATGAGCGAGTGAGTGAGTGAGTGAATAAGTGAGTGAGTGAGCGAGTGAGTGAATGAGTGAATAAGTGGCTGAGTGAGTGTGTGGGTATATGCGTGTGTGTGAGTGTGTGTGTGTGAGTGAGTGAGTGAGTGAGTGAGTGAATGAGTGAATAAGTGGGTGAGTGTAGGTGTGTGCGTGAGCGAGTGAGGTGTGTTAGTGAGTTAGAGAGAAAGCGAGCGAACAAACAACTGGGAAGGGAGTTGGTGTATGGGTGATTGGCAACATGTTTACAATCCATATGCTTGAATGAAGAAGTTAAAAGCCAGATAATTGCGCCGATAAGTCACTATAGAACAAAACCGATCGAGGTGGGTGAGAGTGAATGGGTGTGTGTGTGAGTGAGGCGAGTGAGTGAATGAGTGAATAAGTGGGTGAGTGACCGAAATGTGAACCAGGTACTAGGGGCCAGGGTGGTATAAGCTTTTAGCTTTTTCCTGGCTTCCTGTTGCGCATTGATTGTTCTGTTTCTGTCATGATTTGTACTGCTATTTGTTTTCTGACGCAATAAATAAATAAATAAATAAATAAGTGAGTGAGTGAGTGAGTGAGTGAGTGAGTGAGTGAGTGAGTGAGTGAGTGAGTGAGTGAGTGAGTGAGTGAGTGAGTGAGTGAGTGAGTGAGTGAGTGAGTGAGTGAGTGAGTGAGTGAGTGAGTGAGTGAGTGAGTGAGTGAGTGAGTGAGTGAATGAGTGAATAAGTGGGTGAGTGAGTGTGTGTGTGTGAGTGGGTGGGTGTGAGTGAATGGGTGTGTGTGTGAGTGAGCGAGTGAGTGAATGAGTGAATAAGTGGGTGAGTGACCGAAATGTGAACCAGGTACTAGGGGCCAGGGTGGTATAAGCTTTTAGCTTTTTCCTGGCTTCCTGTTGCGCATTGATTGTTCTGTTTCTGTCATGATTTGTACTGCTATTTGTTTTCTGACTCAATAAATAAATAAATAAATAAATAAGTGAGTGAGTGAGTGAGTGAGTGAGTGAGTGAGTGAGTGAGTGAGTGAGTGAGTGAGTGAGTGAAAGTGAGTGAGTGAGTGAGTGAGTGAGTGAGTGAGTGAGTGAGTGAGTGAGTGAGTGAGTGAGTGAGTGAGTGAATGAGTGAATAAGTGGGTGAGTGAGTGTGTGTGTGTGAGTGGGTGGGTGTGAGTGAATGGGTGTGTGTGTGAGTGAGCGAGTGAGTGAATGAGTGAATAAGTGGGTGAGTGACCGAAATGTGAACCAGGTACTAGGGGCCAGGGTGGTATAAGCTTTTAGCTTTTTCCTGGCTTCCTGTTGCGCAGCGATTGTTCTGTTTCTGTCATGATTTGTACTGCTATTTGTTTTCTGACGCAATAAATAAATAAATAAATAAATAAGTGAGTGAGTGAGTGAGTGAGTGAGAGTGAGTGAGTGAGTGAGTGAGTGAGTGAGTGAGTGAGTGAGTGAGTGAGTGAGTGGTGAGAGTGAGTGAGTGAGTGAGTGAGTGAGTGAGTGAGTGAGTGAGTGAGTGAGTGGCGAGTGAGTGAGTGAGTGAGTGAGTGAGTGAGTGAGTGAGTGAGTGAGTGAGTGAGTGAGGAGTGAGTGAGTGAGTGAGTGAGTGAGTGAGTGAGTGAGTGAGGAGGGTATGTGCGTGAGCCAGTGGGTGTGTGAGTGAGTTACAGAGAAAGCCAGCGAACAAACAACTGGGAAGGGAGTTGGTGTATGGGTGATTGGCAACATGTTTACAATCCATATGCTTGAATGAAGAAGTTAAAAGCCAGATAATTGCGCCGACAAGTCACTAGAACAAAAACGATATCGAGGTGCTTGAGGTAATAGCTTTGGAAAGGCGAATGAACAGAAACAAATGATTTATAATCGAAAAAGAGGCAGTGCCAGGCGACACAATTTTCTAACCGATAGAGAACACGAGTAACCGAGATCCATAAATCGATAGCCACATTGTTTAAGACAACCGCAGAACATTACGGGCTTAGAAAAGGCAAACACTTTCAGTTCGAACGTTTTAAAATTTATGGGACAGTTCACGTAGGTGGTACCACCTTCTGAGCATGCACACGCGCAGGGCCGTGTTATCCAGGGCCTATATACGACGACCTTAAAACGACCCTGGACACGTGTGTGGCACGGTGGCCGACTGGTTAGAGAGGTTGACCAGTAACGCGGAGAGTATGGGTTCGATCCTCGTCCGGGACGGTTACTGTGTAGGGACCGTGAGCAAGTCCTTTGCGCACAATTGCTCAGATATATAATTGCATCTGCGCCGGTGAGGTTTATGCACTTCTGAGCTTTGGGCCACCTTTGGAAGAAGGGCGATATCAAATGCAGTTGTATTGTATATTGTGTTGTAAACCCACGAACAGAAAACTAAAACAGGTATCGAATGAAGAACTATTATGCTGCACCTATTCTAACACTGATTAATGATCAGCTGAACCGATTATGACTCTCGGTCACATGTTAATCGCATCCTAATCCTTTCCAATTACATGACTCGATTAATTAGTTGGCAAAACTTGGCATTCATTAACAAGACCTCCATAACTGGGAATCGACCCAGAACGGTAGCGGGCAGTCACCTCTGGATCCGGAAGTGAATGCACGTTATTGTTCGACCCGTTGACTGCCTACGATACAAAATCCAGGTAACAGCTCAGACTTGGAGAAAAAAACAATAAAAAGAGACTTCTTTACGATCGATGCATGAAGAATAAACTTAAGAAATGGACCAGAAGTGAACGCCTACAACGCGCGTGCCAGCGTCTGTTATATGTTTGCGGTCTTGTTTACATGTTTTCACCCACGTGTATGCGTGTGTGTGTCTGCGTGTGTGTATCTGTGCGTGTGTCTGTGTGTATCTGTGTGTGTATCTGTGTGTATCCATGTGTATCTGTGTGTGTATCTGTGTGTATCCGTGTGTATGTGTGTGTATCTGTGTGCATGTGTGTATCTTTGTGTGTATGTGTGTGTATCTGTGTGTGTATATCTGTGTGTGTCTGTGCGTGTATCTGTGTGTGTATCTGTGTGTGTATCTGTGTGTGTATCTGTGTGCGTGTATCTGTGTGTATCTGTGCGTGTATCTGTGTGTATCTGTGTGTATCTGTATGTGTATCTGTGTGTGTGTATCTGTGTGTGTATCTGTGTGTGTGTGTATCTGTGTGTGTATCTGTGTGTGTACCTGTGTGTGTATGTGTGTATACGTGTGTGTATCTGTGTGTATCTGTGTGTATCTGTGAGTGTATGTGTGTGTATCTGTGTGTGTATCTGTGTGTATCTGTGTATCTGTGTGTATCTGTGTGTTTCTGTGTGTATCTGTATGTGTATCTGTGTGTGTATCTGTGTGTGTATCTGTGTGTGTGTGCATCTGTGTGTGTATCTGTGTGTGTACCTGTGTGTATATGTGTGTATATGTGTGTATATGTGTGTGTATATGTGTGTATCTGTGCGTGTATCTGTGTGTATCTGTGTATCTGTGTGTGTATCTGTGTGTGTATCTGTGTGTATCTGTGTGTGTGTGTATCTGTGTGTGCATGTGTGTGTATCTGTGTGTGTATCTGTGTGTATTTGTGTGTGTATCTCTGTGTGTATCTGTGTGTGTATCTCTGTGTATCTCTGTGTGTATCTGTGTGTGTGTATATGTGTGTGTGTATCTGTGTGTATCTGTGTGCATCTGTGTGTATCTGTGTGTGTATCTGTGTGTGTATCTGTGTATGTATCTGTGTGTGTATCTGTGTGTGTATCTGTGTGTGTATCTGTGTGTGTGTCTGTCTGTCTGAATGCGTGGGTTGATTTGGTAGGCTTACTTTTTAACGTGGAAATTCCGGGGCCAAATCGTGACTGCGAGGGCAGCAGACAACTGTCAACGACAGTATGAAAAATATCCAGGATGATGGCAGACAATGGGACATGAAGAGGAAGAAGACAGAGTATATGTTGCTCTTTGTATTTCCCTCTGTCTCATTCTCTACCTCTGTGCTACGACATTAATCTTTGTCAGTCTTCTTAATTGCCTGTCTTCTTTTCTGTCTGTCGATATTTGGCCTCCATGTGCCTCGATATATGGCTAACAGTTTCATTAGTTCGCTGTCTCTGTCAGCTTTGACTGCATCTATGTATGTGTGCATGTATGCGTGCATATATGTGTGCATGTATGCATCGTGTTGTCCATGTAATAAAGCATGTTGCCTATTTATAAATGTGGCCTATTTTTATACATATTTACGCCGCTCAGGCGTACATATATCCTAAAAGGTACTTTCTTTAATCTACCGGCCGTTTACTGGCCGAGCTCCCAAGTATCTATGTGACCTTATCCAGCTGCCGGCCTCGGCTACTTCTCTTCGCCCGCTACGCTCATTAAACCGGCATGATCTCTTTGTCCCGCGAGCGAGAACTGCTATGGCTAAAACGCAAGCCTTTGCCTTCATTGGCCCTGCACTATGGAACTTGCTTCCTCCTTTGACACGTGCCTGTTTATTAACTGGTGGGCCAAGTGCCTCTTTACGTTGTCTGAAGACCTCTTTCTTTTCTCTGGGTCTTTCGCACTGGGAGCGCCTCTGATTGGTGTGCACGCGAGAGGCGCTATATAAATTGATAGAGACAATACAATACAATGTATCTGCAATTGGAGATTATCCTCGTATTTGGTGATTCCTTGGAGTGGCGTCCACCATCAATCACGCAGAGGTTCTTTGACAAATTGACATGCTACTGATGAATGCTCAGCTCGTAATAGCAATCGTAAGCTCCAAATTTCTAAAGCCCTACTCTAAAGCTAAGCGCAGGGCACCAGCTTATTCACGAGCGCTACTTCGTGAAGAGCGGGGTTGGCCATAAAGCGATGTCGAGTGGAGGAAGATCCTGGTCCGGTTGCCAGAAAGACCAGAGATAAGTAGAGGAGCCTGATGCAGATGACAGTGGGTGAGTGGCGGTGTTAGTGGGGGACTTGAGAAAATTAGCGAAATTTACTGAGAATTTGCGGATTTCCGTATGGACCGTATCTTCTGTATGCCTACTCAGGCCCGCCGAGAGGGGGCAGGGGGCAAAGACCTAGGGGCCCGGCGACTCTTAAGGGCCTGGGCTGGACCCAGCAATCGACTTATGAAAAGTACTATAATCAGTTATACAAAGTTTATGATTTATGCCTTTTAAAATATAATATTAAGGGCACTTAAGTACAATAGTTGCAAATATAAATTTAATTTTGTAGGGTTGCACCCACCCTATTATTATTTGAGATTGTTTTTAAAAAAATTTCTCATAAAGTCTAACGATAGTTAGGGGCCCGTGACTGCTCTGCCTAGGGGCTCGGAATTTTTGACGGCAGCCCTGTGCCTACTGCGAAGGAGTGGCAGTCGGTGAGCATAGCCGTGTGGACATCGTTCGGGTATCGCAAATCGCCATTCATGATCTACCTGCCTATGGATTTTATTCTGACTAAGCGCCTGTGAATAAGCTGGTTCCGGCAACTACGCATTCGATTCGACAAAGCCGGTTAATAAGCTAATCTCCCGGACACGGATTTTGTGTGGTGCTGAGAAATCTCGAAGGATTACATTAACAGTGATAGCGTCACCGACCGGCCATTTGTGCGTGACAAAGACCTCAGTGAACTTAGTTGATGGTATGAGTCTGCAAGGCTTTTGCTAGATTATGTGTTCAGATGCGTAGGTCAACGACATAGGGGCTGTTCTATTGGTTTTTGTTTCATTATGATAAGAAGTCAAAACTCAGAGACTTCGTGTATTTGTTGTGAGTTGCGCTCCGATACTGATCTGCAAGCACGTAGCGAGACTTAAAAAAGCAAGAGGAGGCAACTGCCTCCTCGTGCCTCAATGTAACTACGCCTATGCTGATCTGGCAAGTCGACAGCGCGAGTTTCGGTCTTTCGAGGAATTCTGAAAGTTCCGTGGCGCATTCTGGGGCGGGGAAATGGTTGAATGGTTACACGATGACACGAAGATTAGAATGGCGCGGGTTCGATACCCGCTAGCCCCATATGGTTGACTCATCCTTCCACCCCTAGGGGCTACTGTAAAATGAACATTAGGACAGAAGCTGTCATACAGTTAAATTCGACTCCTGTTAAACTTGTTATCATCTGTTACTACTATATGAAGCAATCTTGTTGCGTACTTGTCAGTTTGAATAAATAAACGAATATTATCATTACATGCATACGTGAATGCACACATGCATGCATACGTTAATGCATACAATGTCATGTTGACTCTAAGCAGATATAAATACTCTGTTGACTCTAAGTAGATATAATCTATGTGCATATAATAAACCACATAACATGCATTCGCGAATGTTCTTGTGCATGCTCTAGTGTCTAATGTATTGTTGTATACGGACGTAATGTGTAGGAACGTGTGCAGTGGCAGTCTATAGAAAACTGTGAAAAGTATACGCTATAGGGTGCGTCAGTACGAGCGTGTTGGTGGATGCAGCCTTCGACACGCCTCGTTTAGCCGAAAGCTTCAGTCACCTACATGTACATGTAGGCTATATGGAAATGCTCATCGAACGCTTCGTGCATCTTTTAATTATGTTTGTCCTCCACACCTCTCTGTTCAATCTATATTAATTAATTACTTTTATTATGCCCGTAGCGCGAAACAGTCTTCTGCCTGTAAGTGTTCCCCGGGTTTCTAGTTCGGAACAGATTCTTCTCACGGCGGACCTGTGTATTAAGAATAAATTCGCCCCGAGAGAGAATATATATTCTAAAATAAAGTCTCGTGGAAAAAAATATTTTATCCTCCGTTGAAATAATCGTTTATTCTTTGAAAAACACGGTCACAGTTATTTCAAAATTAATGTTATATTTTCTAACTTTATCTAAAAAAATAGTTTTTTAAGATGTACGTTACAATAATACCACGAAATATGTGTGAGTTCAACTGAAGAGAAACGGGGGAGCGGACATCACTTCAATACCGGGAGACTCTGTTTGGGGGAGATTTTATGTCGTGACACTGGCATAGTATTGCTATAATAATATAATATAATAATAATAATAATAATAATAATAATAATAATAATAATAATATAATAACTTGGTCGCATTCAACGGCACTTTTCCTGCAAACCCTGAAGACGAGGCCTGACCCTCCAGACAAATTTCCTGCTCCTTATAGCAATTTTTCATAAATCCTGAGGGATCCTTGATACCTCGGGTTAAAAAAAATGTAAAAAATAAATAATAATAATAATAATAATAATAATAATAATAATAATAATAATAATAATAATAATAATAATAATAATAATAATAATAATAATAATAATAATAATAATAATAATAATAATAATAATAATAATAATAATAATAGTAATAATAATAATAATAATAATAATAATAATAATAATAATAATAATAATAATAATAATAATAATAATAATAATAATAATAAAACATGCCAACAAACAAGCAGGCTCTATGGGACAAACCCCTTTTGGAACAGACTGTTAAGAGATTGTTTCAAGACACAATGGACCCATACAACACCGCGCGATTGAAAGCTGTCTCGTCACCACACGCCAGCGACTGGCTACATGCCTTACCAATAACAGCATGTGGGTTGAGACTGGACAACGAGGACGTTCGGGTGGCGGTCGGCTTGCGCCTTGGGGCCACAATATGTGAACCACACATATGTGCTTGTGGAGCCCGAATCGACGCCAGAGGCAGCCATGGCCTGTCCTGTTCTCTCGGCTTCGGCCGAATTGCCAGACATAACACAATCAATGACATTATACACCGCTCCCTTTCGAAGGCAGGGATTCCGTCAATAAAGGAACCACCAGGTCTACTACGCACGGACGGCAGAAGACCAGACGGCCTGACAATGATTCCATGGCGCGCGGGTCGTCATCTGGTGTGGGACGCGACGGTGGTAGATACCCTTGCTCCATCATACATCCAGGCCACGGCAGCGACGGCGGGCGCGGCAGCCGAGATCGCCACGGACAGGAAAATGACCAAGTACAATGCACTCTTAAACACGCACTTTTTCGTGCCTCTAGCTCTCGAGACCTTAGGTCCAATTAACACCACTGGCCAAAACTTTATATCAGATCTGGGTCGTAGTCTGACGCTGTCCACAGGAGACAAGAGAGAGACCTGCTTCTTGCTGCAGCGTCTCTCTATAACTGTCCAGCGGTTCAACTCGGTGGCTTTCCGCGGCACTTTAGCGGAGCCAGACCTTAGGGAGATGTGACACTAACGGCACTTATGACGCTCATTTTAGACAGCTACTGCATCCTTGTCTATTGTAGCTTTCAGTATTGATGTTGATTGATGGAGAGAATAAATATAGTTGTCTTTTATAATAATAATAATAATAATAATAATAATAATAATAATAATAATAATAATAATAGACCCGAGGAGAGTCGTCTTTTCTCTTTCAACGACTCTCTATAAACGTCCAACGCTTCAATGCCGTCGCGTTCCGGGGAACCTTTTCGGACAAAACGACTGACAACACCATTCCAGAATAACAATCTTCTCCAGCAGTCTCCGGACTTTTTAGGCCACCTGAGGGATCCTTGATACCTCGGGTAAAAATAATAATAATATGATATTATTATTATTATTATTATTATTATTATTATTATTATTATTATTATTATTATTATTATTATTATTATTATTATTATTATCTTTTCTTTAATCAAGCGCCTGACAAACGCACTGCTCTGTACATTTACATGTTATGCAATTGAAGCAATCTTAACTACTAACAGAACAGACAGCCTGCAATACACGGCGCCAATAGCAGCCTACAAAGCACGTCCGCCCTACGGAATCGATCTCGGTACCTCTCGCTCTCTACGCCAGTGTGTTATCAAATGCGCTATCGGGCCCCTCAATTGATGGTCCCTTCAATTGTAATCGTGATAAACAAAAAAATAGAAGATCAATCCCTTAAGCTAGCCCTGAGACAATCATGGTATGAACTGTCAACGACTTCATTTTTAGCCTCGGCATATCGAGGGAAGGAGGACAGTCCTCTCCCTCGCCGTCTCATCTTCACACCGGCAAGTGTACGGTGAGTGTACTCATTCTATGGCTGAATTGGCTAGGGGTTGCAGGTGGAGCAGAAATCTCGACAAAATCATCTGGCGGGTATTTGAACCCCAGCCTCTCGACTGACAGTACAGCACGCTAACCACTACACTATCAAACACTCCCTAAACAAAAAATTAACCGTTGGAAAATCCAGTTTGAAATCCGATAGCCGAGCTAGACTCAGGGCTGCCGGCAGAAATTCCGGGCCCCTAGGCAGAGCAGTCACGGGCCCCTAACTATCCTTAGACTTTATGATAAATATTTTTTTAAACAAACTGAAATAATAATAGTGCGGGTAGGCTACTATACAACCCTACAAAATTATATTTATATATGCAACTATTGTAGTTAAGTGTCCGTAATATTATAGTTTGAAAGGCATAAATCATAAACTTTGTATAATATTTTTCATAAGTAGATTGCTGGGCCCAGCCCGGGCCCCTAAAAGTCGCCGGGCCCCTGGGTTTTTGCCCTCTGCCTCCCTTTTGGCGGGCCTGGCTAGACTAGGTAGGTGATCAATTTCAGACAATTGGTCGTTAATACATGAATGACCCGAAAGCACTTCTTTGCTTAAAGGTTCTGTCTGCTGACGTTACTCTTAGCACGGAATCTAAAATAAGACTCAAAGAACACCCAGATGTATATTGAAAGCAAAGCATTGTAATCAATATCTAAACTGCCGCTTTTGTACCTTGCTGCGGTTGTGTCAACGAGTTTGTGCAATAAAAGAATAGTTATTGTACCCAGTCACGTACCGCATACATAGCGATCAACAGTGTCTTTCAAGTCCATTTCTGAATGTAGGCCTAAGTGAAGCGCCTCTTCTTGGCAGGTCCTTGAGCAGCCTAGGAAAAAATCTCGGTTGGTTGAAAATTTAAGGCTATCTATGACAATATAACAAATTACAACGAAAATAATGCATATAAAACTGATTATAACCCCAAACAAACCCACCCACTGCTCCCTCCTTCCGTGTACCCATGACCGCATAATACCCCAGCCGTCAACAGCCTGATGCGCTAAACATTTTTTGTTAGGCTGCTAATATTTTTAAAGTGTTTTTTTTAATGTCTGCGCACTGAAGAGCGATTACTCTCTAACTTAACCATTGACCTGGTTATCTGAATGAAGTAAACATACAATGGTTTTACTTGTAAATACAGAAAATTAGTTCAAAGGACCGCTATGTCTGATCAGTTTAATTTCTAATGCAAGATGGTTAAACGTTTAGCGCAGAGTCTAACCAATGGCGTGCTTTTTTCCTACACCAGTGGTTCCCAAAGTATGTTATGCGGACCACCTGCGGTGCGAGACCAAGAACCAGGTGGTCCACAGCGAATAGTTACCCAATGTTCCCTCAACTTCCTTCCCCGTATACAACATAAAACTGTGTCGTCGCAGGTTGGTAAACAGCATTCTAGCCTTTTTTTATAATAGAGTCCTCTAATAGAGTCTATTCATGAACCATGTGCATCTGAGTATCTCTATAGTAGGTCCCCTACGTCCGTACATGGGGACCTTAAATGGGGCTCATTCAAACCGACAGCTGTGATGGAGTATCTCAACTGATCAGTTTATTGAAATATGAGAAGGGTCGAGGCCATGATAGGGATTCTATAGAAAACCGTGTGCATTTACATTTGTATAACTCGTGCCTACGGTCACAGAGAATCACCTGACGAAGACCCGGTGTCTGTTCATCCTGAAGCCGACTGCTGCTCAGAGCGGTCTCTGAGCAACCTTGAATCGTAAGCATAATTATAGCAATGTCGAGATTTTTATGGAGCCCGAAAGAGCTTTAAAAAATTAATAGTGGAGATTTGAGTGCCGTAATTCGTAGGCATGCAGTCGATGACTCGAAGCCACGATTCAGAAGCACTTGCCCGTTTGAATGGGCGCCACGCCATTTTTAAGGTCCCCGTGCACGGACCGTGCTAGCCCGAGATTTAAATCTCTAAAATAAGCCACCTTAGGGAAGCGAACCGCGATCCGCACGCTCTCTTGCACAGAGGCGCATGAGACGCGCAGCCTGCACTCTTACCAATGTAGCTAACTCGGCAAAGATAACCATGTGTCATCAATCACTATTTACCTTGATGTCATTGAGATGTAGCCTATTATATATTATAATATACTATAAAATGCAACTTTTTTACATTGCCCTCCTTCCAAAGTTGGGAACCTTAAATGGCGTAGCGCCTACTCAAACGGGCAGCGGTGGAGAAGGATCTCACCCCATCAATTCATTGAGGAATGAGCAGGGTCGAGGTGGTATACGGTCGCTATAGAAACACGCCTACATTTACATTTACAGTTAAGAGAAACATCACCGGTCCCTTATACGCCTCCGTAGAATTTCTGCGGCTAATTTTGAGTCAGCAACGCAGCATGGGTGCACGCATACGTCACTCGTTTGACCTCTTTCGACCTGAGCCTGGCGCGGCTGATTTATGAAAAAACCATCAAAAGAATGTCACCCGAAATAGGAAGGCAAAAGAACGCAATCACGCATACAGTGCACTTTCAAGTCAAGGATTGATCAATTACGCTATATTATACGGGACGTGTAATATACGATAACCACAGATCAACTACTTACTGTGCATGTAAAGGCGAATAGAAATTAATAAAGTTTGACCTCATTGGAAAGATCTAGACAAGTAGGGCCTACCTGTACAATGCGTTTGTGTCGGCCTATATAGTTGCCAACTCCATAAATTTTCAAGTTTATCTTAATTTAAAATAAATTTAGAATAAATTTTAAGTTATAATTAATTATTTAGAATTTTAACAAGCATAGTCTAATTTAGAATATGCAAAAACCTTTAAAAAATTTCTAAGGACTATTTAAAAATGCTTACATATGAATCAAAATGGGCAAGGTGTATGTATGTAAGCATGACTTGCATGTATGCGCATACGTATGCATGTATGTACGTATGCATGTATGTATTGTGGACACGTATGTACGTATGCATGTATGTATGTATGTATACATAAATGCATTGTGGATTTGTGGACGTATGTATGGAAGTATGTATGGATAAGCCTACATGCATGTACACGTATGCATACCTATGTATAAATTTTATGAATGCATGTATTATGCACTTCTGTGTGTGTATGTATGTGCGCTGATGTATTTAGCTGTGCACACACATTTTGTAATAGGTTGTTTAAAGGCGGCTTTTCTACGGACGATTATATTAAAGCCTTGGAAGCCTAAAGCAAAAGTACGTCATTTGATTCACGCGTCATTGCCTACACGCACACACACACACACACACAGACACACACACACACGCACACATACACACACACACACGCTCACACAATATATATATATATATATATATATATATATATATATATATATATATAACGCACACATACGCATATGCAAACGTGCGTGTAAAAGTACTTGTATATTCGTTCAGTGTTTGTCTGATATGTTGTGTTGTTGCCGTATTAACCCCCACGGAGCCTAAAATGTCAAATGACAGGAAATGGAAAGACTAAAGCCAAGATTAAAATACAATCCATGTATGTACGCATGTATCACAAAAACAATGCATGCATGTATGCATCTGGGCTTATTGCAGACATTGTTATAAGAACCTTTCAAAATGGAAGAAAATGCAGACTGGCTTTGATAACAAGCTGAGAATGGAGAATTGCACCGATCCGTAAGGGTGTATGGCATGCCCTATGGCTATGTGCTATAGGCCTATATTAAAATAATAATCCATGTATTTACGCATGTATCACAAAAACTCAATGCATGCATGTTATGCAATCTCAAATCTTATTGCAGACATTGTTAACAACCTTTCATACAACGGAAGAAAATAGCAGACTGGCTTTGATAACAAGCTGAGGATGGAGAATTGCACCGATCTCGTAAGGGTTATCCAATGCCTATGCCCTATAGCTATGTGCTATAGGCCTATATATGGTGCATGGCTCGGTGCTACACGCTACAATACAATACAACTGAAAATGATAATGCCCCTTACAAAACCCAGAGGTGCACACTGCGCTGGCTTCGTGATATTAAATGTCATTACATTATGTGGTGTATGCATGCAAGCCTATGTCTGCATGTCTATGCGTTTGTGCGCATTTTGATAGTGAAATTCATGCGTTCGGAATGGTCAAATTGTAATCATAAGGTGCATGATGTTAGGCTTCGTTAGGTTTGCTGATATAAGCGAAGGCGTATGTTTTGCCTTTGCTTAAAAATTGCAACGAATGCTTGCTGTAGCATGCAACGACTCTCATCATCACACCACCTTAGTTTAGGCCCTACAATAGAACGACCTTGTGTGGGGAGACCCTGGCCTCAAATGGTGCGCTGGCCTTCACCGGTACGCTGCCCTAATGGCTCAGTGGGCGTCTGAATGCGTCCAGGGAGGCATAGGTGAAGAATGCAAAATGGTCTGCGGGCCCATAAGAGTGAGGGACAATTATTCGTAGCATGAGGCCGATGTGTCTTGATCTGACGTGGCTTATACACGATTGTCATTCGAGGCAGTTCTTTGGTAGACGCCGCTGCTTGGTTGAGTGGGCTGTGTAAGAAGAATCGTGCGTTGAGTTCTCTTTTCGTTCACCTAATCTGATCATCAGTCTCTCTTTGAAAGACAGTCATTCATCACTGTCTTATACCAACTCCTCCTCTCCAACGTAACAAATGATCTCGTAGCATATATAACGTTTGACAACGTGACCTGCATTTTGACCTGAAGTGACCTGCACGAACTATTTTCAATTGCGTCATATTCTACTCATTGACCCATTCGTCCTTCCATCCATCCGTCCTTCCATCCGTCCTTCCATCCGTCCTTCCATCCGTCCGTTCTTCCATCGGCATGTCCAAACCACTGGAATCTCACCGAACGACTTTTTCTTGCAGAGTTGTCTGGATAATGGATACCTAATGATTGTCTTAATGTCATCATTTTTCGTACTTTATGTAGTCTTTAAATCTCTGCGATCTTCCGCAGCCAGCTCATCTCTGTGTTGTACATACATGTACAACATTGTACATAGACAGATGTATTTACATACATGCACACATAAATACACGCACAAATAAATACGTATAAACAATTAAACATATATATATACATATCTACGAACATGCAAACATACATGCATACATACATACATTACTGTAATTCTCTCTTGGTTGGTCTCCCAAAGGTTCGTCTCTCTCCTCGTCAGTCTGTTCTAAATGCTGCGGCCAGACTAGTAGCCCTACTTCCTCGCTCATCCCACATCTCTGCTTTCATGTTTGACCACCTAGCTGCCCTGTGTGGTCTTACATTCCATATTTTTTTAAAGTGTACAACAATCCAATACATTTATCCAGTATAGATATGAACATTATCCATATCTATAATTAGTCTTCATCTCCTTTATAATAACCATAAGTTACGCACTTTTGTCGTTGGCTGCGTTATGACAGCCAGTTTTGAATAAACGAAAATACAATACAGTACCTTCATTGGCTCCCTCTCGTTGCTCGGGTTCAGCTCAAGGTATTTTCATTCATCTACCGGTCGCATACTGGCCGAGCTCCCAAGTATCTATCTATGTGACCTTATCCAGGCTGCCGGCCTCGGCTACTTTACTTCGCACGCTACGCTCACTAAACCGGCATAATCTTTTTGTCCCGCGAGCGAGAACTGCTAGGGCTAAAACGCGAGCCTTTGCCTTCATTGGCCCTGCACTATGGAACCAGCTTCCTCCTTTGACACGTTCCTGTATATTAACTGGCGGGCCAAGTGCCTCTTTTCGTTGTCTGAAGACCTCTTTATCTTTTCTCTGGGTCTTTCGCACTGGGAGCGCCTCTGATTGGTGTGCACTGCGAGAGGCGCTATATAAATTGATAGATACAATACATACATACTTATTACTTACATACATACATACATACATGCGTTTATAGATGCATATAAACATAAAGACACGCATATAACGCCGCTGGAATATAGGGCAAGAAAAATGAAGAGAATGAATTATAAGTTCTACATTCAACTGCAAAGGTTTGTCCGCGTAGAGTATAAATTGTACTGTACGATAAATTGTACAGATAAGAACTTTTGTACGTGTTGATGTTGTATAAATTGTACAGATAAGAACTTTTGTACGTGTTGATGTTGTATAAATTGTACAGATAAGAACTTTTGTACGTGTTGATGTTGTATAAATTGTACAGATAAGAACTTTTGTACGTGTTGATGTTGTATAAATTGTACAGATAAGAACTTTTGTACGTGTTGATGTTGTATAAATTGTACAGATAAGAACTTTTGTACGTGTTGATGTTGTATAAATTGTACAGATAAGAACTTTTGTACGTGTTGATGTTGTATAAATTGTACAGATAAGAACTTTTGTACGTGTTGATGTTGTATAAATTGTACAGATAAGAACTTTTGTACGTGTTGATGTTGTATAAATTGTACAGATAAGAACTTTTGTACGTGTTGATGTTGTATAAATCGTACAGATAAGAACTTTTGTACGTGTTGATGTTGTATAAATTGTACAGATAAGAACTTTTGTACGTGTTGATGTTGTATAAATTGTACAGATAAGAACTTTTGTACGTGTTGATGTTGTATAAATTGTACAGATAAGAACTTTTGTACGTGTTGATGTTGTATAAATTGTACAGATAAGAACTTTTGTACGTGTTGATGTTGTATAAATTGTACAGATAAGAACTTTTGTACGTGTTGATGTTGTATAAATCGTACAGATACAGTACGTGTAGACGTTGAATAGCATTGAATGCAGGTCTATACTTTTATTACCACGATGGTTTATTAATAAGCATCAATGGGTCAATGCATCCATTTATCGGTGATGATAAAACTGTTAGCGGCCTGCATCGATGTAAGCGATTACTTAAGACCCAAACGATGTCGATGAACGACGAGACCATTCACTCTTGCCTGTAGGTCAGAGGTCGATGAGACTTGTGGTCTGGTATAAGCCACAGGATAGACGTCATATGTGTTGTAGTGTTCAACGAAATCGCATACATGGGTCGTCAAAGTCGACCTTACCCTATCAGATTCAAAGTGTTGAAGTATCGCACTACACACGAGACTCTCTTTAAACGCCAAACGCCTAGGTTACCTAGAGCAATCCTTTCCAACAGTCTCTGAACTTGCCAATATAGCTGATGTGAAAGTCCTTTTCACCATATTACACAACTCCAAGCATGTACTTCACCAACTCCTACCTCCACTCCGACCCCTCTCCTCTCACCAGTTAAGACCTAGAGCACACAACCATACTCCCCACCCAAGGACAACTCTCAATTTATTCCCAGATCATTATATAAAAATATTTACTAGTTTATTCTAAAATCTTCTAATGAACTTTAATTTTCCATTATCACTCATGTTAGCATTTCTGCGTTTTTGTCAGATTGTTTTTCTCAATAAACGAATATATATATATATATATATATATATAAAACATGCCTCCCAAAAGATCATCTCCCACAGTTTGCTTATCCTCCGATGTCGTCTCTTAATTTCACCCTTTCTCCGCTTGCACTCTCCTCTGCTGCTTTCCACTGACGACTGAAACCGAGCTAGGCTACGAGGCTACTCAGGCTGATATCTATTCTACTTCTGCGCCACCACACGACCACCATCATCACCAATTCCCACCACAGCGCCATGCTGCTCCTCAGCTTGACCTCCCCGGATCCTCACCAAGCACCGGAACGAACAAGGCAGCCTGGCTATTTCAGGACTGATTTCTTATAACGCCGGTGAACAAGCTGTTCTCCCTGACGCGGCTTTAGTATGGAGCTGAGAAATTTCGGAAGTTACATTACATTACATTGTTATTATTGTTACATTGTGGGGCGCGGTGGTGTAGGGGTATGTTCGGTGCCTTGCAGCCGGAGGGTTGCGGGTTCGAATCCACCTCAAGCCGCCGCGTAGGGACCCTGGGCAAGTCCTTCACTCTCAATTGCTCATGCGTTTCGGCGTGAAACTCCGATTCAGCGTCCGCGCTGTAGTCGGGAGCGCCTCTGAGTAGAAATCTTGAAGGGCGCTATAACAAGTGCTCATACATACACATACATACCAATTCCCACCACAGCGCCATGCTGCTCCTCAGCTTGACCTCCCCGGATCCTCACCTAGCACCGGAACGAACAAGGCAGCCTGGCTATTTCGGATCTGATTTCTTATAGCACCGGTGAACAAGCTGGTCTCCCTGACGCAGCTTTAGTATGGAGCTGAGAAATTTCGGAAGTTACATTACATTACATTGTTATAATTCGGATTCTGATTTGGCTCGGTCGGACACATGGATCACAAATTTAGCAGAGCCTTGGAAAACGATCTCGTTGTAACACAGTCTCATTATATTACACTGTACAATTTATGTACACGCAGACAAAGCCCTTGCAGTTGAGGGTAACTCTCATAATTTATTCTCCTCGTTCATCTTGTCCTATATTCCAGCGGCGTTATATATGTGTATGTATGTTTATATGCCGTCAGATCTCGGCCCCGACATGGCCCCGACATGGCCCCCGACGGCATGTCAAAATGTCGACAAAACAGCCCCGTCAAATGGCCCCGTCAAATCGGCCCCCGTCAAATCGGCCTCCCCTGTCAAATCGGCCCCCGTCATATCGGCCCCCGTCAAATCGGCCCCGTCAAATCGGCCCCGTCAAATCGGCCCCAGTCATATCGGCCCCAGTCATATCGGCCCCATACAAAATATCCAATGTTGCAAGTACTTTTAAGCTTAAGCTGACAAACTATGTTGAAATGACTCAAACGACTGAAACGAGGTTACGAGGCCTCAAGCGACGGTTCAGCTGGGCAATGGACTGCGGGTGCGGGGACCATAGTCTAATGCTAAAGGTTGGCGTATTTAATCATATAACTGCTTTCAATGACAACTATCATAGAACCAACTTCTATTTACGCAACGAATTATTTTTCATAAATCCAACTTCCATTTTAACGCCAACATTATTTTCAGCAATTCAACTTCCACTTTAAACTGACCACATAAAATAATTTGGCAACGTAAACAACCGTACGGTTTTACCAATCTAGAGTTCTGTTTACGCAAATAATTCTTTTCATCAATCCAACTTAAAAGTACTTAGGACATGGAATATTTTGTGAGGGGCCGGTGTGACTGAGGCCGATATGACCGGGGGCCGATATGACGGGGGCCGATTTGACGGGGGCCGATATGACGGGGGCCGATTTGACGGGGGCCGATTTGACGGGGGCCGATTTGACGGGGGCCGATTTGACGGGGGGCCGATATGACGGGGGCCGATTTGACGGGGGCCGATTTGACGGGGCCGATTTGACGGGGCTGTTTTGTCGAGGCCATTTTGACGGGGGCCGTTTTGTCGGGGCCGTTTTGTCGGGGCCCAATTGTCGGGGCCGTTTTGTCGGGGCCGTTTTGTCCTGGGCCGTTCTGACGGGTCACCGTTTATATGCATCTATGAACGCATGTAGATCTATGTATGTATTTATGTATGCCCTTGATGTATGACTCTCATAGACAGCGTCGTCAGAAGGTCGCAGTGAAATGTATGAGGTTATACAATGGGGGGAAAGCACGTGCCATTGTGGTCTTGTAGGTCGAAAATGTTAACAAAACTAGGAAGATAAAAAGTCACAAAGAAATGCGCACGGTCTGTAATAGTATGTATGTATGTATGTATGTATGTATGTATGTATGTATGTATGTATACTATGTATGTATGTATGTATGTATGTATGTATGTATGTATGTATGTATGTATGTATGATTGTTTTAGCGCCCCTTCAAGATTTCTACTCAGAGGCGCTCCCGACTACAGCGCGGACACTGAATCGGAGTTTCACGCCGAAGTGCATGAGCAATTGCGAGTGAAGGACGTGCCTATAGGGTCCCTACGCGGCGGCTTGAGGTGGATTCGAACCCGCAACCCTCCGGCTGCAAGGCACCGAACATACCCCTACACCACCGCGCCCCACTAACTAATGTAATTTATAACTTCTATAGCGCCAGTGTCTATTGCACAAGGTATCAACCGATGGCCCACCGTACCAAGCCTCCCTCAGGTCAATTATATCCGGAAGATAAGTGTCCCGATTTACTCTGAATCTCTCGGTGGCTTTTAATGATGTGCACGTGGCCTCGTGTGCATGCTATTCGTTTAAACTACACTTTGTGTGATCCTTAGTGACGCCAGTTGGTCTGTAGAGGTCTCCCGAAGTCGCTGTTAAATTAGAAGACGCGTTGAACCCTGGATGATTGCTGATCTGACCCAGATAGTTGTTGACTCGTAATAATCTAGGTGACCTACTTGAACGCCTTACATGTATGCACGTGAAACTGTTCGGAAAGCAGTATCTATAGGTGTTACCGTGTTAGTAAGTTAAACATGCTGAGCCAGGTTGGTGCTCGGATGGGTAATCTTCGGTTGGAATGGCATTTGGTGCATAATAAGCCTTCTGTCCTCTGTGACTCAAATAATGGTTACCAGAGCCAGTTCAAATGAATTTGAGCACGCCATTAAAGACAGTAGCAAATAATTATGATGGATGGATGATTGGATGGATAGATGGATGGATACTTGAGTGGGTTTGGGTAGGGTGGATGGGTTTTGGTACGGGGATTGAGTTGGGTTGGTTGTGGGACTGGATGGATGGATGGATGGATGGATGGATGGATGGATGGATGGATGGATGGATGGATGGATGGATGGATGGATGGATGGATGGATGGATGGATGGATGGATGGATGGATGGATGGATGGATGGATGGATGGATGGATGGATGGATGGATGGATGGATGGATGGATGGATGGATGGATGGATGTGACGACGGATCTGACGGACGGACGCAGCAGGTGGAATACGGACGAAGGACGGATCTGGACGACGGATCTGACTGGATGGACGGACGGACACGGACGACGCCAGTGGGTGAGGTGGATGGATGGATGATGGATGGATGGATGGATGGATGGATGGATGGATGATGGATGATGGATGGATGGATGGATGGATGGATGGATGGATGGATGGATGGATGGGATGGATGGGATGGATGGATGGATGGATGGATGGATGGATGGGTAAATGGATGACGGTGGATGAGTAGCGACATTTGTATCATAGACATATGTATACCCCAATAAGGGAAAAGTACGTAGAACATCAAAATATCAAATACAGAAGAAAACGCAGCTCAGTTTTGGATGAAAATAGAAAATGCGTAAAGGTAATTGAACGTAGTCCGTCAGAGAATCGTAATATCGAGATTTCTATAGAGCGAAGCCGCGGGAACCAGCTAGGCGTTTAACCAGGACAAAACTGGTAGGTTGGGTGGGGGTAAAATCGACTTCTGATGACAATACATAGAGGTCAGGTCCAAAATGGTAATTCACCTTAGTCAGACTAGCGTGGATGGTGTTAAGAATGTAGACGGTGAGTGAGGGATGTAACGGAGGTAATAGATTAGACGGAGCTATGAAATATTGCACATTCAATACGCACTGAACAGTAGATCGAGGTCGACGATAACGGTCACAAACGATGATTTACGCGCACGAAAAGGCCGTAAAGTCCGGTGGAAAACTCAAAGTAGGCCGAGCTCAGTTTTTTTTTATTTATAGCTCGAGGGTCACACAAAACACCTGTCGAAAGGAGGATAACTACGCCGAAGAAAAAAGTGCACGTCTGCGAAGAGTTACAGAGTTATTACCATAGCTGGCCAGTGGGCTGCAACCTTTTTGTACTGACGGAATCTTACACAAAGCATTCATTCGCTCACGAAACCCAGCGCGTTTCACCGGTCCAATATTTCAACAAATAAATGTAATTGTAACTTGTAATGTATTTCGCCAGCAACTCTCCGACAAATGGATTGAATATTAAACTATTCTGGAACAGTGTTATAGAAACGTTATTGTACAAGTATGTAGCTTTCATCGAGTTTAGTGTAAAATTCGGCGTAGGCCTATCAGTTTAATTCTCGAACGAATCGTAGAGAGAGACACACGGTCACACACCCGTAATAATTCGTCCTCAACAGACAAGAATTGTTCTCGCTTTCTGCTATTATGGTGGATATATGGCAGAATATAGATCTAAGCTCGCACAGGTAACTATATGATCGAAAACAGCATTACAATTCGCAAATCTTTCTGAGAAATTACTTGATATTCTTTTTCGACCAATATCCAAAACGAGTCCAAGTCCATGCAGCTCTGCATACTTCAATTGGAGCGTTCCATCAGTCGCGATATCTGCTCCTTCAATGTGAACTGATCCTAAGAAGAATTAGACTAATTCCTACAAGTGGCTGTCTAACCCAGCGGTAGACCAACTGCTCCAGAGATAGGGGCCTACTCGGCGTTTAAAGTGGGTGGAACGCGTGGAACGGCGTTTCCACTGCTCTCGAAATTCTTAGCTTTCGTTCCCACTGCTCACCATGCAATGGAACCCAAT
Source organism: Aporrectodea caliginosa (assembly GCA_020284085.1). Classification (NCBI taxonomy): domain Eukaryota; kingdom Metazoa; phylum Annelida; class Clitellata; order Crassiclitellata; family Lumbricidae; genus Aporrectodea; species Aporrectodea caliginosa. The sequence continues at coordinate 3,480,947 of JACEVL010000507.1, read as the reverse complement.
TAAACTCTTCTTAGGAGTTCCCACTGCTCATCCAAACCACTTTAACCGCTGGATCTACTGATGGAAAATATTTTTCATAGGGTTCAATATCAACGGTAAAATTTCCTGGTACTTTGTCTGAACGAAATTTGGAAACGTATCTAGATTCCCATTTGAAGCATGCCTCTTCCAAAATTACAAGTCATGAGTGGACTCATTCACAGGGCCCAGCCATGTCATGTAGTGTAAAGACATATAAAATGCAACAATACATTCACGCAGTAATGCCTTCTAGTCCGCGGAACCCCGGTTGAAAACCACTGCAGCATGACAGGAGAATTGTTAACAAGGTGCAAAATTAGTCTGCAGAATAATAAAGTAGTTCCCATGTAGCCTATCCTTCGTTAGGCAACTAGTAAGCAAATTGCTCAAGGCAATAACAAAATATATTACCAAATACACAAGACGATAAATACACAAGGCAATAACAAATGCCAAATACACAAGGCAATAAATACACAAGGCAATAAATACACAAGGTAATAACAAATACGTTGCTATACAGTGACAAAAAACGAAGCCTTGCAATGATAAACACGAGGCAATAAAATAGCATAAAAAAATAACACAGCAAGGTTTTTAAGTGGTTCAGAAGACGTTTAGTCTTTGTTAAAACCACTGCAAGTTAACCAGGAACATGCTTAATAGCTTGATTTTCCTAGCTTCCTCTTAAAAGCTGTGATAGTATCCACTGAGGCAGTACAATCATCCAAGCCATTCCACAAGCAGGCCTATACAACAATTGCAATAATGAAGAGTTTCTGCTCTAATGTTCCTTTTGGCTTCTTAAATAATGTATTCCTGTGTCCCCAGTTGCCTTGTTCGAAGCTAATTCAAAGAACCTCTTCCACGTACAGTAGTGATTCCTCTCCAGTTATAATCTTGTAAGCTTCGATTAGATCTTCTCTGCTTCTCCTTCTCTCCAATGTTGCAAGTCCACACCTTTTCGACATTTCTTCATAGCTCAAATCCTTGTAGTCCCAAATAATTTTTGTAGCTCTTCTTTGCACTTTCTAATAATTATAATATGAAGCCATAGCATTGCAGAGAACGAAAAGAAGAACATGGCTGCCTGCCTTTCAGAACGAACTCACCCTGGGAGACAGGGTTAGATTAGCCTGAAGTGTTAGCGGCCTTAATGGTAACAAATGACCGGTTGGCTCCCTCACCGTGTGATCTTCCCACTCACAGTGCACAGCCAGTTTGCTTAATTTATGGCCGAGTTTGCTCAAAGTGGACCAAAACTATTCTGCATTCCTGTCCAGCGGGCATCTGAACCCCGACCTCTGGATTGACAGCTCAGCTCACTCCTAGCCTACTAGACCATCGCACACTGTGCTTCGCAGAAGAACCATAACACGTGCGTGACATACACCCTTGCACACGTAATTTATGCGTTTCAGTACATAATAGCTGTATGCATGAGCGTCTATATGGGTGGCAGTCACTGACATGATTCCTATTAATGGATACGTGCGTGTTTTGGGTCAGTTGAGAGTTCACCCAGCGTTCTTTCGGCCGGGCAAGATCAAGCACAGTAACAGACTTAACTGTAAACGTCCATTAGGGTACAGGGTTTTTAAACGAAGCTTACCCCCAGTGTAACTATGGGAAGGGTCTGAGGGACGATGGAATTGGCTGACGGAAGAAAGGGAGTGGAAGAGGGACGGATGGAAGGAAAACAGAAGGAGAAATGGAATAAGAGAAGGAGGGAGTGAAAGATGGACAGGTGGACGAATGGAATGAAAGACGGGCGGATGACTACTGGTAAGAGGAAGAGATGGAAAGATGGATGGCGGAAGGATTGCGGAAGGAAATGTCACGAGGTCTGCTGCATGCAGTCATGGCAGCGAGGCTCACTATCTTGTTCTGTTCTTTCAGTTCCATACCGGAGACGAGACCTTGTTGCACTTTTATACCTATGCTGTTTAGAAAATGGCCGACTCATACATCCAACTCTAATTCTTCTGAACACCTGTGGAAGTCGTAAATTTGACAACCGTTAGCAGTATGCCCTCTACAAGTCTACATGTATAGTGTTTATAGTGACATTTTATGTCAGCAAAGGCAGTTGACGTCTCCCTCCTCCTTTTCGAAGCTTTTGACAGGCATTACCTGCACTAGTAGCACTAACTGATAGTGACCCAGTTAAATGCCCGCTAATAATTTGTCCTCGCATAATTATATTAGGCCTATGTCGCAGCTGGCCTCGAAGCTCAGACCGTTCACTCGCTTACGATTCCTCGCTCAGGGCTTATTGGCTTGTTATTATGGTCAATGACGGATTACTACAGGAACAAAATAGACCATTGCTTTACAGGAACAAATGAGGCCATGACCTTATAGGGACGAACGAGACCTTACAGGAAAATTGAGACCATGGCCTTACAGGAACGAACAAGACCTTACAGGAAAAATGAGACCATGGCCTTACAGGAACGAACAAGACCATGGCCTTACAGGAACTAACAACTCCAAGGCCTTGCAGGAACGAAGGAGGCTATAGGCCTACGGGCGACGCATTCAAAAGCACGGAAAATGTAGGAAATAAGCAAATATTTGTATACATTTACGTGAGCACACACACACGCGCACAGATGCATATAATGTTATGTATGTATATATATACATACATATTATATATATATATATATATATATATATATATATATATATATCGTGCTGACGAAACAGAATGAATGGCATTCTTCTGGCAAAGATTCTAGAATTACTTTAGCAAATGTTTTCAATCTTTGGCGCAAATCAAACGGAAACGGAAAAGAGTTATTCATCCATTCATCCATTTATACCTCATCCATCCATCCAGTCACGATGAGTCATTCATCCATTCATCTCTTCATTACATTCGTTGAATCATTCGTTCATTCGTTTAACTGTCGATTCTTCTGTCCATTCTCTGTCTGTCTGTCTGTCTGTCTCTCTCTCTCTCTTCCGTTCGTTCATTTGTCTGTCTGTCTGTCTCTCTCTCTCTCTCTTCCGTTCGTTCATTTGTTAAAGTAATGTAAATCTTCGAGATTTCTCAGCGTTACACTAAAGCCACGCCTATACTATTATATCAAATCAAGTCCGCTCCATCAGTAGGCCTACTTTATTACGCTCGAAGGCAGAAACAAATCAGATGTTGTTTTATCCGATGTTCAGTAATCGTAATCGTAATCGTAATCTCCAAACTTCTAAAGCGCCACTCGAAAGCCAAGCGCAGGGCACCAGCTTATTCACGAGCGCTGCGTCTAATCAGAGGGGTTGTCCAAGTAGTCCGAGGGAGGTCCGAGTCCGGTTTCCAGGGGATCAGAGAGGGCACAGCAGATGTTAAGGCGGGTGTCTTTTAGGTCGAGGATTGGAAGGTACAGGATCAGATGAGTCAGGATAAGAGTTCTTGAAAAGGAGAGACTTTAGTTTCGAGTGGAAAGCCTTGGGGGTGATGGATAGAGGGAGCCTGAGGCAGATGATGGTGGATGATTGGCGATGATGGTGGAGGAACCGAAAAAGTGCGGAATTCAGGAGGTAGATCGTTCCAGAGACGCGGCGCGTCTTGGATATTGCTCGGTTGGAGAACTGGAGATGAGTAGTGACCGGGGGTCTAGAAAGAGTGAGAACGGAGGATGATCGGGTAGAACGGGTTGGCTGGATGGTGAAGAGTTCGCGAAGATATCTGGGCTGGGAGTGTTGTAGGGAGTTGTAGGTTAGTGATAGGACTTTGAAGTGAATTCGCTCTGGGATTTTAAACCAATGGAGTGATTTGAGGATTGGAGTGATGTGATGATGCTTGGGCGTTCTGGTGACGGCTCTGGCTAATGAGTTTTGGATGAGCTGCAGACGCTTTAGTTGGGTGGCTTCAAGGTTGAGAAAGAGGGAATTGCAATAGTCGAGCTTTGAGTGGACAATGGAGGTAGCAATGGTGGAGGCAGTTTTGAAGTCGAGCATGGGTCGGATGCGGCGGAGGTCACGAATGTGCATGAAGCAGGAGCGCGAGAGGTTGGAGATGTGATTAGAGAAGGAGAGATGTGGATCAAAAGTAACACCAAGATTGCGGACAGGGGCATCAGAGGTGAAGGTAAGAGATGAAGAGTTAGTAGATAGGTGTATTGAAAGGTCAGGTATTTTCTTGATTTGGTCAGGAAGGCCGAGGATGATGGAGATAGATGATGATCAGGTGATAGATCAGAATCCAGGAAGGTTAAACCGAAGAATATAATAATAATAATAATAATAATAATAATAATAATAATAATATATAATTATTATTATTATTATTATTTTTTTATGCCCCGAGGTAAACATGATCCCTCAGGGACTTCAATATTAATTAAAATGATAAAAGTCTGGAACGGTTATTATTATTATTATTATTATTATTATTATTATTATTATTATTATTATTATTATTATTATTATTAATATTTATTATTATTATTATTATTATGTCAGAGCTGAGCTGCATGCACTGCCATGCAGGCGTTGGGTATCGCCAAGTTACCGTACGCACGCGTCCCAAGGGATCTCTCTGTCTGTCTGTCTGTCTGTCTCTGTCTCTGTCTGTCTATCTGTCTGTCTGTCTGTCTGTCTCTCTCTGTCTCTCTGTCTCTCTGTCTCTCTCTCTCTCTCTCTCTCCTCTCTCTAAATATATATATATATATATATATATATAATGGCTCAGAGGGCTTTTGCTTTTGTGCTAGCGTCGTCGGACGAACGAATGATCGAGAAGGCTGCTGTATACCATGCAGTGATACGACCGACCGACCACTGATGTTGTTTCATGCGTGGGACGACGACGAAGGCAAGGCTGTTTTTTTTCAAAGGAGGCGTCTCCGTTCGAGAAATATGTCTGCGGTCTGGCGACGTCGTCAAAAAGGCCTTAGGCGCATAGAACAGGAGAGAAGAAGAGAAGAAGAGGCACGGGGCAAGGAGAGAGAGAGGCGGACGAGGACGAGGAGGAAAAGGAGGATGGGGGCGTGACTTGGTAGAAAATACAGAAACTCGCCAACCGCGAACGAGAAAGAACGTCTTTTGAAAGAGCGTCTTGTGATCGTCAAAGCAGAGCGCATGCACTGAGGATAAATATAGACAGAGAGCGCAACACAGAGAGAGAGAGGAGAGAGAGAGAGAGAGAGACAGAGAGAGTGAGAGAGAGACCGAAACAAGTAGATCTTCGGTCCATATTCGTACCAGAGAGGCAGTACATTCAGGCAGACAGACAGCCAGAGAGCAACAGGTCTTAAGGAAAGATGGTTCTATAAGGTTCTAGAATCTCGCCGATTCGATGGCATTTCGTGTCAGAAGGGCTTAGATGGCAGTAGGCGGCTATCAGCTGCGCTGAAGGGGTTTAACTGAAGATTAGCCGAGTCGTGACTAAAGGGCATGTGGATATTACGTCATGAATAGTCTCCCATTGGATCATCCTATGTCATCAGGGCAACATATATCTGCGAAGGAGCTTTGAATCGAGGGGGCACAAGAAAGAACCAGAAAACAACAGTTTGGAACATTTGAGTAACACTGTTACACGAACATTGCGTTACATAGGCGAACATTGCGTTACATAGTCGAAGGGTCACAACGGGTCCGCTGTCTTCTGTTTACATTGCCTTACAGGTCGGTTACACTGGGCAACGTTCTCACATGTTACATGCTTCTGCGATTTCGTTCATCGCAGTGCAAGGTTACGTGTAGATGATGATGGTAAGTCACGGAGAAATGGAGAGCTCGATGAGTGCAGGGACTGATCCACAGAGGTCACTCTTCGTCCAGTTCCGCGAGGACCGTCTGCACCAAGATGCTTCCGGTCTGTGCTTCGTCGACTCTGACGACGAATTCAACATCGACGACTTTCGATGCCGGATAGAGAACATCGAGGCGGAGCTTTCGCAGGACGGACCCCTCGGCGGCCACTCCCTCGACCTTGACGACGACGCCAGGGATGGAAAACACTTCTGGGATACGGACAAGGAAGCACTGTCGTCTGACGCGGCGGCCAACCTGCTGGACACGCTGGAGAACACGGCCGAAGGGGGTGACCTGGGGACTGGATTCATCTGCGAGTCAGATGAGGAGGCCATGAGGAAGCTCGTTGGACAGGACCCAAGCCTCGGAAGCCTCGTCTTCTTATATGGGTAAGCCTTCCCTCTCGTCGTATATATATATCTTCTTCGTCTCTAGGGGTTCTCGCACTGCATGGGAGCGCTACTGAATGGCCACTGCTGTGAGTGGCGCTATATAAATTAATAAGTATACAATATCAACGCTGTAAACTAATGCAATTTTAGCCCTATTAGAACTATGCGTTTAGTGCTGAACAGTACAGTACCTAAGATAATAGTCTAGTCCCTAATACTATAACTGTATAACCAATGATCATGCATTGTTGTTGCTTGCTGCATTTTGACAGCTATAGTTATGAAATAAACGAAAATACAATTCAATACAATCTATAAGGGGAAGATTTCCTAATGGAGGCGGACATCTGCATATCCAGTGAGTTCTATAAAGCTCGTTAGTATAACTTTATGCTTATGCAATTAGCGCTAAGAGTTACGAATCATATCAGTGCACTGGCATTACACATTATTGCATCATACCAGAATGTAGAAGAAGAAGAAGAAGAAGAGCAGTCCCCTAAGCTAGCCCTGAGGCAGTTATGGGTATGAAATGTTAGCGACTTCATTTTCTTAGCCTTGGCATATGAGGGCGGGTGGCTCAATCCTGAGGTCGGGGTCTCATCTTCCCACCGACAGTGTACGGTCAGTGTACTCATATAGCTGAGTGGCTAAGGGCACAGGTGGAGCAGAAATCTAAAACCAAATTTTCTGTCCTGGCGGGATTTGAACCCCCGACCTCTCAACTGACAGTCCAGCGCGCTAACCCCTACACTATCGAGCACCCGCAGAATGTAAAAGGTCAAAAATTGTCTGATTTTGGTTTAAGTTTAATAAAATGGGGTTTCGATAGTCCAGTGGTTTGTGTGTTGGACTGTCAATCGAGAGGTCGGGGTCAGAAATTTGTGTCAAGATTTATGCTCCACCTGCGCCCTCTATCCAACTAGGCTATAATGAGTACACCGATCGCACACTGTCGGTGAGAGTACTGGCCACTCGCCTTCAAAGACAGAGGCTAAGAAATGCAGTCGCTAGCTGAAGATTCTGCTTTTCTTCTTCTTCTTTAAAATGAGGATAAAATTATTGCCTGGCCTGGGGCGCGGTGGTGTAGGGGTATGTTTGGTGCCTTGCAGCCGGAGGGTTGCAGGTTCGAATCCACCTCAAGCCGCCGCGTAGGGACCTTGAGCAAGTCCTTCGCATACAATTGCTCTGCAATATAATTGCTTCTGCGCCGCCGGGGCGTGTGCACTTCTGAGCTTCGGACAACCTTAGTAAGAAGGACGATATCAAAGATCAGTTGTATTGTATTAGTCCGACTGCTAAGAGTAGGCTACCATTATCTTTGTCCAACTGTATCCGCGTGTGGGCGGTCTATAGTGTATACGATAGAGAAACTATAGCTTCTCGTTCGTGACACGGTGCAATAAACTCATTTCTTCGAGTCAGTGAACTTTGCGATTATAAACTTATTCCTCAAGCCGTGCCCATGCCAATAAAAAAGGTCCAAAAACGGGACTTTAAACACGTAGGAAACTGCGTCATATCATGTTTACCCTCGGGTAAGACCTAAAGCCATGACCGTAGAGGTCGTTTTAATGAATATTTATTGGCGTAAGGCGTCATGAGCGGAGTTCCAAATTCTTTGGCATTTTCATGAGGGATTAGACGCTAACTTCAAGTGTCTATGGCATTTGGCAAGGCCCTGAAAAGTCATCCATGTCCACTTGAGCTGCGATGTTTAGCATAAGCACAAAGTCAACCGAAATGCCTTGATAAAAAAATACCAGAGAGAGAGCAATCATGATGTCATTGCTTGCTTTCGAAAGCCACCCGTGGTTTTGGTTTTTGTTTTGGAGGATTTCATCATTGCGGGTCCATTTTAAGCCAGGATTTCCTGGGAAATCCTGTATGTGATTAAGCAAGTCAGGATTTATAAGTTCCTGGGAAATATGTCCTGTATGTGATGTATACGATACAAGTCTCACACAATAAGCCATATTATCTCGGTTTTGTGTTACGTTACAACGGCAATGGACAGCTTAATGACCGTATGAGAGGCTTTGCATAGATAATCTGCAGAGGCAATGATGAAAGGACTCTTTATTATTTGCTGCATTTATGTGTATGCTTATGCATATATGTATTGCATGTATATATGTATGTATGTATGTATGTATGTATGTATGTATGTATGTATGTATGTATGTATGTATGTATGTATGTATGTATGTATGTATGTATGTATGTATGTATGTATGTATGTATGTATGTATGTATGTATGTATGTATGTATGTGTATGTATGTATGTATGTATGTATGTATGTATGTATGTATGTATGTATGTATGTATGTATGTATGTATGTATGTATGTATGTATGTATATGTATATGTATGTATGTATGTATGTATGTATGTATGTATGTATGTATGTATGTATGTATGTATGTATGTATGTATGTACGTATGTGTGTGTGTATGTATGTATGTGTGTGTGTATGTATGTATGTATGTATGTATGTGTATGTATGTATGTATGTATGTATGTATCTGTATGCGTGTATATACAGGTATTTATGTATGCATGCATGCACATTATGTATGATTGCCTAATAGCTATCGTGATGATAATTGTATATTGCACTCATATTGGGAACAGTAAAACTGTTTGAATTGAACTGAATTGAATGCATGTATGCATGCATGTGTGTATGTACAGGTATGTATGCATGTATTTTTGTATGTATGTGTGTATGTATATATTTATGTATGTATTTGCATGTGTATGTATGCATGCACCGTATACACGTTATGTATGCATGCATGTACGCCTACGTGTAGGTAACTCGGTATGTTTGTGGTTTCTTATAAATACAGCGTCTTTCAGTAATTTATAAGGGCGTAAAACATGATATTTGATCATATACATGTCATTTGATATCAAACACAAACTCTTATCATAGCGAGAGATCGCATGGGAGCTGAAATGTTATGATGCGACCTCATTCAACGACTACGTCATAAAGCTGTGTGTGGTTGGAGCCTCAGTTACAACGTTTTTCGCTGTCTCTGTATGCAGTTGAACAGTGTTCTTAAGGCAGGAACATCGGCTCGGTTGTTACATATATAATCAATCACTTGGCGTCTGCAGAACCTGACGTGAGACCTTAATTGAACTACATGTGAATATCAAGCACTTGTTGTTGAAGTTTCCACCATAAAACAGTCCGAATACTGGGTCCTGTGACATGGTTCTTCAAGGGGTTCGGATGACGTGATCGAGGCAGGTGCACATGCTGAGGTGAAAGACTGCTGAGGGGCAGCACATATTGGAGCAATCCTATATTTCAGAAAGTTTTTCTGTCACGTTTATAATTGAATAGTTTTTAAAAGCATTTTTATCAATATTTACTAATATTTGCTTTAAAAACAATGCTCACGATGCTTTTATCAGACGACTACTCATAATATTATTCTTGAGGCCCTTTGAGTCACAATGCATACATGTAGCCTACTCGTTAGCCTACTCGTCGTGGTTGACTAAGACCCTCGATATCTGTCACCGTTACAGTCGAAAGAGTTCGGAACCGTCTTTGCTCTTGGAGGCCATTGTCTTCAAAGGCATTTCCGAATCGGGCTCACCCGAACTTCAATCTTTTATTTTTAATGGCTTAGGTCACGGACTTCTCAGATTTGTTTCGACGGCATTTCCATGTCATGTTTGTCCAATTATTCAGTTTTTGACGCCCAGTTGTGGCAACGAATTGACAAATTTGAATAGCTGATCAAGTGTTTGATCTTTACTGAATGAATCAATATATTAAGTCAATATAATATACACATGCATATATGCATATATACATATATATATATACACATATAAACATATATATTATATATGTTTATATTGTGCAACGTTCGTCAATTACTTTATTAGCGACAAAGGATTGAAAGGATCCATTTATTCTTATATGCAGTAACATTATACAAGCTATCCAACCAATCCATATACTACGCTGCAACTCGACACTTAAAAGAATCTCGTCCTGAATTCGGCAAACTTTCAGTTCCTCCGCCATCATGTATTGTATCTGTATCTGTAAATTTATAGCGCTATTCACAGTGCAACACCAATCAGAGGTGCAAGCATGTATGTATGTATATGTATATGTACGTATATATGTATGTATGCATGTATGTGTGTATGTATGTATGTATGTATGTATGTATGTATGTATGTATGTATGTATGTATGTATGTACGTGTATATATATATGTATGTATGTATGTATGTACGTATGTATATGTATGTATCAGAGCACTTGCATAGCGCCCTTTAGGAGGTCAAAAGGGCGTTCCGGTACAGCTACCTAGAAATAAACAATAAGACAGCCGAACCGTGTGTGTGCATACACTCCGAGGCGCACACAATATCACCACACCCACCATCATATGACCCCTCCATCTGCAGCACCCCTTTGGTTTCCACTGCAAACCAAGTCTCCCCTCTTCAAGAATTCCTACCCTCATCCACCCACTCCTCCGCTTTCCAGCTCCTCTGCGTCCTTCTCTTCCAGGTCTTGTTGGTCCATTTGCTGTAGTGTCTTCAACAACAAGACAGCGCCTAGGTGGGCTTCTTAAAAGCGCTATATAAGTGATCAGATACATGCATACATACATACATACATATACATACATACATACATACATACATACATACATACATACATACATACATACATACATACATACATACATACATACATACATACATACATACATACATACATACATACATACATACATACATACATACATACATACATACATACATACATACATACACATACATACATACATACATACATACATACATACATACATACACATACATACATACATACATACATACATACATACATTACACCTTTCCCTATCAGATCTAGTTATATGTTGATGACTCGGATCCAAATTCTCACTGCGTCCCACTTTAACCTCAGCTTCTAGGTCTTAGCTTAACAAAACGCTATACCCTCTAAGAGGCAAGGTACATAAGGGAGGCTTTCGTCTTTCATTTCTGTTCACTCGACCACAACCAAATAATAAAACCGTCTCCATAAATGTTCAACGTCTCGCAGTGTCCAACCCCGTCGGTCGATCTCAGTGTGTACTGAACTGGTTCGCATGAGGTTTGATTTACTCTCATTTCCGTATTGTAATCTGACTGTCAGATAGCAATTTAATGTCGACCAGACACTGATTGTAACCATACATACGTAGGCCTACATGTATGCATCGGACACTTGTTATTGTGGGTTGGTCTGCGTAGAATAGATGCGTTCTAAGAACTGAAGTTTATGAAACATTGAACGGTAGCCATAAACGGTGACTTTCTCGTCTCGAAACGTTGGGTTTCATGTGATTCGATCTAAAAAAGGACGCTGTTGAGAAGAAGAAGGAGGAGAAGGAAGAGGAGAAGAAGGAGGAGGAGAACGAAGTTTCAGGAGAAGAAGGAGGAGAAGAAGGAGGAGAAGGAAGAGGAGGAGCAGGAGAAGAAGGAGAACGAAGAAAAAGGCGAAGACGTACTGAAGGAATCAAGCAATTTGGTTTGAATAGAAATTTTTATATCTGACAGATTTATCCTTCGTGTTATCCTGTCTATCTTCAGCGATTCAACGATATCACTTTCGGGCGCTTTATCGTTTTTATAGCTAGTCCGTTTATCTAGCCCAAGGACAGAGTTGTTGGCCTTTCTGTCGCTCTCTAGGCCTATATATCCTTCAAGAACTGTGTTAAGGACAGAATTCCCACGAAATGCACAACGGATCGAGTTCATTTGTCTAGTCTGTAGTCCCCAAGGTTCTGTCTTTTTTGCACCAAGTGCAGAACATCCTTAGGCCCTGTTTGTTTAACTGATCTTTCCAACTGGTAGTTCGCTAGGTTGTTCCAATGTTCCATGTCAGTGTTTCAAACGCCACAAGGACCACAATGATTATTGTAAGTAGTTTCTGGTGACTGATGCTTTGTTACCGTAAAGATGATTTGCCTCACCCTCCTCTCCTATGCGGAATTTGGACTGGCAATGCCCGAAAAGTCTCCAAGTTCCCAGTAATTTTACTGTCCATTCGATAGTCCATGCTTCAGATCGAGAGAGCGTTTCTCTCCATTTGAGGTTTTCATTATTGCTTTCTTTCAGTTTGAATTCCGTCTACCTCATAGACGCTCTCCTCTTCTATAGAACATTTCTGAGCTCTTTACTGTTTTCTTTTCATCCCATCATGGTTTCTGTGGTCGTCCAAAGGCACAGCAGAACTAATGGACTTGTTCTCATGTAGCTGAACTAAGAGAAGATTCGGACCGGAAATAGATGACCTAATTCAAGACACTGAACAAATTCAGCTTTCCTAAAGTGAACAAATGCAATTCGTCAATGTAACTTCACTGGAACCAATCCATTCTACAAAAATGAGAGCTGTGCTGGGGTTCAACTTAATCCCAAGGTAATTTCTGGGAATTGACTGGAGGGGTTGAAAAACGAATTGCGAGGGGGTTGAACCCTCCCAACCCCCGACAATTCAATCCCTGATTATTGTTAACAATCAAGATGATTGTAATGATGTTTGGTTACTGTTTTGAGTCTTACGGGCTTAAATTTTGGTCTTCCTCAAAGAAAATAATAATGGTCTTTTCCTCAATTCCGGATATTTATATAGCGCCTCTTCAAAATAATTGAATTGTCGGGGGTGGAACGCCTCAGAGGTTTCTTCTGATTATGAAAAGTAGGGAACGGTACCCTCCAGTCCAAAAAGCGGAGGTACAGGCACCCCTTTTAGCCCCCGTCGAAAATTACGCCTATGAGTGATTCCCATTGTATAGTAAACTCCACTTCTTAACTTCTTCATTGCTATTCCCATACATTGTTTTGCTAACTGGCGTAATATATACGTTCGTAATGATATTTAACATCATATACTGTAGGGCGGCAGTGTAGGCTATAGCGCAGAGTAGATATCTTGAAGGGACGCTGTATGAATGTTCAATTACATTACATTACATATGTTTCGTCCAAACAACGTTAATCTATTCTTTCACTTATTCTTTCATTCGTTCATTCTCTCATTCTTTCGTCCGTCCTTTACGTCATGCATGATGCATTCGTTAGTTAATTCATTCATTCAATCTCATCATCATCATAATCGTTCATATATCAACGTCATCGTTGTGGTCACGATCTGTCGCACCACAGCCTGCGGCGGAGTTCGTCTTTACAAAAGCTCGAATTGCGTATACACACTGGAGCCTCCTTACTGCTGGCAGAAAAGGCGAACTGTTATCATTGCGATGCAATATACCGGGCTGCCGCCTAACAGTCTAGACGTGGCCCAGGCGTGCAGCATTGTCCACGGAATTAGAGTCGTAACATAGCCCTGTTCTGCTGCTAAGACGCGGATCAACTGTGGCTCTTTTCCTCTATCACTGCTTTCTTTATGCTCTGCGCATGTAACCGGTTCTCGCCCTCTATACATGTGTACTCTGTTACTATTCAATGTTCATATCCTATGATCCTAAGCCGGCTATGAGTGTGGACGACCGCGGGCCTACATGTACATGTATAACAGTTGAAGCCTTGTCCTCTGTAGAGCCCATCTCCCTTTCGGTTTACTCTTTCGTTCGTTCTTGACTTCTCTTACGTTCTGCCTTACAAGGTTTGCTTGCACTTTGAGACCCTGTCCCGTATTAAGGGTTGACCATTGAACGTAGTATTATCGTCATCTCGTCATAGCTAGATTTAGTCCCTTGATTTCGACCAGGGTTTTAAACGCCACGGTGGCCGAATGCATAGAGCGCTCGGCCTCTAACTAGGAGAGCACGTGTTCGAGCCTTCACTGAGGCGGTAACTGTGTAGGGACTTTGAGCAAGTCCTTCACGCACTATTGCTCGGCGTTTGTCGTGTGCACTTCTGAACATTGGAAGGAGGGCAATATCAAATGGGGGTCTACAGCTGTATTGTATAAGCTAATCCAACCAGAATTTTTTAATATCTAGACACAAACCAAGTGACAGATCTACACGTTGTGTAATATTATCACGGTGTTTAAACTCTTGGTTTTTATTTTCTGGAATTTGATTTTGGAATTTGCTCAGGCATACATACAGCGTATATCAACAGCTAAGTTGGTTGTTTCTTTCCTGCGGTTTTTTCTTTTTAACGAATTATTCGATTTAATGCGGATCTTACGCTATAATTGGTGACATGTTGCTTGGGCCTATCAATGCTGTTGCCCACTTTGCATGTTGGAATTATTTTTCGTTTCCGCTGTGGATTTCGTACGTTTTGGCAGGTAATTTATTCGCATATCATCTTGTCATATGCAAATACTGTCAACACCAGGGCCGCATTAAGGCTAGAGCGGGCCCGGGTGTCGTGATTACCTTCGAAAGGCCCCCGCGGACGACCACCGGTCCACCACGCACGTATTTATAAAATGTGGGCTCCTCAAAACTGCGGGCCCGAGTGCTGCAGCACCCTTAGCACCCCCCTTAATTCGGGCCTGGCCAGCACTCATATCTAAGGATTTAAACGTGAGCCGTCTACATCCGGGTAATATTGGTCTTTGAAGACAAGGAGCTTCGCAAGTTTTTGTCAGTATTTCGTCTCAGGAACTCAATTGAATCATGTTCCCATGCCGATCGTTACAATGTGGTATTTCCTCAAAGAGGTGACGATCACCATAACGATTCCTTTCAACAATTTAATGCAGGTTCGACGATCCTGATTACGGTTACTCGTAACTATTCATTGTTGCGTCGACTACACGTCATCCGTAGATTCGTAAGTTCGTGCGTTTGATCTTTAGACCAATTCACACGAAATAAGAATCATGTCGATTGCTTTGAAACATCACGATACACATCCCGGGTTGGAGATGATTCAAGCAAGAAGACCGTGCCAGGGTCTTGCGAGCAATCATTTCCATCCATACGAGAGCTCGTAAGGCCGGTAACTGGGCCTTTCGGTAAGGGGCCTGTCGAACGCCTTTGCCACTCATGGACAAGTACAGTGAAAGCGGACCTGTACCGATGGATCTATGGACTGTACGCGGTCTGGAGACGAGCCTGTCATTGTGGCTATATGTCCACCTGTGTGGCTGTATGCCTGTCATTGTGGCTATGTGTCAATCTATGTGGCTGTATGCCTGTCATTGTGGCTATGTGTCCATCTGTGTGGCTGTATGTCTGTCATTGTGGCTGTATGTCCATCTGTGTGGTTGTATGTTTGTCATTGTGGCTATATGTCCATCTGCATGGCTGTATGCCTGCCATTGTGGCTATATGTCCATCTGTGTGGCTGTATGCCTGCCATTGTGGCTATATGTCCACCTGTGTGGCTGTATGCCTGCCATTGTGGTTATATGTCCATCTATGTGGCTGTATGCCTGTATTATATGTCCATCTGTGGTGTATGCCTGTCATTGTGGCCCATCTATGTGGCTGTATGCCTCTCATTGTGGCTGTATGTCCATCTGTGTGGTTGTATGCCTGCCATTGTGGCTGTATGTCCATCTGTGTGGTTGTATGCCTGCCATTGTGGCTATATGTCCATCTATGTGGCTGTATGCCTGTCATTGTGGCTATGTGTCCATCTGTGTGGCTGTATGTCTCTCATTGTGGCTGTATGTCCATCTGTGTGGTTGTATGCCTGCCATTGTGGTTATATGTCCATCTATGTGGCTGTATGCCTGTCATTGTGGCTATGTGTCCATCTGCATGGCTGTATGCCTCTCATTGTGGTTATATGTCCAATTGTCCATCTATGTGGCTGTATGCCTGCCATTGTGGTTGTATGTCCATCTGTGTGGTTGTATGTTTGTCATTGTGGCTGTATGTCCATCTGTGTGGTTGTATGCCTGCCATTGTGGTTATATGTCCATCTGTGTGGTTGTATGCCTGCCATTGTGGTTATATGTCCATCTGCATGGCTGTATGCCTGCCATTGTGGCTATGTGTCCATCTATGTGGCTGTATGCCTGCCATTGTGGCTATGTGTCCAGCTGTGTGATTGCATGTCTGTTTCTTGGAATCTACTCTATGCACCCAATATTTGAGTCCATTTAGCGGACAAGATGTGAAGGGCATTGGGTGCAGTGCGTACATTTATGACGTCGTAGCCTCAACAGCACAGTCCCTGTTCTCAGCTTAAGCTTTGGTGCGAATCTTATGGTCCGATCGAGGCTCCGTCCATACACGGGTCTTCGTTCAACTCCCATCCATTCATCTCAGTTCTGCCAAGTGCCAATGCCAGCTAATCTCCGTCTCAAGGCTTAGATTTGTCAATGCGAGAGCGTAGGCCACAAAATATGACGTCCCTGTTTACATTCAATGGATCTCACACCTCTTTGGTCTTTCTCTGTCTCTCTCAGTCTGTCTCTCTCTGTGTCTTTCTGTCTGTCTCTCTCTGTCTCTCTCTCTCTCTCTGCCTCTGTCTCTGTCTCTGTCTGTCTGTCTCTGTCTCTGTCTCTCTTTCTCTTTCACACACACACACACTCTCACACACACAATTTAAACACGCAATGGTTTCATTCAAAGGCAGGTATACATAGGCTTTCTACTCATGTAATTAGCGTTTAAGTCACACACTTTAACACGCATACGTGTATTATACATCCATCGGTATTAATATATATATATATATATATATATATATATGTATGATAATAGTTTAAGCACGAATAGGTTTTATTCAATGGCTGCAGGATGTATACCTATGCGATTGCTTTTTAAACCATACGCTGTGACCCGTAGACGTGTAGGTCTTGTTATTATTTTTTCGTATACATAATATGCGCACATATTCGACTCTATGCACATATATATGACTGATGTATACGCCTGTTCTTGCGGCTATATGTTTATCTGTGTGGCTGTATGCCTGCCATTGTGGCTATATGTCCATCTGTGTGGCTGTATGCCTGCCATTGTGGCTATATGTCCATCTGTGTGGCTGTATGCCTGCCATTGTGGCTATATGTCCATCTGTGTGGCTGTATGCCTGCCATTGTGGCTATATGTCCATCTGTGTGGCTGTATGCCTGCCATTGTGGCTATATGTCCATCTGTGTGGCTGTATGCCTGCCATTGTGGCTATATGTCCATCTGTGTGGCTGTATGCCTGCCATTGTGGCTATATGTCCATCTGTGTGGCTGTATGCCTGCCATTGTGGCTATATGTCCATCTGTGTGGCTGTATGCCTGCCATTGTGGCTATATGTCCATCTGTGTGGCTGTATGCCTGCCATTGTGGCTATATGTCCATCTGTGTGGCTGTATGCCTGCCATTGTGGCTATATGTCCATCTGTGTGGCTGTATGCCTGCCATTGTGGCTATATGTCCATCTGTGTGGCTGTATGCCTGCCATTGTGGCTATATGTCCATCTGTGTGGCTGTATGCCTGTCCCTGTGGCTATATGTCCATCTGTGTGGCTGTATGCCTGCCATTGTGGCTATATGTTCATCTGTGTGGCTGTATGCCTGCCATTGTGGCTATATATGTCCATCTGTGTGGCTGTATGCCTGCCATTGTGGCTATATGTCCATCTGTGTGGCTGTATGCCTGCCATTGTGGCTATATGTCCATCTGTGTGGCTGTATGCCTGTCCCTGTGGCTATTTGTCCACCTGTGTGGAACACTTATATAAGTGCATATAATGTATAGTCAGAGCGCAGGGATATAGGCTATATGTACTGCGTATATGTATGTATGCATGTATGCGTATGTAGGCCTATTGTATATGACAGAATTTATAGAGCTAATGGAGTTTGGTTTCCCGTTGCGTTTGGTGAACCAAAATGGTTTACAAGCTCTCACCTGCAAACTGAACACGCCATCTACGTTAGCATTTATCTTGATAGTTTGACCCCGCACCTACCCACGCTACCACCACACTGAGAAACATCTACTTTACCCTTGACAAAGGATCGCATGGGGGCGTTCTTATTAAGACAGCGACCTTCCGATGAGAGAAGTTAACGGGGCATTTATTCGGTGCCTGGGGTGACACATACCTTGCATACAGAGAGGGAGCGAATAGGTAGGTTGGGAGGGAGGTAGAGGGTAATTGAGTGGGTGAAGGGGCCTACGAGCTTAGGCGAGTTTAGGCTTAGGCGAGTTAACAGGCCTTTAATAATCAACAGGCGTAGTTTACCCCGCTCTATCTTTCGACAAAAAGAAATTGTTTATTATAGCCTATAACCCGGTCGTGCAACGATGTAGTTCCTTTTCGGCTTTGATCTTAACCGTAATCTCGAGATTTCTACAGCGCCTAAACACGCGGAGTCGCGAGAACCAGCTTATTCACAGGTGCTCAGTCAAAGCAAAGTCGATAGGCAGCTAAGGTCAATATCGGTTCCAGGTGAATATTCAAACGTTAGGTAGGCAGACAGTCCATCCACCCTACGGTGGTGGTGTTTAGAATTTAGAAGGCAGGAGACGTAAGAGGAAGAGGTGGAATCAGAGCAGGATTTTGGAAAAGGAGTGTTTTTAGTTTTTAGTGAAAGACAGCCACACAGATGGACATACAGCCACAATGACAGGCATACAGCCACAAAGACAGACATACAGCCACAAAGACAGACATACAGCCACAAAGACAGACATACAGCCACAAAGACAGACATACAGCCACACAGATGAAGATACAGCCACAATGACAGGCATACAGACACACAGATGGACATATAGCCACATTGACTGGCAAACAGCCACACAGATGGACATACATGTATAGCCACAATGACAGGCATACAGCCACAAAGACAGACATACAGCCGCACAGTTGTGCATATATACATGTAGCCACAATGACAGGCATACAGCCACAATGACAGGCATATAGCCACACAGATGGACATAGAGCCACATTGACAGGCATACAGTGGAGAGGTAGCAAGAGGTGAGACTGGGGATGGTCAATTAAATGTACACCTAAGAGAGAAAGATAGGAGAAGTCCGAGGAGACGGAGGAGGAGGAGGAGAAGTAGGAGGAGGCAGAGAGGAAGGGGAAAGAACTATGAACATGAAGATGAAGAACAGAATGAAAGCAGATTGAGGTTGAGAGTTTGACCAAATGACCTTTTTAAAAGGTCATAAAACAGAAAGCAAAGGTGATTCAAGTCTGACCCGTTTATCCCATGTTCGTTGAAGCAGTGAAAGTCGTAAAACAGAGAGCATAGGTGAAAAAATGAATGTAATAAAAAAAAACGTAGGTGCAACAGTGGAGGTCATGAAACAGCGTAGGTGCAAAGGTCAAAGTAAAAAAACAACAAGCGTCGGTGCAATAGTCAGGGTCATGTTACAGACAGCAGCGTAGGTGAACTGGCGATGGTTACAAATGAAACAAGAAATATGAGAACATTTAAAAATTGAATAAAGAATCGAATAAAGACAGACGTGCAGGTTGACATTTAGCCTTCTTTACCTCAGTCACACTGACAGACAGATCCATGGGTCGTAATCTAATGGTCGATGGCTGGCTGAGTGGTTGCCTTGTTTGACATGCAATTACCTCGTTCGCACAATCGTAGGCTACCATTCCGCAATCTGACCCCCTTACTAGGAAGGGATTTATCACCAGGATGCTTTACAATTATTAATTATCTTCCACCTGCATGTAGCTTGTTACACATTATTATTATTAGTATTATTACTTCGATGTTTTACAATTATTATTGCATAACTGTTGTCCCATTGTGCGTTTGCAAATGGCGTAATAAAGACCATACTTACTTACATTACTTCTGTAACTCGTCGTGTGACACGCCTTTGAACCTTTCCCCAAGACGACGCTGTGACGAGGAGGATAACTGCATATGTAGGCCTACACTTTTATACTAACGACCGTACGACCTCGATCCTGCTCATCTTTCAATGAATGGATCAGGTGAGATCCTTCACCACCGCTGGCAGTTTGAATGGTTGCCACGTTATTCAAGGTCCCCATGCATGGACTGTAGCAGCCTGTAGGCCTACTAACCCAAGAATCAAATCTCTTAAATGTACCAACGTTTGACATGCAATGCGCTCACCCTCTCATACAGAGGCGCATGTGACGTACACTTCAACAAATGCAGCTATTTGACATGTCCTTCACAGTTACTTCATTATACATAACTATCGCTGTGTATACAGACATAACAATAAAGTAAGTAAGTAAGTAAGTAAGTATTTTCTTTAATATAACCAGCTGCCAAACAGCACTCTGGTGAACAAGCATAAGCAATATAAATTCACAATATTCGAACAATGAAACCCAAATATACACAGACGTATGGACACATAAGACATAAGACATTTATTGTTCCCAGTAATTGTAGGCTACACTGACATTTAGTTATGCATGTTACTACAATTTCCATGGAGTATTATATCATCATAGTGCAACAGAGCTTTTAAATGGGAGCAATTGGCGCACCTAAAGGGACTAATCCCGCTTATAAAGCTGCAGACAGAAAGAGACACATTGACAGCAACTAGAAGTATGCGGGACGAAGAGCAAGTAAGATGGGAAAAGCCTTTAGGGCCCTAGCAAGCTATGATTGTTTTAAAAGCTAATCTACACACCTAAAGTACTGCGTTCTTTTAGCTCGCTTTTCTACCAATCACAGTGCAGTATCGCAAGCGCCCT
The DNA here is from genome assembly GCA_020284085.1 of Aporrectodea caliginosa. NCBI lineage: Eukaryota > Metazoa > Annelida > Clitellata > Crassiclitellata > Lumbricidae > Aporrectodea > Aporrectodea caliginosa. The sequence goes on along the minus strand of JACEVL010000507.1, from coordinate 3,460,111 downwards.
ATTACCTGCGTAAACTTCCACTAAACACGACTGTTCGCGCCCATTTCGGTCAATGCCAGATTTGTTATTATTTAATTTTATTACATTTACTTCATTTATGATGAATATTTCATATTTCAAGATCGAGTCATTAGTAATATTATTAAATCGTTCCGTCTCAAAATGTTCGCCCCTCTTGAGTTGCGCCCTGTGCCATGGCACCGCTGGCACACAGCCCTCGCAATGGCCCTGGGAAAAGTTGCGAAACTAGAGTGGAGTCTTTACGGAACAATGTCTGCTTTGTAAGAATTGCGAGAATTTAAGTAAAACTTTTACACGATGCGGCGGTGTCTATCGTAGATGACAAGATGTGCTTTAAAGTCTTTCATATCTATACTTGCTTGCATAGTCAAGCGTTTCACCTTTGCTGACGTTCAACAGAACGTCGACAATAGTCCCATGCCCTCGGGTGATGTGAGGTTCGTGGTTAAGAGTTGTTATTAATTATCAACAGCTCTGAGTCGTACCACAGCCAATGTCAACAGAGCATAGAATGCTTTTAAAAGTCCCTGAAATAGAACTTCATACATGAAGCAATATCTTCGCATTGTGAGTCCTTCTTGATGGATGACAGCCGACATCATTTGCGTTTGATCAAGATGACGTCTCTTTCAGAATGCAACCGCAGCAAAAGACGAACAGAGAGGCATTGTGCAACGTTGTCTGTATGGCTGTGTATACGTTCAGTACACGATCGTAACTGGGGCAGATCCTCCAGACAGAATGTGGTATACTAGACGCCGGATGAACTGCTAGCCAAGAGGTCGCTGGTTCAAAAGTCGATTCCCGAAAAAAGTGTTTTCTTGGCCACAATATATGCATTCGATTTTATTCATATTAAACCAAGTGAAAAAATCGACTGATGTAACATATTTATGTAGCATGTATAATTTGTATATTATATGAATGTAGGTAGATATGTATGTATGTAGATATGTATGTATGTATTTAGGCCTATGTATTCATGTATGCATGTATGTATGCATGTATGTATGTATGTATGCATGTATGACATTGTATGTATGTATGTATGTATGTATGTATGTATGTATGTATGTATGTATGTATGTATGTATGTATGTATGTATGTATGTATGTATGTATGTATGTATGTATGTATGTATGTATGTAATGTATGTTATGTATGTATGTATGTATGTATGTATGTATGTATGTATGTATGTATGTATGTATGTATGTATGTATGTATGTATGTATGTATGTATGTATGTATGTATGTATGTATGTGTGTATGTATGTATGTATGTATGTATGTATGTATGTATGTATGTATATGTAAGTATGTATTTAGGCCTATGTATGCTAATGCATCAGAGAAAAAGGTCTAGCGCAAATTTGAAAAAGTTGACATTTTCCGTGTCCAAAAATCAATAATATAATGACTAGAGAGTGATGCAGAAACAGAATATTCCCCTCGTAGCCTTCGTCATCATTCCCTCACTATCCCAGAGTGATTGATCGATGACACTAACTGAGTGTTCAGATAAAACATGGATGGATGCATACTTATATAAACACATGCACACATACATAAATACATACGTAGTACACATACATAGATGCATACTTACATATATTCATGCAGACATACATGCATGCATACATACATACATACATACATATATACATGCATACATGCATACATACGTATATAAATGCCTATATATGTATACACAAGCAATTGCATACATACATACACACATACACACACATACATAAGCAAACATACATTTTCATGCATACATATAAACACCTACTTGTATATGTCCTAGAAGCATAAAATGCCTTTCTTGCATACCCACTTACATACCTCAATGCATAAATACATACATACAAATGCATACAAACAATTACATGCACAGAAATGCATACATACATAGAAGCTGTAGTGCTCGTGTTTGACCCCATCTACAAAGCCAAGGCCAGACATTAGCCTTGACCTTAGTGAATGCTGAGGTGAAGAACGTGTCTTCAGAAGACAGAAGAGTCTTTGTTGGGGTCGATGAAGGTTGCCAGCGTATTTGCCTGCACACTGCTAACGGTGCTTCTGCCATTATGGCTATTGTACAACGGGGTGTAAGAGAACCATGCCCTGGATCATTTGTGTATACATCATCACGTGGGCATTGCCGTTGTCAGTAAAAGTGACAGCAAAGGTTCCGTTTGGATAAATCTGTCTGCGGTCGTCTGCATAGTTTAGCCATTCAGTCCGTCTGCACGTCTCTCTTAATCATCTATTATGGTCAACAGTATTTCTCTTAGTCATTAGACATCCTTGTTTCTACGCCTTCGTCAATTTCTACAGGTGTTTCGTGTCTTCTTTGTACACATTTTTATGAAGATGTTTGACTGGTCTCTCCTTTCTAAACCTTTCAAACTTCAAATGTGACTTTGACCTTCTCGGATCGACCTAATGATACCAAGAAGCAACTCTGTGTTTTCAGCTCTGTTATTGTCTCTGATGGAGTTTGCTTTTAAATCTTTGAATAGTTTTTGAATCAATAAATATTTTCATTAACAATAATATGTTTTAATTAGAGTTTAATTTACACCTTTCGAAATCTCTTGGTCCATCGAACCAAGAGAATCCTCTATCGTGGGACACAGTAGACGTTTGGGTGAGATTGAGAATTAGCCTTGTAACGCAGAGAACGGGTTCGAACCTTCTCTGAAACGGTCACTGTTCAGGGGGAAGCCACTCACTCGCAACTGCTCAGCGCCATCGATCGATGCTTGTTCATCATATCAATAAATGCGTTGTAGTAAAAATTCATTATCTATCGAATTTAGAATTGGTTTCTCCAATGGTCTATGAAGCGACTATTGATTGATGTCTTGTCTCAAGGCTCAGTTCTGCCACCTAATGGCTCAACATACTCTATACCGCTGGTTCAAGCATACTCACTCTCAAGGGATCTTTGCCCACCAATACGTCGACGATACCCAAGCCTTTACCTATGGCCCAGCCAACGCAGCTACATACATACATACCTAAATACATACATACATACATACAATAAATACATGCATACATACATACATAAATACATACATACATACATACATACATTGATACATACATACATACATTACATAAGTTAACAGACCGCAACTCAGTGCGCCGTGAATAAATTAATTCTGAGATTAATTCGGCGTGTAACACCTCCAGGTTGAAATCTGACGTCATCTTGTCGCGGGAAAAAGACCGCAGTGACTCGGGCACCGGAAGTCGACGCAAGGGCCACTCCCTGGATATCGACGTCGACCAGTTCGAAATGACGGAGCGTGGAGTGGCAGAAATGGCTTCCGACTTCTACGACCAGCCTCCGCATCTCGGGACGGACGCTACCACCGGATGTGGAGACGACACGATGTCCCTCTTCTACGAATTCCAGAACCTTCCGTACATCGATCCAGCCACAGCTGCAGAGGAGGATGTCGACAGCGAACACCACCAAACGACCTCATCCAGGACTAAGTATGTCGTCATCGCAATTTATTGGCTATCGTTCTATCGGATTCCTTTACAATCAAACATGTCGTTTGCTATGATTATCATAATTACTACTGCTACTGCTATTGCTACTGCTACTACTACTACTACTACTACTACTACTACTAGTACCGCTACTACTGCTGCTGCTGCTGCTGCTGCTGCTGCTGCTACTACTACTATTGATGTTGTTGTTGTTGTTTTTTCTAAACCATTATTATAGAAATTTGTATTTATAGATGTTGTTAATGTTGTTGCTATTTGTGTAACATTAAGGTCCATTAGTGATCGCAATCGTAAACTCCAGACTTCTAAAGCGTCTCTCTTAAGCCATGAGCCGGGCACCAGCTTATTCACGAGCGCTTTGCTTTGTTGACAAAGCTTGATATACCGTGTCAAGCACGCGCCTCGTTTGTGGAGGTCATTGAGGTAATGGGGTTGCTCAAACCGTGTCAAACCATGCGCCGTTATTATAATTAGTTGATTCAAGTTGTCACTGAAGTTCAGGTCTGTTGGTGATGTTTTGTTTGTGTGGGGGTCTGGGGGATAGTGTTCGTGTTGTTGCTGTTGCTTTCAATGTCTATTCGGCAGCGGCGCCCTGTAGTCCCACCGCATTGGAATGGAATGTACAGCGTTGTTACGCTATTCTTGTATAATATTACAAACACGACCCCCGCGCGCTTCGGGTTGTTTTCACGAGGTGAAAAAAGATCGTGACTCTTTTTTGTACAATGCGGACCTCGTCAGGGTAATTCAAGTTACTACGCGGTGGTGGTTGTACACTGGGAACCACACCCTAGGAAAGAGAGTGGGCGACTGTCCTTCTACTTAACAGAGCCTCGTCAGCGTTGATATAATTACTGAGAAGAAGAGAATGGCCAGTGGGGACGAGGGAGAACGGCTAATATGCCGTCGGATAATCGTGACCCGACTAATTATTAGGACTGACTCAGCCCACGTTTCCTGTTGACGTGTTAACGCTCTTGGCTAGAATCTGCTCCTAGCAGAAACCTATTTGTGGCTAGAAGTGGGCATAAGGTGGAATAATGGTACAGAAATGCATGACAAGATTACGCAATATATATGGACAACAGTTTCAGGTTATTTAAAGGCGTGTTGTAATTGGTCATATGCATACACACATAAAAAACCCAGCGTTATTTTACCCACCTCCATCTGTTAGTGTATACATATGCACGTATGTGTGTACGTAGGTATGCATGCATATGACATGTATGGCATGTATGGTATGTATGGCATATATGTATGCTTGTATGTATGTAGTATGTATGTATGTAGGTAGTATGTGACATGTAAGTATGTATGTATGTATGCACGTATGTATGTATGTAGGTATGTATGTATGTATGTATAATGTATGTATGTATATATGTATGTATGTATGTATGTATATATGTGTGTATGTATGTACATGTATTTATGTATGTATGTATGTACGACATGTATGTATATATATGTATGTATGTATGTATGTATGTATGTATGTATGTACGTATGTATTTATGTATGTATGCATGTACATGTATGTGTATGTGTATGTATCAAATATGTATAGTATATATGTGATTTACAAAGGCGTATTATATGGACCACATTTCTTCTTGTCTTTTCTTCTGGACTGTGAATTTCGTGACCTAATACTGAACTATCTGTACCGTGGTACTGATTCCGAGTAAGGCTACAATGCAAGCAAACAAAACAGATGTGATTTATCAGCTCGTATACATCAGTGTAACAGCATAATTATTAGTACAAAAGAACCACAAAAATGTTTCTTTTATGATCGAACTTTGCCCGATTGACCGATGTTATTTGGTCTGGAATTGCAACGGTGTTTCGTAATAATAGCGTTTGCCAAGTTTATTTAGTTCTGATCTGCGTGCCGCTTGCTGTTGAAAAGGTGCTGGTCAGCACAATATCGATGCAATACAATGCAATACATTACAATAAGATGCAAGACAGTTCAGCTGTATTTGATATCGCCCATTTCCGAAAGTTCAGAAGTGCACACACTACCATACGACAGAACATCGAAGGCGCTGAGCAATTGTGAGTGAAGGACTTGCTCAAAGTCCTTACACAGTACCGCCTGAATGGAGGCTCGAACTTCCGCATTACAGGACGAGTGCTCTATCTATTCGGTTACCGTGCGTCAATAGGTGGCCGTCCATTTAATACCACGCCACTCAGTCCTCAGTACTTTTGGAGTCGGTAAATAATGTTTTGTCGATGGATTGCTACGGTCGTGATTGCGCCTCAGTCAGCGACCTCAGGCCACTTTAGAGAAGAGTTTTTATAGCGACATGTAAAAAAGAGTTTTACATTAATCGTTTCGGTAAAAGTTTTCATTTCGAACACCATCTTCAGGCATTGTTTGAACAGTGTTCATAAATGATTTGACCATGTCTCGCATTATATGCGTGACGTCTCCATTGTCTGCCTGTTTCCCAGCGCACTGAATTTAGGATTTGTGTCTTGGTTTGGCGGTGTCAACTAGGGAACGCCTCTGCATGCCTGCTGTTGGGAGCTTGTTGCCCCACCTTAGGTTTGGCTGGACTTTTCGTTCTGCACTCGAGGTGAACTTGTTATTACCTTTGCGCGTTTCAAAGACTTCAAAAACTTCTGGTCTTTTCAGTGGTTGAGCCAACCACCTGGAATAACCTTCCTTCAGAGCTGCATGTTCTTTTAACTAGGAACTCTGCATACACCTTTTACAAGCATCTGCAAACTGTTCTTTATCGCCGGATTTGGGATGGGAGCGACTCTGAGTAGGTTATCTTGGAGGGACGCTATATAACTCATCTGAACGAATGAATAAATTACTACAGCTAACCATAAAATAATATATATATATATAAGCCTAACACAGAGGTGCCATTTATTTACAGGTTTCATTGCGCCGACGAAATGAAAGACGGCGGAGGATATGAAGGGGTAAGAAAATACTAATTATACCCACTCCATTAAGTCTTTCATCTCAGTTGAAAATCGATCATGGAACTTCTGTAGACGACGAAAACTATTATTTTTATCGATAGCTAACATTTCAAACATATGGCCGTCTGTGTATCTGAGGGCTAGCTTAAGGAATTGCTCATCTGCTTCTAAGATTAGGTACAAACGTGTTCAGGTAGATTGTACAAGTTAAAGCGAGGAATAGCTTATTATTCTATATGCTGCTTGTAATGTAATCTTAGCCGTACGGACAAATGCCATTCGGAAATTGCATGCGATTTAGGACCGGAAGGTCACCGAATCAGTTGTGCAAAGCTGAGCAGGAGATGCTCGCTGTGAGATTGATGGTCCACTGCGGACGGGGCCTCACCAGGCGAGAACTGCCTGGCCACCGCTGTCTGTCTATCACCCCTCGGGCTTTCCACTCAAAAACTGAAGTTTCATCTGTTCAAGAGCTCATACCCCAACTCACCTGATCCTCTACCTTCCAATTCTCGACCAAAACGACACCCACCGCCTTAACAGCTACTCTGCCCCTCTGACCATCTGGCCACCGGACTCAGACTTCCTTATGACTCCCCTCTGACTCGACGCAGCACTCCTAATGACTTCGTTTGATTCCCACCAACCATTGTACCAGTTCAGAGTCGCGAGTTATCGCATGGCGCGACAACATTTTGAACTCCACGTTCATATCCAAGTTAACGTCTTGGAACATCTAGGGCCAGTCACTGCGTTCATTCTTTTGCCTGCCTTTATTGAACTTGTTCTAATGAAGGCTAGTGCTCAGAAGCTACAGAGTACCTGTCAAGTTGCCCGAAGGCCACTGTATCAACAAACTTTATGAAATTCATCAGAAATTCGATATTGTCGCAGGTTTATTTGACGTAAATATAACTTTATGGCTTTTATATGGCACCCGTAACTAAGTGAAATCGACCCGGCCTTTGAAAGACTCACATCGCAAACACACACCAAATGCACATCAATTCTGACAGACTTTCTTACATGAATAGGACTTTGCATGTGCATGCATTCGGTATAACAATGGCCGCTCAGAACTGAATTTGAAAACATTCATCACTCACGAAATAAAAGCGAAATAAAAGTCAGAAAGTTCCTCGCTAAAACCCACGTAAGGCTAGTAAAACTGCCTTATCAGTCAGTCAGATGTAATGAGTAGGGTTTTTTATGACCTCGACGAGACATGCGGTAAAGTCAACACTACCAGCACTTGTTAATAGTTATAGTAATAGTAGCAATATAATAGTAATAGTAATAATAATAATAATAATAATAATAATAATAATAATAATAATATTATTATTATAATAATTTTAAAAAATTATTAGCCCTGAGGTATAATTCATTCCCCAGGGGCTTAGATATTATATAAGGTGAAGCATCTGGAACGGCCACTCATCCATGTCACTTAAGGGCTTAACAAACGTCCACTAAAAGCTATTATTATTATTATTATTATTATTATTATTATTATTTTTTATTATTTTTTTTATTATTATTATTATATACATTATCCCTCAGGGACTTAGAAACTATCCTAAGGTGTGCTATCAATCTGGAGTTAGTGGTCCTCGTCCCCGGTATTATTATTATTAAGTGCCTATGAAGGCTTATTATTATTGAATTATTATTATTATTATTAATTATTATTACATTATTATTATTATTATTATTATTATTATTATTATTATTATTATTATTATTATTATTATTATTATTATTATTATTATTATTATTATTATTAGGCTTATTATTATTATTATTATTATTATTATTATTATTATTATTATTATTGCCGATTATTATTTATTACTTTATTACCCCCAGGGGGCATAAATAGCCCCCTGCACTGGTTACTTGCATGACTGCCCTGGCTATGCCCTGGTTAAAAAAAGTCTGGCGCCGCCAATGAATTGTTTTGTCTCATTCTTTGTCTTGCAGGATTTGAAATCACTTATGAGGAGACGGAAGAGAGGAGCATCGCTTGAACTGTCCTATGACGATGCTCTAAGCGATCGATTGCTCGCTGACTCACCTGCCTACAGCTCATCCCAGACGACATCCGGTTTGACTCAAAGTCCATCTCAGTCAGACTATCACCAGTCACTTCCGGTTAGGCAGATAACCGGAAGTGGGGCTTCCTCGTCTTCTTTGTCGGATGCTTCGTGGATCAGAGGACAGGCGAACTTTCCACCGGAGAAACGCGCCAGGTTCAGCCAGGATGAAAGGATGTCCTTTCCTATGCAGACGGATTCCAGGACTGGAGCCAGATGGAATAGCATTCCAATGATCAACACTTCCGAATCCATGGCTTTCCTTCAGGCTTTACCCGATGGGGCACATGCGAACAGAACCAGTGAGCATGGCACGGGGAGTGGTTGGCATCAGACCCCGAACACAACAGCCTTTCAATTTGGATCACCGAGTGGCTTCGAGATGTGGGGACCAAACTCAGATCGGGAGAAATTCGAAGACAATAGAAGGGCCATAGCTGCTGATGGAACAAAGCAGCACCCGGCTTCTGTTTTAGATTCCCTTCCAGCAGGACCAGCAACAGAAACTGTTTGGACGATACCCGGTCCTCTCTACTCCACTTCGCAGTTCAACGAAGCGGAACTTGTTCATCAAGTGACTCCTCCATCTGGAGCCTTCTCGGCAGACGAACTCTCATCGTTGCAATCAACCTGGAAAGGACTAAACTTCCCTCTTGACACAATCATCGCATCGTTTTTCAACAGCTGCTCGGAAGTACCTGGAAATGTCGGAGAGAAGAACCATCAGCCCAACAACGATACTTCAGAAGCACAGGTTTCAGTGACCGAAATTCGGAACCTACCGAAACCAACTTCCGGTTCAACAGACGCCAGACGAACTCTGTCTGGGGAGATCGTTTCCGGGTCACAAGGTCATGTCTCAGCTGCACCGGTTCAATATCCTGTCAGTATGACGGATAGAGTAAAGGGAGCGCCCGATCGGAACATGTACGAGATGCAGCGATCACGCTCGATTGCAGATCGAGTGGCTCAGGGGGAACTGGCTGGATGTCATCCTGGCCAGTCAAACACACCTGGATGGTCGTTACCGACGACCGCGGCCACGGGAATTCCTCTCCCTCTGGGTTCGGTCTCACTTCCGCCTGCCATACACGGACTTCCATTTCCGCTTCCGCCTGTTCCAAGCGGATATAAGTTGGTCATAACACACCAGTCCCTTCCACCTGCTGGAAAAGAGAGCGCCCTGCCACAGAAGGAGACCCGCATCATTATCATTCACCCCGCCCAGGACACGCCACCAACCCCAGTCGGTCATCCAGACCAGAACCCTTCCGGTCACCCTTCCATCACAACCTACCAAAGTCCTCCTCCCACACCACATCCTCCACCATCTCTTCCTCATCCACAACACGAGGTTGCCCAGCAGAAGCCGAGTGGTGCTGCAGCTCAGCAGCTCGGACGTAAGCCACCAGGGAATGGCATGAGAAGACCCGCAGACTTTGACCTACCCCAGAAGACATCAGTTCAGTACTTCACCCATCGCAGCGACCACGGCTCCAAGTCTTCCTCTCCACTGACCCCTGCACTTGACCTTTCCTTCAACTCGATCTTTACCCAAACCTCTAATCCTGACCATACCGGTGCCCGATATCAGACTGCAGTCCACAATCCAGCACATCAGATGTCACCAGGTTTCACTAATGCCGTCTGGCAGAATGGTACCAGTGGCATCCAGCACACACTGACCACTTGCCATACAATGACCACTTCCGCTCCACACAGGCTGACCAGTTCCAGTTCCTGTTCCCAGATACTGGCCAATTCGGATTCCCGCATTTCGCTTGCCCAGACAGCCTGTCCCACTCCTTCGAATGATGGTCGAGGAGTCTGCCTCTCCACACCCGAGTACTTGTTCACCACAAGACCCTCTTCCGTTCAGTTTGGCCATCAGCCGGGGCTTCAGTCTAACGCCACCCGTATCAGCCCAGTTGACCCTACCGACCTTTCAACAGAAGGTCACCTGGTAGACGTCATGTTCCCGCCAAACGTCGTGATTGGTCCATCGTGCTGCCCTGGCCAACGCCTCATCAGCGGTCGCCTTGGTAACGGCGGCGCTGAGGATCTGTCGCCTGTCGCCCATGCGCGACGACCTTCTGTGGAAATTGGGTCGGGTGGCAGCGGGGTCACCGGAAGACCTTCGTCTCCAGCGACGAGCACCGTTGAACCGGACTCAACGGTCCAACCGGGTCAGAGGGACATCATCCGGGCACTGACGGACAAGATCCGCAGGAATCGAACCCAGCGTCGCCTCTCAGACAACCTCGTCTCTACAACTTCGCAATCACCGAACACAAACTTCTCAGACGGGCAAAGTCCCCATCCGGAACCGACCATGGCATCCCCAAATCAGCATCCCCTCTTGGAGCCACCTGTCTCTGAATCAACCGAAGTACCTCCAAACGTGCACCACCAGCATCATCAACAACACCCGAGTGCTGATGCCATTACGTCACGCTATGCTGACGTCACTGTTGCCGGGAAACCAGCGCAGGTGGGGATAAAAGCGGAGCTGCCGCCGTCGCCAACTTCAGATGACAGACCGACGTCCATTTTGAGATCGTCATCAACGGGTCATCACTCTCCACGAGAGCAGGAGTCGTCCGCTGTCCATGGCAGACACGGCTCAACAGAATCAACGGAATCAAACGATCAGGTAGGGCACCATTGTATGATAATAATATTTATTCTTTGGGCACCATTGCATGATAATAATATTTATTCTTTGGGCACCATTGTATGATTATAATATTTATTCTTTGGGCACCATTGTATAATATTTATTCTTTGGGCACCATTGCATGATAATATTATTTATTCTTTGGGCACCATTGTGTAATAATAATATTTATTCTTTGGGCACCATTGTATAATAATAATATTTCAGCTTTGCGAAGAGCCTGACAAACGTACTGCGCTGTACATGTAGGCTACTTGTTCTGCCGATTAAACAATTCACAAGAACACAAATCACAGAAGACATAAATCAACAAAGTTTCAGCCATGCAAGGCGTAAAGTGCTGTATCCTTTTCTACAGCGACCGAATTAAGCCGACCACTCTCATTTGTAAAAAGGCGTTTCCTGAAGAGTGGCATTTATCATTACTGCTAAACATTGGAAGTGATACCAAACTCCTTTAAAGAAAGATAGATTGAGCAAAGTAACAAGCTGCGTTCTTGTCAGCCTGATCTAGTGAATATACGAAAATTGATTGATTGATTGATTGTTTGAAATTCCCACCATGTGACCGCTCATAGGCTCGACAGAGAACGCCATCTAATGTGGTATCCGGCCAATAAACCCAATAACCCCCGGCCAATAAGAGCCCTGCCAATAACCTCTAGGAAAATTACTCCCGGCCAATAACGCCCAAACGTTTAGTAGTCATGTTAGGCTCGGTCAGGGTCGGTCAGGGTCGATATTAGGGTGATCTGTCGTCACTAGAAAATATATTGATGTACAATAGGGTGGGGGGTTATTGGCTGGGATTCTGACGCGGGATGATTTTCCTAGGGGTTAATGGCCGGGGACATAGGCTAGGGGTTATTATCCAATAACCATCTAACATAGTCGCCCTGGGAAATCTCACAAAGGCATGACGCATTACCGACGTATAGCTATTCATTCCACTTATTAGTGTGGTAACTGTTCATACATGTACCAGGCCTCGTTAGTTTCACTGGTTGTAGACTTGTAGCCTACGTTCCATGCGTCTCTGTTGGTGAGGAAGCCGGTTTGCATAACGATGATGGCTTATTTCAGATAATTATATGAATCTTGGGCTAGCAAGGTTCTTGCCCTGGAACCTTAAATGGAGTGGTCCCCATTACAAAGGGCAGCGGTGATGAAGGATGTCATCACCCGATCACTTCACTTGAAAAATGAACAGGGTCGAGGCCAGGGGTGCAAAAACCAAGTTTTTTCAAAATGAAAAGCTTTTTTTGTTTTTTGTTTTTTTTTTTGTTTTTGTTATTATGATTTTCCTATTTCGGATCATAAAACTCATAAAAATAGCATAAAACTCATAAAAATAGCATGAATACTGTTCGAGTTAATCAGATGAATAAATTAAATTAACTAGAACAGTAGAACCGTAGAATGTCATGTAACGAAATTAATGAAGACGATACAACAATTGCCAAGAGAGTTGAAGATACGCCATTTTGAAATTTATAATTAATAAATTTATAAACCACCAAAAAACAAATTTTGCGGTGTTCTGGTTTTTTGGTTTGAAAAACCAAAAACCAAAAAACCAAAAACCAAACCTCGAGGTCATAAATATACGGTCGCTATTTCAAATCGTGTACATTTGCATTAACTTATTTGCGCTTGTCTGTATACAATACATATACATATTAGGCTATATGTATGCACATACATAAGTGGAATGGAAAATATTCGGTGTCTGTTGTGAGTCGACAAGATAAATGACTTGCTGCCCTGGCATGTAGCCACGGTCTGTAACCATGAACTTTAATAACTGTGCAGCGTCGAACCACTGTAAAAAATAAATCAATAAATCACCGAGAGTCAAAGCGCACCTGTTATTCACAGACGAAGAAGAGTAATATTTCATAGACACGAACATCTGCATAATTTTTATACCCAGCGACCTTTAAGAAAATTCTTAATGCATATCATAGCTTTGCATCAATCGACGACCTACAGCGCTGCTCTCTGGCGCTCACTCTGAACAGTAAATCATCGAGATATCTATCACTACAGAACCTTCTCCACCGCTCATTGTTGTCCGATTTACTTCAAAGCTTAATGTGCGGTTGGAGTTTGAAGTAGAGAAATAAGTGTGTATGTTTGTCTACATGTTTGCATTTATGACACGTGTGTCTATGTATGTTTGTATTTGCGTATCAAACATTTGTTATAAGTTATAAGTTATAATTATTGCTTTTAAAGTAGGCCTTACCTCACAAAGTACGCACACATAATTCATGTGCGCAAATTAAATGGAGGCTATGTGCATAAATCGAGAAGATGAATCGATGGTAGTGTTGAATACATGCACGTGAGAAGACCTGCACTGATTCACTTCCATTTAATTTATTTATTGCTCGCAACTAAATCATCATAAGACGCATTTAACAAAACTGTTTCTGGGATGCAAACGAAAGAGTTAGAAGGGGCTGAAGTATCGTTTAGCAGGTCTATAGGCCAGATCGCCAATGCAATATCAAATCAGTTTGAAGTGACAAATTATCCAGCAGGCTTGTAACTGGATTTTAATACACACAGAACCAAAATGAACAGAACAAATAAATCTCAAATAGAATAAATACCTACATATTATAAGAACAAATATGTTTCTGGAATATAAAAATTATCATTTTTTAAATAAGCGCGCATATTTCCTAAAACAATTTTTTGGACAGTTTACGGATATTCAATGATAAACTATATTCCAGACAAAAGTCCAATACATGTAATTGAAACTATTCGAGTGTTAGCTCTGGCAGAATGTGGGTGTCATTTAGGTCGAGAATTGAAAGGTGTAGGATTAGATGAGTCGGGTACGAATTCTTGAAGAGATGAGACTTCAGTTTTGAGTGGAAAGCACGAGGAGTGATAGATAGAGGAGCCTGAGGTAGATGATGGTGGGTGATTGGCAATGATGGTGGAGGAACCGAAAATTTTCGGAATTCAGGAGGAAGATAGTACCAGTGACTTTTATTCCTACCGACTTATTGCGTAAACTACTAAACTGCAAATTTTTAAAGCAGCGCTATAGAAATAAGGAGTCTAAGTAATAACTTGCTTCTACGATCGGCTAATTTATCACACGCACAAAAACCAAGTACTCGAAGGTCATTGAATGAATAGTTAGTCAGTCAGACAGGTAAGCCCAGGTATCAGGCTGTTATGTCCAGACGTCCAATTGCGCTTTTATGTTGAACAGCAAAAGTAATTATGACATGTATGACATGGTTTTGCGGTGAGTTGTTTTGTCAAAAGACAGACAGCATATATATCTTTGTCGAATATTCTGTTGCGAGAAATTACACCGAATGCCAACATGGGTTTTGTACTGTCTATAGTTGTAGCGTTGTTGCAGCGAAAACGACCCTCACGGTTAGATCTTCTAATCGAGGGGCTTTTGGCGGGGACTATTGACCCATTGCGTGATTGATTGCTAGTTTTTCTTTATCATCTTGCTCGCAGCGGTGCAGGAAGGGCGACTGAGCTGTGAGCTGAACTGGATAGTTGTTGTTGAAATTTGAGAGCAGCTGCTCCTGTGTAGAAATGTAGAAAGTTGTTTGAATGTGAACGTCAGTCGCTTCAATGTCCTGAGGAGATGAATTCATGAGTGATTGGTCTAAACATGCATGCATGTGACCAAGCAGAATGACAAACGTTTGTTAGGTTCACTGTAGACGAAATATTCTTCCCATACCCGCGGCAAAAAAACGTTGACGTATGAAGGGTTATTACTCCAAAAAGGTGTCCAACCACTCCCTTCATTCAGGTCAAGGATACCAGCACCGATTAGTCATGTAAACACATCGACAAGATGATTTATATTAATGCGACTCGAGGCATCTAATACGTCATTCAAAATATCAGTATCATAAAATGTTAAATTTAGTTGATGCAATGTGCGTCATTGGTTTCAAATACACAACGTCAGCCGGAAAGACGAAATCCAATTACTTGCAGACTTGTATACGAGACACCAAACTTCGAGAACGAGAACGAAACCGACACCGAGATAGTGGGGTCCGAGACCGAGACCGAGACAGTGGGTTCCTTGACCTGAATGAAGAGTTAGACACAAGGTCCGAGACAGTTCAAGACAGCTCAAAACGAGTGAAATGCACATTGGACCCAAATCCAAAAACAATTTTTTCTCAACTTTTGAAGTCTAATACCAGGGACAAAGTCACTGAAATCAGCCGATCACCTGAATAGTATAAGCTATAATCAACAACATTCCATGTAGGCCTAGTAGCGACATGTCACATCACTCACCTTGAGAAACTAGATGTTGTTCCAAGCGTTTCGCTTATGTTGGCTTTACCCCAGCGGCAAACGGCATGCCATTTATTTTGTTTTTCATTGATTTCAAATTGCGTGAATGCAAATTTCATTATGTCAGGTTCTCTATGAGACATTTCAAGACATTTGCACTGATAGAAATTATAAAATTGAAATAAAGTAATCAAGTACAAACTGAAAACTGCTCTTTTCAATGCCTTTTAATACCAGAAACACCGGTTTTCTTACCTTGCGGTTTCTTTAGCACTTCCGATTAACTAGTTATCCGTTCAGCACAGGAAATTTTATAGCGCGGTACTGTCAGAAGGTCAGAACCAAGGACAGTTTGCGCGAGAACTATGGAGACCGCGTCTAGAAAGAGAACAAGACTTTCGCTTCGAGACGGTGTTCAAAAAGTCAAGAAATGACCTCGAGACCGAGACCGAGACATTGGGGTCCGAGACCGAGACATCAAATTTAATAACCTATCTCGAGACGTCTCGAGACAATCCATGTCTGATTACTTGCGGCTCCCTCAGCGAAGATTCTACGGTTCACAGGCCCAATATAACTGTAGTGAAGCAAAAGATTAAAAATTTATTTAAAATTAATTAATTAACATTTTACCTACGAGAGTGTAGCCTAATAAAAGCGACTGGGGGAACCAACGCAGTTCGTCGTTAAAGTATTAAAGTGTTCATTCGTCTGTCCCTTAGTTCATTTGTTCATTGGTTCACTTGTTCGTTTGTTCATCTGTTCATTTGTTCACTTGATCATTTGTTCATTCACGCGGTCATTCGTTCGCTCATTTATTCTCTGATCTCCTCTTTACTCCTTCCCTTTTGTGAGGTACCTCAAATAAGCCATATTAATTGTCCTGCTACATACATACATACTCATTACTTGCAGAAGGTGAATGGAATGTTGGAGTGGCTTGCATCATCGAATGGAGAAAATTCATCCGACAGAGAGAAATCTTTCGATGGAAAGCCCTTCACTGGACCAGTGTTAGTTACTAATCGATTAATCAATTAGTTACTCGTTTGAGACACAGAGCTAATTATTCAGTAGCCACTTAATTATTCCAGTTGTTATATACCCTGTTAGACGCAGAGGGAGAGGACTTGCTAACCGCCTTCACATGCCTTCACATGTTAAGAAAATAAAGTCGCTAACATGTTATACGGTTATACCCATCCTTAGTTTGTCCCTTCCACAGTTTCGCTAGTGCCTGAAGTCTCGGAGTCTTCTCGACAGTGATATCACTGGTTCGGAAGGATGCGCCACTGATGAGTAGTCTTCAATTGGCGCTCTATAAATGTCAAAATACAATTACTTGACGGCCTTTCATGGCTAGCTCAATAGATTATTTTCTCAATTCTTTTGTTTTATCAGTTACTATTCTATGAAAGAAAAATTAGCCTCCTGACAGATATCACTCCTACTATTTACAAAGACCATCAAAATTGCTCAATTTAATTTGATTCTGTTGTAGTGTAGGGTATGACAGCAACGACGTCGGTATAGGTCTTAGAGAGTGGGTTAGGTGTGCAAGATATTGCACTATAGGCCGTTTAAACCTTGTAAAACGTCTTTACTTGTGGTGGTTTTCGTGGTTTATTGAGTTAGCCCTACCCACATGAACCCTCTTTTCCCTTTCCTCCCTAGCAGACTTCCCAAGGATTTTAACCCATCCGGCAAAAATGGGCACCAAGGAATTTTACCCTTAGAGTCAAGCGGCGCCATTGAATTCCTGCCCCTCGCCCTGTGCCGACACCCTGATAGGTCACAGAGTCGGTCGAAGGTGGAAAGGAGACTATTTGGATGGCACTCCATTAGATTGGATTATGCAGAATTAAGATGGTATTTTTTATCTTCAGCGAATCGGACCGAAGCGATTTCTGTTTCTTCCTTGATGCCCCGATATCCACAGCTCAACGTCAAGAGGAGGACAGGATCACATACCTTAACAAAGGTACATAGAATGAAGACGGAAGATGACATAATACGTCTCTCCTCTGCTCATTTTTCTCTTCTTCACTCTTCTCTCTTCACTCTTCTTATGTCCTATACTGTCCTGCCTTCTCATCTCCTCTTACCCCGTTCTCTTCCTCTAAAATTCCGATACTCTCTTCTGTTCTCTCCAATCTTATTTCTTTTCAGCACATCTGACCTCTCCTCTTCACTTCTTTTTCTATCGTTCTCTTCTCTTCTCTTTTCTTCCCATCTTTTATATTCTCTCTTATACCCTTCTCTTATCTAATTTTTTCATCTCCTCTTCCCTTTTCTATTATTTCCTCTCCTCTTCCCTTTTCTACTTTTTCCATCTCCTCTTCTCCTATCTACTCTTTCCATCTCCTTTTCTCTTCCCTTCTCCTCATTCCTCTTATCTTCTCTTCTCTTTCCATCTGTTTCCTCCTCTTCCGTTCTCATATATTGCCTTCTCCTTCTATTCTGTTCTCTTGTCTTCTCTTGCCTTTTCTTCCCTGCTATTTCTTGTGTTGTTTTCATTCGGGTTCTGTTTGTGTACCTTCGTAGGCCAATACTATCGTTTGTCTCTGGAGTGCCTGGCTTTGCCCTACCAATCGGAGAATGTCGTCTTTAAGGTCGGTCACCTTTAGCATTGTGCAGTCTATAATAATCATCATCATAATCATAATCATCATCATCATCATCATCATCATCATAATCATTGTCATCATCATCGTCATCGTCACCATGATCATCATCATAATCATAATCACCATAAACATCATCATCGTCATACTCATCATTATATATATATAGACCTACAACTTATGTTTATTCAAGACCTACAACTTATGCATTATCTTTTGTAGACCTACAACTTATGTATCCTCTTAAGACCTACAACTTATGTATTATTCGTTTTGTAGACCTACAACTGCGCTAGAAACACTTTGATTGGATGAAGTTTGTATGCTTTTTCAGAGCGTCGTAATGGTTCTGTTTCGTGACAGTCGAGCGGTGGGCGATGAGGTAGAAGCCTGGAAGATCTGGCATTCGAGGCAGCAGAGCTACAAGCAACGCATTCTCGACATAGGTTCGATTCCTATCTCGTCATCTCTATAGCATTATCGTCAGAAAGTAAATGCGGTCGCTTATATATAGACCTACAACTTATGTATTATTCCTCTTATGTAGACCTATAGCTTACAACTTATGTATTATTCCTCTTATGTAGACCTACAACTTATGTATTATTCCTCTTATGTAGACCTACAACTTATGTATGCTTCCTATGTAGACCTACAAGTTATGTATGCATCTTATGTAGACCAGCTTATGTATGCTTCCTATGTAGGTATGCTTCTTCTGTAGACTTACAACTTATGTATGCTTCCTATGTAGACTTACAACTTATGTATGCTTCCTATGTAGACTTACAACTATGTATGCTTCTTATGTAGACTTACAACTTATGTATGCTTCCTATGTAGACCTACAACTTATGTATGCTTCCTATAGATCTACTGCTTATATGCCTTTTATATACATATGTATATAGACCTACCTCTTATGTAGACCTACAACTTATGTATGCCTCTTATGTAGATCTACAGCTTATTCATGCGGTTTGTTTCGACCTATGGGCTTACATAATTCATCTGCAAGAGGCTAAGAGCTCCATTATGTTAGACGTCAACTCGTTGCAATATCTCGGTCTAGCCGTTATGGTTGAACTGCCACCGAGTCAACCATACAACCACCACAGTACCGTAGCCACCAGTTCAGACGGGCGTATACTTATCTCTACTGCTATATATAGGGACGCAACATAATGTGGTCTTCAGGGTTAAGTAAGTATGTAAGTAATTTATGGGCCACAGAGGATCGTCAAGGTCCTGACTGCAGTCACTAAATCATTGCAGAACGAAGGCGTTTAGGCCACTTCCGATTGGTTGTTGAAACTCAGCGGGGAGATTGTTGAATGGTAACACGCTGGCACGAAGATCATAAGGAAGCGGGTTTCATATCCGCTAGCCCCAAATGATTGATTCACCCTTCAACTCCATGGGGAGCGACTGTAAACTGAGCAGTAGAACAGATGGGTGCCTTGCAGGACGCCATTCAGTTAAAATTTTACTCCTGTTAAATATTGTTATCATCTGTTACTAATATATCATGTAATCTTACTGCGTACTTGTCAGTTTGAATTAATAAACGAATAGGCCTATTATTATTTTTTTTGCCCTGAGGTACTTCATTCCCATAGGGACTTAGAGTACAGAGTGGTACATCTGGAACGGCTACTCATCCATATCGCTCAAGGGATTTAGAAAAGTTCCGCTAAAAGACAGGGAGTAGAAGCGTTGTGTCGTAACGCTGAAATAGGTTTATTTGCTGTTTCAGATATTTCCGTAGCCATAAACCATATTATGTTAACGTTTATTTTATTTATTTAAGTTTGTGGACATCTAAAATTCTAAGTTAACTGCCTGGAAAAGGCTTCCGGAAAAACTGTCGTCAATCGTATTGCATGGAATACAAAGGGTCGAGGTTTAAAAGAATGGATTTTCTGGTTTCTTTTAGATTATAAGGACGCTTGTGGTGTTGGTCTGAATAGTATGAAGGAGTTGGCTTATAATGCGACAGCCTTAACATGGAGCACCGCTGATCAACCAGTCAAGGTAAGAGGGCGACAGCGTCTATATATGTCTGGTCCCATTTAAATGATCTGTCACGGTGGTGACACTTTTGGAAGGCCTTTGCCGTCAAGACAATGCCCTATGCAATAGTTTGAATTACTAACTACTGAAATTTTAGCCTATGCAATTGATTAAATTACTATCTAAATACTGAAATTTTAATATGATTTATAAATTAGTATTTTTACGAAATGTAGGTTATGGAATGGGCTTCCTCCACCAGTCCGCCCCGCCATTCTTTCTGATAGTCTTTCCTAATCCTTTTCTAAACTAAAATCCTGCCTTTTCCCTCGGGGTTGCTCGCACTGGAAGCGCTTCTGAACTCTCTTTAAGGGCTTTTGCTGAGAGAAGCGCTTTATAAATGGCCAAATACAATACAATACAATATATAGATTTGCAAAACTATCCTATGACTGACAATGTCTTACAGCTTTATATTCGTCGTATATTGTTAGGTTAACGTGGCGGTCAATTGTCTGAGCACTGATTTCAGCAACCAGAAGGGTGTCAAGGTAAGCTGCATTCAGTTTCAAAGCGTAGACATACATACATCATTCATTATGCACGAGTTTTTTTATAGGGACCATTATTTTATCCTAAAACCTGGTCATTTCTTCAATGAATTCACCGATAAGATCCTTCTTAACCGTTGCCAGTTTTAATGGATCCACACCAGCTAGTGATGCCTCCAGCATTCTTACGCGTCATTTGAAAAGTCTCGAAATATTGCTAGTTCGAGGTAGCTTTCAATTCTCTGTTGTGAATACTTGAATTTCCACGAAACTGCATACTGCAGGAACATATATGCTAACTAGATTTTATTGGCTAAACTTACGGAATGCTTAAGTTCGATGTGACAAAAATGCATATTGATTACAAAACAGTTTGTCCTGCAGCAAGTATGATGTCCTAAAGTAAAACTTGTCAAAATTCAAATTTCTCATATCCCGACCATCTCTACCTGCAATTGAGCTCACCTCTTCTTGTTGAATGATAGACGGAAGAAGTTGTGCTAGTGGGCTCAGTCACTCAGCTCATGCAACGTCTTTTAGTAGTTGCTTTTAAAGGGGCGCTATATTAATTCATGAATGAATGAGTGAACCTGCTTCTGAAGCTAAAGTTGTATCTTATTCATACTTCTTAGAAGCAGCAATGATGCCCTTAAATCCAATTCCAGCTGCAACACTCAGCAACTACTCTACTCTCCTTGTTCCAACTGTACAAATCTTCTACGTGTCCCTGTCCACTGATACTTTCAGCATTTTCTAGAAGTCTGTAGTCACCCAATTCTTGTGCCTGTCATGAAGTCACTAGTTTTAAGAGAGTCATTTATTCTTCAGGGTATTCCGCTGCACATCCAGATTGACACCTATGACGTTTCGGCGCCTGAATTGCCAATTCACAGAGCCTACTGCAAAATAAAAGTCTTCTGTGATAAGGTGAGTGTAGGCCACATCTACAGTAACTTATAGGAGCAGGGGAAGTATTTAATCAGAGAAAGCCCAATTCTTATTACAATCATATGACATATGGAAGAGTCATCAGACTACGGCGGGAAACTCACCGTTTGGTTAAATTCTTGTCTTGTAACGCGAGAGTAGGCCTACGGGTTCGAGCCTCTCCTGAGACGAGGTCACTGTGTAGGAACCTTAAGCAAGTACTTCATTTACAATAATTGTTCACTCACCGCTGTCTGCTGATGCATAGTCGTTATAATTGTTACGCTTATTAAATGCGTAATATTTAATGCAAACGCCCCTCGTAAACATAATGATTGAAACTGTTGCAACCACAAACAAACATTACTACAATTCAAGTATAATTAGCGCCTGAAGAGCATGTCGCTGATTTTAACAGGAAGACATCATGCACATGCACTAGCGTCTATAACTTGGCTTGGTTGTCATTTGCTCAATTGAGATAAGTCCCACACCATCGATTCAGAGAGATAGATAGAAAGAAAGAAGCATTGATGCGTGGATGGATAGATAAATGGATGGATGTATGTATGAATGGATGGATGGACGGATGGACGGATCGGTATTTAAATAGGTAGACAGATAGGCAGACAGAACAGATATAGATAGATAAATAGACAGGAACACAGGTTCACCGATAGACAGATGGATACATAGAGAGGAGAGAGGGTGAGGGAGACTTGCCCTACAATGGTAAATCTCAGGTTGTCTGTGAGGGGGGTCATCTGAGTTGCTAAACTAATAAATTGTTTGGTCTACAGGGGGCAGAACGTAAAGTTCGAGACGAGGAAAGAAAAAGAGAGAAGCGCAACAAAGTGAAGCCTGAAACTACATTAATCTCAGGTGAATAAAACATAAAGAATAACAATAAACATAAAACTATTCGACTCTGTTTTCTTGTCACTGTAGGCCGCACACAGTAGGCCAGCCACAGCGGGTGCTTTTCACGTACC
The DNA here is from genome assembly GCA_020284085.1 of Aporrectodea caliginosa. Classification (NCBI taxonomy): domain Eukaryota; kingdom Metazoa; phylum Annelida; class Clitellata; order Crassiclitellata; family Lumbricidae; genus Aporrectodea; species Aporrectodea caliginosa. The sequence goes on along the minus strand of JACEVL010000507.1, from coordinate 3,437,415 downwards.
ATAAATTAATCTGACCAAACATTACTTGAGCGTTCCTACTTCATTATAATGTAGACTTACAGGATGAACATCTCTACTGTTACCCATTGGCATATAATTTATGATGCATCTGATTCTACAGATTTGAATGCACTTTTACTGTGTAGGCCTACTTTTAAAAATCGTCTTTGGTAATGATGATACTGTTATCACTGGAACTCTTAAACATCTTCGTCTTTGGTAATGATGACGCTGTTATCACTCGAACACACTTAGTCACACACTTAGCCTGTATACGCACAAAGCTATGAAATGCGAATAACTGCGACTAGTTATTAGAATCTAGATTGATTTTTCGTAGTGGATCCGTTCACGCCCCGGGCGTTATCGGAGCCCCAGTACTATATTCACGCCCGTCGCGTTATTGGCTAAAGCCTGTCACGTGAACTTGTTGTCTTCCCGTGGAATTTTGATATGGCGGACATCCTGAGGATCGGTTAGGGCCAGGTTAGGATTCTGGGGTCGTTTATGGTCAAATTAGGCGTCGTGAGGGTCGTTTAGGGTCAGATTAGGCGTCGTGAGGGTCGGTTAGGGTCAGGGTTAGGGTGTGTCGTCGTTAGAAAACACGGTGAACAACCTTCCACCGCAATCGGGAATGTTTATCGGTCGGTTCGTTTCAGGTACACACAATCATGTGACATGCACTGACCAATTGCGAGGCGGGCGTGATTCTAGTCCCAGATATCGGCTCACGTCGGGCGTGACTGCATCCACGACCTTGATTTTTTTACATTTATCAGCCGTTAAGTTTTGATTTTTACAATGATTTTGCAATTTAAAAAACAGTTTGTGCGTATATTTATGGCCTCTTCAACGATTATTATTATTATTAAATAAATTTGTAACGCGACAAGGTCACATTCGAAATGTGAATCTGAGGCGCGGATAGTCAGCCGCCAGATGAAGATGCACTTAGATTTCTAAATTCTTGAAAGCCAAGGAGAAATAGTGTGAGTTTTGAGCCGCTACGATACTTCCTTCCTTCAAAAAAGCAGCTCAAAACTCACTATTTATCCTTGGCTTTCGAGCACTTGGATATCTAATTGCATCTTCTCCTGGCGGCTGATTATCCGCGCCTCAGATTCGCATATCAGAGTTACACATTTAATTAATTAATAATTATTATTATTAATGCTTTTCTGCTATTTTAGAAACGCAGGAGAGTTGTTGTACATCGTTGCGTCAGTCGAATTTCCAGCCGGTGGAAGACCTCACGAAGGAACCGATTTTCTTCATACCAAGCAATGACATCATCCACGTAAAGGTAGGCAGCTACATGAATAGGATAATAGACGCTGCATTAATGTTGCTAGATTTCAAGACAATGGAAGCTCACGCATTTGTCTAAGATAGAGAACTTTCATTCATTCATTCATGGATTTATATAGTGCCCCTTCAGGGTAACTACTCAGGTGCGCTCCCGACCCTATCCAGGCTGAAAAGGACAGTTTTCTCTTGGTAGATTACAACTTAAGACGTTCTGACACACGCGAAAAGATCTTGCGTTCAGCTAAGCACAAAGTGACCAAAATTTATTCACGGGCGCTTTGTCAGGAAAAATAGTTTGGTAAATATATTATGGTCAGGTTTCGAGGTTGTGTCGAAAGCGAGACGTACATTATTAGACGCCCCTATGCGAAGGAGAAAATGATTAGGCTTACCTATTGGTCGGTTGACTTCTCCTCTTTAGCAACCTATGGCATGGCTTGCTTCTTAGCCATTATCTTAGACGTAACTGCCTTCTTGGATCATCCAAGACACATCCAGAAAGAAAAGCCCTGCCAGCATGGTCATACAGTTTTGATGGAATCAGCTTGGGTGCTATGCGGATTCCATATGGGAATATTGAACCCATGTGGGATTCATCTGGGCAGAGATGAGAGCAGACAGAAAATAACAAGTGGTAGACACTCCGAAAGACCGCAAGGAGATAAAAGTAGGCCTATACATAAATTATGACAAGAACATGTCAGAGCTTATTTGCATTATAAGGAAACTTAAACTGTCAGCCCAGGATCATAAAAGCATCTCGATGTTTTCGAACTGAATAGCAGCAGATACAGATCAGACGTTGAGGAATGTACATGCCAAACACTTGTAACATATGATGAGCATTAAAGAGAAATTATAAGAGCATTGAGGTATTGCTGGTCCACATCTTAGAACCAGTTCAACCAGGGCAGTCTAACGCTTTGAACAGTAAGTTGCTGGACAATGCTGCTTTTATGGCTTAAGTCTGGCAAGCCAATTCATTCAGTGTTCTTCAAGAAAGATGGACAATGACTCAACTCAGAAGAATAAAGAGACTCATTACGTATGCATCTGTAATGCCTCAACGCCTCATTATGCATTACACTCAAAGTGCATTTGCCTCGCAACTATTCGTAGCACTCAGCACTGGTGTTCAGAGGGTCACCTGCTGAGTCAGCAGGTGACCCTCTGAACACCAATGACAATGTTTCCCACACGGAAAACGACGCCTTGTTGGATTTAATAGCTCAGTAAAGAGCATTTACGTTCAACTCAACTAGACTGAGATTGTGATGCTGCTGATTATGATGACGATGACGACGATGACGACGATGACGATGATGCGCATTAGTCATGGCATTAGTCATTCCTTAGGGAATCTCTTTTCAAGTTTGGAAAATGGGATAATAAAAACAAAAACAGTAAAGCTTTCTCAGTTGTGGGCACTTCCATCTGGAATGATCTCCCGCCAGAGCTGCGTTCATTACTCCTGATCAACCCAACTGGGCTTTATAAGTCACTCAAGTCTTTTTCTTTAGTCGTGGCTGGGCTGGGAGCGCTGCTGAGTAGGTTTCTTGAAGGGGCGCTATATAAATTCTCATAATGAATGAATGATGATATGATGACATAAGTAGTCGTACTAATGTAATTATTATTATTATTGGTTACGACAATAATAATAATTATTATTATACTTTTTACCAGAGATATGTAATCTCTAAGAAACTTTATTGTTTTCGTTTTTAATATCCCATTTTCGTAATAACACGGCGTGAGTTTCTCTTCTTTCAGCCAGCTGCAACTGAGAAGAAAACGCTTCCAGCAACACCTACATCTTCATACGGGTAACTTAAAATTCAGATTCAACGCTCAACGTGAAATTTTAGCATATTAATTCTATACTATAGCAAGAACAGTTTCAGAGTTTGCGAAATTGTAATTTTTGGTTAAATGTGTTTGTAATTTTGGACTGACATTTGGAGGTGACTTCTTGGACCGCGATGCCTACATATTAAGGACTTTGAGGAGTGTAGAACAACAAGTAGGACCTAAAATAGTGTGTTTTCTGACACAAAGTGTGCAGTTGAGTAGTAGGCTGGTTTAAGTTAACGACACTGCGTGATAACAAGGATCATTAGCGTCGCCCTCCTCTTTTATCCAGGCTTGGGACAGGCACTGCCATAGTACAAGTAGTGGCGGAGTTAGTGCAGTTGACATTGTGGAGTGTGCACTTGACTTGTTTGGAGTGTGCATTATGTACTATGTAGTGTAAATTTTTGAGATATTAGCTCAAGTCAACTATACACACAATTTAATTCTAATACCTGAAATTTTACTGACCAGTTCAATTACAGTTCAATTACAGCATGAGAGTTTGAGGAAGCGTGTGGCATTGCCGTGCAGGGCCTGTTATGGGGGGGGGGCACTTAGTTAGCGTGCTCTATCAACGACACATGAAATATCTTTAGACTGTCAGTGGACTTTCAAAAGGCTATGTATACATGTAAAAGACGAAAGTCATCCCAAGATATCACAGCTAATAACAAAACGGCAGAGTTCGACTGCAAAGCAACTTCTCTGTTTTTCCTTTTCTTCAAAGTAGGACACAATGGCCGATTGGTTAAAATGTTCGACCTGTAACGTGAAGTGTACAGGTTCGAGCTTTGCCCGAGGCTGTTACTGTGTGCAGGTCCCATGAGAAAGTCCTTCACGCACGAGTACCCAGCGCCAGAGGTGCTCTTTCGTATAATGGTCGCGTGTGCACTCCTCAACTTTGGAAGGAGGACAATCAATATCAATTACAGTTTATTGTATTGAGAGCTGCTAAACAATTCCCATTCTTCTATTTTTCAAAGTAGTATACGACTGTCCTTCGTTTCTCTTATTGTTGAAAGTAGTTTTTCGACTCCTAAGTAATTTTTTTTTGCTTCTGATTCTTTTCTAAGATCGTCGAGGAATTCGAGTGGAAGTGGGACGACGGAACTGAGTGCTGATGAAAACCAGACAACGACCGTGAAACGAACTCGCCCTACAAGCATCGTCGTCTCCAGGGAATATCAGAGAGGTCTGAATTCACCAATAATACCTTCATCCGATATACTTAACTGTTCGCATAACAATACTAATGAATGCTTGGTTGTAGTGTTGAATTGGCAAGTATTATCACGAAGTGCAAACCGCAAGGTGACGTAGGCTATACTATACTTCGGCGTTTGTTGGGTTATTGTCACATCTAAGCTTCAGCCGAGAAACTCATAGCAAACGAAAAACCAGCCTGTGAGGGATTAGTAACTCCATTGTAACTGTTCATGAAGGCGCGTAATTACCTGAACGTATAATTATCTAACCGTGTTCCTTAAGATAGCCTTTCTATGCATGCATTGCAGAAACAGGTAGCTTTGTAGCGAGTCAGTGTCTAAGTCAACGTTGAGAACCAAATCAGACATCTGAATTATGATTCATTTCTCGTTGTGACCATCTTTACTCTACAACCAATGAGATATTATTATCATCGCTAGAGCCCGTATGACGTGGGTTTCCTTCAGAACTCAGTGAGGTCACATCGCTAACGACCTTGACCCAACGAGTATGCATTCTAAATATAGATATCAATCGCGTGCACAATTCGATGCTAAGTAAGTAAGTAAGTTTCTTTATAAAACGCAAAGCAAACGCTCGGCGCTTTATATTAGCGGAACAAAATAGTCAACTATAGACAAAACAGGAGGCTAATTGTGCTGAATTAAAACTATCGAAATGCTTCTGCGTTATTTATAGCCTATGATCATTTTTTCAGTACAGAAAATGTAAAATATGTTTAGTAATTTTATACTTTATAATTTATAAACGTTGATACGGTTACTGGAACAAGCCTGTATACGTTACACGTGGCATTGTAATGTAAATATCCAAAATTTCGTATTCGTACGCCACCACGTGTACTATTATCATCAAAAATTAAATTTGTAATGCGCGCACGGTCACGCCGAAATGTGAATCTGTGGCGCGGATAATCGGCCACAGAGGGAAGATGCTTGAAAGCCAAGAAGAAATCATGAGTTTAACATGTCCATAGCATCACTGTCGTGAAGAGTAGTAGGAAGCGGGATCGCTTCCTACTACCTGGGACTATTATTACTAAAGTTCCGTAATAATAGTCCCAGCTACTACCCTCCCAAAAGTCCACTCAGCCCATCAATCGCGAGATGGCGCGTTCGTAAAATGAGATGTAGGACGTGATGGGCGCCTTGCATGGCTGCTGTATACAGTTAAACTCAACTCCTGTAAGAACTTGTGATCATCCGTTCATACTGAATTGTAATCATACAGTATTTGTTGGTTTGAATTAATAAAGAATATGATTATTATTATCATTTTGACAAAGGAAGTGAATTTGAGCTATACAGAGAGAGCAGAAGTCGATTCCATACCCTGGAGGCAGAGGCATGGAATTCACGCGAGTCCATATCTGTTCTACTTGATGATCGTAGGCAATGAGGAGGAATGCAAGGAATTAGTAGAGAATGAATGGATTTGCAAGTCAAACAGGCCAATTTAAATTTTATCCTGAACTTAACAGGAAACCAATGCAGCTGATAAAGTAGGACTGAGGAACTTAATGTGAAGTATTGTCCTGATGTAATAGAAGCAAGATTTACAAAAGTTTGTTATAAGCTACTCTCACATTTCTACCTTCATGATTGAACAACTGGCTTCCTCTCTCTGAACGCATTAAATTCAAAATCCAAATTTTTGTCTTCAAGGCAAAATGGGGCCAAGCTGATGTATTATTCCGGCCTCTAATCTGAATGGGTCCCTCACTTCGGAATACGTTGTCTCCATCTAGTCGCTCTCAAATTCTAGCTCGTAACGCCTTCTCCTCCTTTGCTTTTTTCATAAACTATTTCTTTTCTTGTGGTCTTATGCACTGGGAGCACTTCTGAAAGGTTCGCCTACTAGAGGGGCTTTATAAATGCTTGAATATGATACAAAATACAATATAAGTAAATCCAAATTTAATGCAAATCCAACATATAAGCAAAAATACAAAATTTGTAACACTGTGACAAATAATGCAAGCACAATAATTGAATTAAACAGTTATAGGTTCGTCAGATGCCATTAATTAGGTTTTACAATTGCAGATCCTCCACATCTGGATGTGTATTGTGTAATTTAACCACTGACAAAATGCAATTAGATTCAGTTAATTCACCTATTCCTATATTTCAAGTCAGTTCCGCAAACCTGGTAACAGTTTCTTGCGCATGTCACTGTTGTACAAGCAAACATCTTCGAAGTGAGTTGAACAGATACGCGAGTAGTCTGTCGGTGCCCAGTTGTCACGGTGTAAACGGACTGCCCAGTTCTTTCGCAGTTCAGGATCTTTTGGAAACCTATAACAGATTGTGAAAATGTTATTCGCTTACACCATGATCTGCCAAAAAACTATGGCTTTGTTCATTTAAATAAGATTTCATGTATATCACTGTTCGGTTGTTTAGTTTTCTAGAAGGCGGCCAAACTCCCGAAACCTATTCAGAGTTAAATTGGGGCCCGATTGCGCATTGGATAACACACTGGCATAGAGAGCGAGAAGTACCGAGTCCGATACCCGCAGGCTAGGGCTGCCAACCGTCCCGGATTCGCCGGGACAGTCCCGGAATCGGCCTTGTGCGTCCCGTGTCCCGGATTGATCCCAAATTGTCCCGGAATTTGGTGTAGACATCCAGTTCACCAAAATTAATGTTGTTCTTGTTTTCGCACATTAAACTGGACAGGCGGACGTGCTTTGTGTTTGCAGGCTGTCTTTTCTGTTAGTAGTTAAGATTTATGTCACCGGTTGCGGTCTGTCAACCGAGATTGTTTCAATAAAGAGAATTATTATTAAATTGTAAACATTACCGACCTAGCTTGGCCGTCATGTATATTCTGATATTCACATGTTTATTTGTTAATTAGGGCCTATATTCATTCGGGTCGGACTTAGAAAATCAATTTTGGGGATCCGGTCGAAATTCGTTTCGGGGATTCAGGCCGTAACCCGTAAACTTACTCGTTATATCCTTCAGCCCCCGATTCTATAAGCTTGCTCTTAAACAAGACTGTTTTAATGTTTTTACGAAGTTTATGCATTGCAAAAAGTACAACAGACACAAAATAACAACTTACCGATGAAATGATATTCCAGCGGCCTTGTTTTCTGGCGTTAATAAATTCTTACATCCAAGAGCTACACAAGTTACCGTCGATCGTGTCGCCATTTTTTATACCGCAACGGTCAAGGCCTTGACCCTTGCAGTATACAAAATGGCGAAATCGGCGGCCTCAAAAATAACAGCAGATCTGGGCCTCTAGTGATATATTTATATATTATACATCTCTATGTCTACAACCGCCAATATCGCGACATTTCTCCCAGACTGTATCCCTGCCCCTTAGTACAAATTGAAATAGCCAATTAAATGAATTCCCAATGTCTTGATCTTGACGTGTATATATATAACATATATATGTCCTGACATAATTATGTATATTTGTGTAATGTGTGTATGTGTGTGTGTACATGTACATGTCAGGATATGACTTGGCACAGAAACGTACCAAGCCACCTGGCCATTGCGGACTTGACTTGATATAGTGCCGGTGATAAGCTGGTCTACCTGACATCCGTCTTTTATATTACGCTGATAAATTGCGGAGATTTACATTACTACATTTACATTACCCGTCTTCTGTTTCATTTCAGTTCTGCTTTATGTTCGAGAGATTCAAGAGGAAGTCTTCACAGCTCTTCTTCTTCAGACGCCAACTGTGCCTGCTCTTGCCCAAGCAGTAAGTAGGCTAATTAAATTCGTTCGTTCGTTCAGTCAGTCATTCAACGATCAATCTCCATCCATACACCCGTTCGTATATCTACACTCTTCGCTTTTGATGGGTTCCACAAAATGCGCTTTGTAAAATTCCAGATACACAAGCCTACATACTCTGCATACTCACTGGGAGCGCCTCTGAGTGGCTTCTTGAAGGGGCGCTATATAAATCCTTGAAATGAATAAATTGAAAATGTATATAATCTGGAAACTTATGTAGCATAGTTGATTTCACTGTACGGGGTTCGAATAGAAGGTCGCTTCTAAATAAAATCGTATTGTGAAATACTCACAGTCATTTGGACAGAACCTGTCGATATCTTTGAGGCCCATGGAGATCCAAATTACACAATCTTCTTTCTCTTCATCTGTCCGTTAAATTCATAAAACCTTGTGTTTATGCTAAATTCGGGATTCGTGTAGGCCTATACATAAGAAGAATATTTAACCCTTACATTACACTGCAAATTACCATTATATTTTAGCGAGAACCCTGTATGTCATTACTGTTATTAGACTAGACTATACGAATATTCGCAAAACAAAATTTGTTACCTCTAACCACAATAAATGCACCATTTGATGAACTATGTTAGACCAGTCGTTTTCAGTCTATCATAGATTTCCGATTGAGTGAGTGTTAATAATAATGATGATGATAATGATAATGATGATAGTAATAATACGACGACGAATACGACGACGACGACGATGATGATAATAATAATAATAATAATTATAATGATAATGATTGATAATGATATAATGATAATGATAATGATAATGATACTGATAATAATAATGACAATTAAAAATATATATGACATTTACAAGAATAATAATTAATAATAATAATACATTTACTGGGAGCTCGTTGAATGTCATTTTACCAACATTGACTCATATTGTGATTGTTTCAGATCCATGAAAAATGCAATATCGAAGCCAATAAGATCAGGAATATCTACAAGAAATCGAAAAAAGGGTAAGGATTACCGCCGGTATTTAGAAACTCGTACTGTTACAATCCCAAAATGTTCTTTATGAAAGTCCAGATACAAACCCAAATTGGGTGTCCATGGGTCCTGCATTTTGTCAGTTGTGACAACAGGTCGGCTATGGGTTAAAGGTGTGCCAAACGAACAGGTTGTAGGCTATGGGTTAAAGGTGGACCAAGCGAACAACGTTGTCGGTCATGGATTAAAGGTTGGCCCAACAACAGAGGTAATTTTATTTATTCCTGGAAATTATTAAGAACTGCGTGCCCCAGCTACGTAATAGCTCTCATATAATGAATTGTTCAAGGGCATACAGGTTGTATTCGAAATCGTTTATTGACCTCCAACAGTTTAGGAGATATATAGAACAGTCTACATCTATTATAACTATTTAGAGAGCCTCTGAATAGTTATTCTGAGAGAGGCGCTATACAAATCTTTAGATACAATACAATACAAATACAATACAATACATCAGCAGGTAGGTACATAAGGGGAAGTCAGACCTGAACCAAACGAACTCCGCTATATAAAGAGTTGCTCATTTAAAGCTGTACATCAGTGGTCAGTGGTCAGTCTCGTATCAGTGGTCCTCAAAGTGTGGTCTGCGGATGACCTTTGTACCTCAAGTGTGAGCCAGGTCGTCCGCGAAGGAGAGTAACTTAATATTTTCTGAACGCCATTCCATGTATTAGGAAACAACAAAACACTTAGCATTTTAGACGATTTTAAAACTATATATGCACATTATATATATATGGGCCTATAAATAATTGTAGAAAGACATATTTCGCATATAATACATGCGATATATATTATATCCTATACTGTGACTCGTCACTGTTCGTGTGTAAGTGATACGTTTTCACCTTGACGGTCATGTTTTGTTCATTTCGGATATAAATCGTTGGTCGTATATATAGGGTGTAGGTGTCCTCCGCAAGTGTGATTCCGGTACAGAAACATTTTCACCCCGGGTTGAGAAATAAATATGCAAATATAACCTTGTTAATGTGTGTACACACGTACGTGCATAGGTCTACGCAAGAACATCTGCAGGGTTTTGAGAAAGGAGGGACGAGTAACTATAGCCTAAGCCAGGACGAACTTAATCGTCTTATTATTATTAATGTATAGCCTATTAGAAAAATTGTTGGCGACCATTTTTTTAGTTCTATAGACAACCATTTTTACCATTTTTTAAATTCTAGTCTTCTAGACATCCATTTTTACTTTAAAGATCTTTTGTTGGGACATTTCATATTAAGTGTTTCTGCTTTCCGGCGGCATTCATTAAACTTCAGCGTGACAGTTTGTGATAAAAATTGACTTCTAAAACCTGAATGGATGACTTTCGAAACTTTCTACCTATGACTTCCTTTCCCAGCAGGCCTCCAACACTGTTAGTCAAAGCACCAAATGGAAAACTTAAGGATAAAAGTTGATGAACGGCAATGCACCTCAATAATCATAGATGTGGAGTGACGGGATGGGGCCGCGGATCCAATGTGCTAATACCCTTGCACGTATACCCTATTATATATTCCTACACATTTCTATGGAGTCCATATATGCTGTAAAGTTATGAAATTTCACAAAGTAGCATCGACCGATGATACAATGGTTGAATCCGTATTACCTCTGAAAATATTCCCTTACTCTAGTTCAACCTATAAATTTATTTAAAGGCGTGGTTTAAGGTATAAGATAAGTAACGAATAATAACACGTTAGAAATCGATACATTTTGGGCTTAGAACTAAATAACGCAGTTTGAAATCTATTTCATTATATATTTTAATATTTTGTAGCTTTTACCCGATTTGTAGGCTACTTACTAAGAATGTAGTCTGCTATGCATTTATGTTGTTGTTGTTATTGACGGTGATAATGCTTGTTGTTCTTCTATCGTCGTTATTTTTTCACAATTTGTTGATCGTTTATTTAATTAGTTTTAATTGTGCTCAAATGTGTTCAAGGTAAACGTTGCAATTTCACTTTTGAATGACCATTGCAGTTTTAACAGTCAGTGTAGGTCTACTAATAACGTTATCTCACAACTAACATATCTAGGCTTTTACGTAGAATTGTCTCAGGACAGGACTATTTATCGTTTACAACGTTGGTACAATCAATATTTAAAGCAAAAGGCTCATTGCTCTGTGACTTATTTACCGTTATCAAAATTTGCTATTGTAAAATCTTAACAATGGTCTGTTTTCCAATAAATGGCCTTCTCTTACTCTATATTGTTTTCTGTTTGTGAATATTTAACCATTGGCTGGTGGAATATTTAACCATTGGCTGGTGTGTTGTAAGATGTGTTCAAATGACGGAGTCCAACAGACAATAGTCGCAATTGCAAGCGCGAAACTTCTAAAGCCTCACTCGGAAGCCAAGCGTAGGGCACCAGCTTATTCGCGAGCGCTGCATCGAGTCAGAGGGATTGTCCAAAGGGTAGTATGAAGGAGGTCCTAGTCCAGCTTCCATATGGTAAGAGGTAATTCCATTGCTATAAAAGTACTTGGAACATTGGATATTTTGCATGGGGCCAATATTACTGGGGCCAATATGACGAGGACCGATTTAACGGGGCTGTTTTATCGAAGCCATTTTGACGGTGGCTGTTTCATCGGGGCCGTTTTGTCGGGGCCCATTTGTCGGGGCCGTTTTGTCGGGTCACCGTTAAACGTAGACCCATCACAAAATTTGCTAGCGCGAAGACAGATCGTATGCCACTCTTATAGGCGTCGAAACCCAGTATGTTTCTGGGCCAAAAATAAATTGCGAAAAGGCCCCACATTTTGACAAAATGACCCAGGGGACCGGCCGCTCCCCTGCTCCTCCCCTGGCTACGCTACTGATGGTAGACATCTAGGCCGATATTCGTTTTGGTGTCCAGAGTTTGAGTCCAAGTGCCTCGCATGAAATCACGAAGCTGTGCAATGATCAGGTCATGCAACATTGTCCAGTTGACGAATTATATATCGTTCTTGTATTTGCTTTTGATAACTTTTGCGAGAAGTGACTTGTAATTTCAGAGCGTATGAGCCTTATAAAAATTAATCTCTACCATCAGCTGCATAGCTGCAACTTGACCTCATAGCTGAGCATTATTCACTCAGCAGCGTTTACACGATGATGCTTAACAGGACAGGATATGTCTTGATCGGAGGCGATTCTGATACGTGCAACAGTCGAATTATTTTAGACCTTGCGCCTGAATTAACATGAAGGTTCGGGCCAAGTTGTTTTGGAAGTTAACGCCGATGGTGGTCTTAAGGCAAGATGGGTCTCATGCGCAGAGTCTCTGATAATGAAACGGCAACACGATGACATTTCAAATCAAACAAGTAAAAGACTAGGTCAATAACTGGCCCCAGATACGACTTGTTACGTGCCACTGTAAATTAGTGTACATCGATCCAGAGACTTCTACGACTCAACCAGAAGACTCAGGTCGTGCTAAATTATGACCCGTTACCGGGCCACGGCTGGGTGCCTGTGGACCTAGGCTACATAAATTACGAAGCTGATGTTTATAAAGTATAGTATTATGTGGATCCGAAAACATGGTGTTGTGTGGGTGACCTAAATCTTACCTTTAAATGATTTATAATATATAAACGTCTATAAAGAGTTAAAATATTACGTCGAAAGCGTAAAACAGTTTGCATACGTTTTGGATATTCTAAGTAAGCTCTGCGCATCTTTCTAATTGCAACAAAACCCTTTTCGACTACGCGCTATCTGGGCCAACTGTTTTCAACTCTGTTACTCGTTAGATGGAGCACAGTGACAAACTCATCGCAAGCTGCCACGGATATTCAGTGGCGACATGACTGAAACAACATGGGCTTAAGAGGCCTATAGGCAAAACCCTATAGCCACCTGATTTCAAATTTGAAAGAGCGACCACAATGTTAATCTCCATCTTAGGAATACGTAGTGAGCGATAGCTTGTCCGGTGCTGACAAATAACGTAGCATAGCCTACCTGACCTCCTCTTTTAAACAGCGTACAGTCAGTCACCATCCTTCTAAAACGTCATCTCGAAATTTCTACAGTGTCAAACAAGCGAAGTCGCGGGAACTGGCTTAATTCACAGGCGCTTAGTCAAATCATATCTATAGGCAAAGAGGTGAAATCGGTTCCAGATCAAGATTCAAAGGTCATGGCAGGCATACATTCAAATGGCTATGGTTGATGGTGCTTTAAGTTGAAACGGCGAGAGAAGTAAGGGGAAGAAGTGAAATCAGGATATAGGGCCAATTAGTGAAAAGCAGTGTTTACAGTTTTGAGTGAAAGACCTTTGGAGAGATAGCAAAAGGTGAGGTTTTGATGGGTTCATAGGATGGATCATATATTTGTCGTGATACTGCCGGCAGTTTCTTCCAGAGAGGCGGGACAGCTATGGTCAGCGATTTGCAAGTTTTAGTGATGAGGTGACAGAAAGGCGGTAAAACACGTTAGGGCGGAAGAGGAGCATGTTGAGCGAAGTTGTTGCAAGGACCGTGAACATCTGACGGAGATAGGAGGGATGGAAGGACTGAAGGGTGTTGTCGGTGTGTGATATGACTTTATATTCTATTCGTTCAGGTATTTTCAACCAGTCGAGTGATTTGAGGACAGGAGTGATGAGGTGGTGTTTGTGGTCTTTAGTGACACGGGTGCGCACGGGCGATCGAGGACATTCTGAATAGCTTGGATGCGGTTTATTTGGATGAAGTCTATGTTCAGGAAGAGAGAACTGCAGTTGTCTAATTTAGTGTGAGCTGCAGATGTGGCGATTTTAGATGCGTTTTGAAGTCGATCACAG